>OY365821.1:12435737-12563237 GCA_959347315.1 Bimastos eiseni | reverse complement strand
TGTAAAAGAGGTAAAGAAGAAAGCCAGAAGCTCAAGTTAGTAAAGATATTTCTTATTTTAGCCAACTGCTTATACCACACTTTGGTTTAAAAGTCATGAAATAACGTAACGCATTCTTGTTAAAAACGTCCACCTAGTAAAGTTGTCCGCCATAGGAATATAGGGCCTATGTATATCCTAAATATGTAGAGGATAGACTGTATGCAATGTATATAAATATATTATATGTATATTTATAGATATATAAATATATTATATGTATATTTATAGCCTACTCTATGGTCTCGTGCACTGCAGAGATGTGTAATTAAAACAACAATCAAGAGGAGATAAAACAATAATTATTCTGAAAGGGCTAAAACTAGTCAAAATCAAACAGCGGAAGGAAATTATGAGAAACTTGTCAGCGTTCACTCGCAGGATAATGAATTGATTTAAGTTTTCTAATTTACCTTGCCTGACTTGATTTCCATTTGCATACAATGGTTCGGCGGTTTCATCGTAGGCTTCTATGCGTGAGAAATAGAAAGAGAAAGCAACCTGAACTTGGATTTCATTAGTTAACTCCTTCGTGTAAGCATTAGGTATGACGCAAAACTGACAATAACATCACCTACGCCCTCTAATGATTATAAACAGGTAAGTCGCTGCGTGTTTTGGCATCTCAGATTGGAAAACTCAGATAGACTGATGACAGCACGAGACTAATTGACATCCAATCTAATTAATATGTTTATGAGTTTACTTGCTTTATGGAGATATAAAAGACTGATAGGCCAACTTGTATTAAGCTATTAACATAGTATATGTTCTCCATAAGGTGGTACTGTATAATTGTAAGGTATTCGGATGGGTCAACCTTTACAAAGACCCGTTCAAAGTTCCTTCTAGGTACATTTTAGAACCTTAGCAAGTAGGCCTAATCGTAATCGAACATTTATAAAATGCCACTCAGTTATTCAGAGGCGGTCCCGAGTTTCTTGTTTCTTGGGCCGAAACTCCCAACCCAAATAACAAATTGGTCTTCGGGCATCTCCGGAACAGAGGAAGAGATAGGCGTGTCCAACTAGAGGCAATGCTACTAACTAATAGTTACTACATTTATCATCATCATCATCATCATCATCTCCGTCGTTGTCATCATCGTCGTCGCTCTCATCCTCTGCAGAAGCCTATTAAAGAAATAAGTCATAGATGATTAACCGTTATAGACGCCCTCGTAATGTGATTCAGTGTTTTGTTGTCGTTCAATTTCAAGTGACATACAGTCATGGATGAAAATATACTGCGCCTGAAATAAAAAAAAATAAAAAAAACATATATGAAAATCAAAGAATTCAAGCGAATCAGAGCTAATATTTATTTCTAAATCACTTAAACATATACTCGCCAAATAATTATTTTATTCTCCAGTATTTTTTAAACCATAATAATAATAATAATAATAATAATAACAATAATCATAATAATAACAACAATAATAATAATAACAATAATAACAATAATAATGATAATAATAATAACAACAATAATAATAGCCTAACAATATTAATAACTACAATAATAATGGTAATTATGATTGTACATGTATTTGTAATTATCATGATTGACAGAGAACTGCTCCTAGCAGAGTACTTCTAGGGTGATCACCTACTAATCGTTATAAT
Source organism: Bimastos eiseni (assembly GCA_959347315.1). Classification (NCBI taxonomy): domain Eukaryota; kingdom Metazoa; phylum Annelida; class Clitellata; order Crassiclitellata; family Lumbricidae; genus Bimastos; species Bimastos eiseni. The sequence goes on along the minus strand of OY365821.1, from coordinate 12,561,570 downwards.
AATGACGATGATGTCGATATGAATTGTATCACATTGATAAGAGACCTTCGTTTTCCTAAGGCGATTTATGGTCGTCAAGTTGACTAACTGATACTATGATATGACTATATATGATACAGCGCCTACCTCGGTTTGAACCATCTGGCATCTGTATTCTCTCAGATGCAGTACCGTTCCAAAGATGTCGATGCTCGTTGCATTGTTCACCTGTCTCAGCAACCTATCGAGTGCAATGAAGGTTCCAGTCCGACCGACTCCAGCACTGCAATCATCAAGCAGCATCAGTTGGCTTCAGCAAATCTCTTAATTACCAACATAGCTATATATTTCTAGAAGTACTAATTAGACGCTGCTTGAGTGTTTGGGAACTTAGGCCCCTACATGCGAATATATACTCACATACATATATGCAGATATTCATACTTACTTATACATATAAATATGTACATACACCTACTAATATACATATAATATCATGCGTTTATACATAAATACAAACAAATGGTGATCAACCGAGTTCATTAAGAAACCAATCATACATCCATTCACACACGAATATACTACATAACCATAACTATAGACTCTATTGACACCTCTATTGACGTGGCCTTTGTGGCTGCTAAGAAATTTTCGATGATTTACATTACATTACTGCTTGCACAGTTAAATTTCCAACAGCTATAGTAGAAATGTTTATTGCACGACAGGAGGCAATGGGAGAGATACGCTTAAGAAACCAAAGTTCATCGGTGACCGGACAAAATGGTAGCGGACAAAATGGTACGGACAATATGGCATGGACAAAATGGTATGGACAAAATGGTATTCAATTTTCACGTAAGCACGCATCCATTCTAGCGGACAGTCAATCCCGCTCCTTTTAAAATAGGAATCTTTTATTCGATCCAGTTTCCATTTCAGCATAATTCTTTTCGTAAATCAAGCATCTTCTTGAGCCCCTCTCTTTTCAAGGAATACAGATAACAGCTTCCAAATAATCGTAATACTTTGGACCAATCCAGCTTCTAGTTAGGCATAATTTTTAACATCCATCTCGTTAAAGCAGAATTCTCTAATCAAACCCTCTACCATTCAAGTATAACTTTTCGTTGATACAGCTTTGCCTTATAAGCATGATTCTTCTAAACTATCCAACTTCTAATTGAACATCGTTTTCTCATCGATCCCGCTTCTGATATGAAGAGCGATCATTTTCATCAATCCCCTTATAAACAAACATGAATCCTTTCATCAATCCAGCTGCTGATTAAACAAGATTCTTTCAATTAGTCAAGCATCGATGTTAGCAAGGATTCCTATCATCAGTCATACTTCAAATTATACATAATTCTTTTCATCAGTCCAGCTTCTGATTAAACAAGGCTCTATTAATTAATCCAGCCTAAATTTATGCAAGGATTCTGTTCATCAGTTCAGTTTCTATTTCAAATTTAGACAGCATGATATTTGCAAGAAAAATGACTTTGCCAACCTAAACTATGGTTTACCAAAGTTTGTTATACGCATATCAAACATAGTCTGACATATATATAAATATATATTTTCCCTGACATTCAACTGCCCGGACATTAATCATATATATGTTATATATATTACATTAATCATACATAATTAATATGGCTAATATGATGCACAACTTATATATGTGTGTGCTATGTTAGTGATCAATCGGGGGAAATGTCCTAGAGGAAATGTCCGGGGAGTGGAAATATGTCCAAGACCCCTTAAATATCTACCATTTTATCAGTAAGCCTACTATTTTGTCTCCATACCATTTTGTCCCCATACCATTTTGTCCGTACCATTTTGTCCTAGAACCAAGTTCATCTGACAGAGGGCACCATGCACATGAAACAGATATCAACTGGTTTTATATTCAAAATATCAAAATTATGCGGTATTAACGAATCAACTAAGATCAAAATTTAACACAATGATATAAAATAAACTGAGTATCTCCAACAAGCAAACTATAAGCAACAAGCAGTTTTACAAAGCACTAGGCCTCGTACTATGGACATATATGTGCTATGTAACTATATCAAATATTCGCGCGAAGAGCTAAGTAGCGAAGTGGCCAACAATGCTGTGACGTGGTCTACCTGCAGTGGACAATTGTTGGGGGCTCTATTTGTTGTCCAATGCATCGACGGACGACTTTGATGAAATCCACGAGGATCTGAGAATGAGCGGGAACTCCGAAGTCTGGCCAGGAGACAAAATGAAACTGCGTCAATTGACGAACATCGCTTTTCTAGACGATTGTCAACAACAAAAACCATTCATCTCTTCATCAAAACCCTGTGAAACTAACTAGAAGCATTTAAGAGAGAAATATATATTTATTAATTGTCTAAGATCGCAGTGTGTTATACTGCGGTCTAAATGGTAGCGTGTCTATAGTTTCTAATCGAACGATTGCAAGTTCGAGTCTGATGGAAACACTGTGTGCCGTCCCGGATAAGGTGTTCAGCCGCAATTGTCTCTGTCGCGGAATTTAGCATCAGCATCAGCCGGGAAGTAAAAGACAGAGTCCTGCAATGCATTGTCTAGAACCTTCGTGTCTTTTATCCAATGCAGGTGGGCGCAATGATCAACGAGCATATAACAAGCCTTACTAATGTTCCACGTGATTTACTTATGCCTCAACTACTACAGTGCATTTCGGTTAAATTTCAATTTCATCCCAACCGAATTTCATCTTAACCGAATTTCCTGTAAGCTCGCTTTCATGCTAACCAAATTTCGTTTTGACCGAATTTCGTTTTAACCAAATTTCAGCATAGTAAAACTGCGTCCTTAGCGATTTTCTTCTTGACTGTTTGTTAGGCAACAAGAAACGAAGCGTGACAGTCAGAAACGCGCAATGGCTCCATGCTTGTCAGCTGCAAATGCGGATATACTCCTGTAGAGCACTCCGGGAGTAGAGGAAATGTCGTATATATAGGCATGTACACTAGCTTACCACTTTAGCCGTGAAGTGACGGATGATGTAGGAAGTGTAGTCCTGCTCATGAGTCATAGTGACCGATACAATGCCGAACTGACTCGTTTCATTCAAGTTTGTCGGCCAATACTGTTCACATTTGATCTGCGGCAACCAAACAGAAATGGACACGCATCAATTAGCAGTTCATCAATGTAGAGGGTAAAAACAATAACCGAATTGACAGAATTTTGTCTTAACCAAATTTTAGCGTAACCAAATTTCGTCCTTAACAAATTTTTCCTTGACCGTTGTTGATCAACAAGCCGACAAACGCAGCATGACATGTTTGATTGGCCTTGATATGTATTAGAGACAGTCTTTTTGTAAGATTCAGAAATCAATGGACCACACACAACTTGTAATGTATTTATATTCAGTGACGTGTATAGCGCCGAAAGTAGAGAAAGGTTTTGAGGAGAGACTGTGGGAAAGAATAACAACACGAAGAGTGGAGGGAAGAGAGCGCCAATTGACGGAACAGAGCTAGTTTGAGCCAGAGTGTTTGTAACTCGTGGAATAAAGAGAAATGTCGGTCCAAGGAGCGAGAGATTGATGAAAAGCTGCAGAAGGAGGGTGTGCGAATATGGTAGCCGAGATATTTGGGGACGATACCAGATTTGATACTAGCTTTGGACCTAAGGACCAAGGCGAGGACTGTACCACATTACAATATCCAAATTTCCAATGAGACACTCAATAGCTAGGCGCATGAAACTAACTAATTCACGAGCACTACATCAAGCCATAGGGACTGTCCGAAGATTTGTCCGAAGGAGGTCAGAGTCCGGTAACCGACTGGTCAGAAGAGGCATAGTAGCATCTGTTACATGCGCTATAATCAACTATTTGAAGCATGATTTTTATAGCATTTAATCAACAGCCATACTCTATTTAGCATCATATTCGATCGGTTTACAAACCCTTCCGCTCTCTTTGAGATTGGTCAGCATGACGATCACGGTCGATTTCTCCTGCCAAATCATTTGCCAGAAGTCGCCCAGCGTCGTCTGCAAAGGACCCTGTGATGCGATGTACTCACGATGTTCCGATCCGTCCTATACAAAACAAAAAAAACTCTTTTTTAAATGTTCATCTGATTCCTACTCTTCCTACAGTGATGATGATGATGTTCGTTTATTGTAATAAATACCTGTCAGACGACATGCAGCAATATCTTGTAAACAGAAAAATTATAATTTACTAGATAGAAATAGAGGCATTTCCTTAATGTTCGGACCAATGGTTTATCACCATGTTCTTTTCGGACGATTCTGTGGCTTATATAGAACTCTAGATATAATGTTCCTGTCGTCCTTGACAGGCAGTTGATATCAATGGGTATGCGGTCGTTAAGAAAATAATAAGAGTAGGAATAGGTCATTTGCCAGCTTTCTTTGGCCTCTCCAATAACCACCGATTTGGAACTTCACTTGACATCTCGCGACAACCCCTCCGATTCCACGCAGCGTTCACCAATGAAATGGTGCCCTGCGCTTAGCCTTCAAATGACACTCAAGAAATTTTATATTTCAAACTATTTTCTATCGTTATTTTCATTCAAAACACCCTTTGTAGGTACACAATTTTGAAGAATTCTCAGTCGATGCGAGTATTCACGCCAGTGACTCCTGATTGAACGCCGGCACGTCACCACTCGACCCTGAGTCATGTACACCCATCTGTCTATCTGCTGCAACTTAGATTCTGAACTCGAAACTGAATCTAACCTACTTGACTGATTTAACTTTTTGAGAAAGTGCGCCCAAGTTCGTTCTGCCTTGTTCCCCTGAAATCCAAAGGGCCATGGACTCAGCGTTGTGTGCTTGTTTGACTTTGACAAAGTGCGGTAATACGATTACGATTACTAAACATAAGACTCTGATCACTTAATTTTGTCTCTAAACACATAAAGGATGGACGTGTGATCGTGTATACTGTATAGTGTATACATATCCATTACGGTCAGCGTGTTAGGAAACAGAGAACGCAAGAGGAACATTTTGGTATGTTAATATGAATCACTGACTCAGGTTGTGTTCAATATAATCTTCAGGTTGAAGGTATACTTAATCTGCAGCCGTTGACGTGCACGTCAGTCCGTCAAGTTCACGTGGATGAGGATAAGTTCCTGGATAGTTAGTTCAGTGGTAAGCATGCTGGAATGTCAACGCAGATGTTTGGGTTTGAAATCTCCGTCATCTGGTCCACTTGCGCTCCCAACTAACCCAACAGTCAAACGAATGCGTTGACCGCACGCAGTCGGTGGGCAGATCAGACGGCGAGAAAAGGAACTGGCTAGCGCCTCTGACATACAGAGGCCAAGAAAGCGCAATAACGTGTCAACGTCTAGTTCAAGGTAACTGTAACTGTTTCGGTTGAGGCTCAAACTCGTACTCGGAGCGTTAGAGGCTGAGCGCATTAATCATTCAACTCTCGTACCCCAACCAATACAGAATCAAAGAGTCTTCCCTCTAAACGCTAGTATTTGTTGCGTGCATATTTTTACTACCATTGAGTATCACGTTACTACAGCAGCGCTAGAGAAGTCTTTAATAGATAGCACCGTATAGGTCTGTTCTAACCATAACGTAGTTGGCGTTGATGTAGTCCGATCCTGTTCTTGAATCCTCCAGACGAACTCTTGTCCTGTCAACTAAAGAACAAAATGAAATGCAAAATAATCGGAAAATTATTCACCAAATTATAGGTGACGAGTTTACACCATTCTTTGCCTCACTTCGTAGTATAGGAGCAGGGAATAGGAACAGGAGGAATGTGTAGAAGAGGAACGAGAAGAAGAAGAAAATAAGACACGAACAATGCTAAAGGAAAGTTTTAGTGAGGATGAAGACGAAGAAGTAGAATTTATGCAAGCGAACAGAATAAAACTAGCAAGAAATACAGACCAAATAATGACAAATGGCCACACTTCGAATGCAGGACAAACAGGATTTTAAAAAGTCGATGACTAAGATAATCGCATTAACTTCTATATAAATACTCGTTCGTTTCGAATTGTAATATTCACAAACTGTGACTCTGTTCGACTCCTTTGAGATCGCACGGTAGATCCACATGCAGAACATTTGCTTTGCTTCACTTTCGACTAACTTTCGATCGATCGCAGTCGAAGTTAGTTAGCTAGAATTGAGATTTAACTCAAAGGTTTCGAGTTAAATTCACAACAGACGCAATAAATCTAAAATTCACCAAACAAAGCCGACCCTGCTGACTCTATATGGTTTATACTTACAAGGCAGGATATTAATAAAGCGATTCTTGGCTTTGACCGATTGCCCTTCCGCCTCTGTCCACGGGTACTTTGGGCTTGAATCTTGTATCTCCTAGATTACAAGACAGAAGTAACGTAATATGACCAGTGACCACCTGTGCTAATAAAGAAAATATCGATTGCCATGATACGTAGATGTACGTACAGATGCAGACAATTCAGAAATGAGTACATACACTAACTTACATGTATCATCAGTATGTGTGTATGTGTGTGTGTGTGTGTGCGTGGTGCCTGACAATTGACACGTCACAGACAGTAACTGTGAATTTATAAAGAGACAGTGATAATTAATTCAGCGCACCTTGTACTCATCACTGAAGAGTAGATCGGAATCTCGATGCATGACGCCAACCAGATGCTTGAATGTCTCCAAAGGAATTGGCTTCGACCTATTGATTGAATAATATGAATGACGGAAAATCGCCTGGGTGATAATTATTATTCAGAGAATTATTATGGATAACATCACCGCCAATTGCTTGATTAATAATTATCTATTTTTGATTAGCATTGACCTCAATTAGCATTGTCCTCAATATCAACGAAAAATGCGCAAAAAGACAACAACATATACGAGACATGTAATTATTAAAAACTAAGAACATGACAATTGTTTCTTATTGAAATCATTGATTACAAAAACAAATAGTACAAGTAAACACCTATGGAGAAATTTTTCTTTGCAAACTGACCTTCAGATATCGATTAGCAAGAAACTCATTTCTTCCCCGACTTATTTTTCTCGGTTGCCTGTTCCACGTCTTACCAGTCATCCCTCTCATCCAATTTTCCCTAGGCCTGTCCCCGCCTTGGCCTTATTCCCTTTCAGCCAATACTCCTTGGTCTGCATCTATCTTGGCCTTTTGCCATTGGCCTGTAAATCCTTGGCCTGTTCCCCTTTGGCCTGTTTCCCCATGGCCTGTAAATCTCTTGGCCTGATACCCTTCATCTCTCGGTCTGTTCTCTTTTGACCTGATTCACTTGGCCTGTTTCTCTTTGATCCTCTACAAAACTAATCCAAAAATTTACAACAGGGTCGCGAATGTTATTAGGAGCGACATCGACAGAGAAGCTTCAAACAGTAGCGCTATAGAAGTTAATAGATGTTACTCTCAATGTCAGACTGTGCTAACCCTAACGTACGTTATTCGGTATCGCTGATGGTTTCCTCCCGCGCCTCCTCCTCCTCCTGATCCAATGACGTCAATCTCATTCTCGTTGCTTTTCGTCCTGAAATCAATAATTGATCAACCAGAAAAGAATCGTCTTTGGCCATCAGATGACCTTTGACCGAACCCAGTTTCATCTCGTTTCATCACGCAGTTAGCATTATTATGGTTGTTCATATTATACAGTTGACAACGATAGGCCTAATGATAACGACAGCGATTATGATGCTGGTTATGATGACGACGACGTAGCAGATGATGATGACAATTCATTTATTTAGCTCATGCAGCTTATTCATGATGACAATGCTCACGAGTATGACGACCACGAAGATGATGACGACGTACACGATAATGATGACGTCAATAGTGGTGACGATGACAATGACGAAGAAGGCGAACCATTCGATGGTACTGAGAATGACTTACTTCCAATCTTCCCTTCGTTTGCGCCAGAATAGAACAATGAGAACGACAACAACAACAACGCAGACAATTGGAACGATGACGGCAGCAGCAATCCAGGCATTCGACTCCGACTCACGCTCTGATTTACACAGACGAATGCAGACAGACAGATACAGACACCATACTGACCATAGACAATACAGAAGGACACACAGACCGTAGACAGACAAACATACATATAGGACACATTATCTACACATACACACAGCAAGACGGACAGACAGAAGGACATACAGACTAAAGGCAGACAGACAACTGCAATCGTGATGAATATATTCAAGGAGAGACTCAGTGGACGTATCGGCTACCGTGCCAAATGAACGTAATGCAGGAACGTCTGTATAAATATTTCGTCGCTACAGACTGAATCACAGCAATCGTAATCGTAAGAGCAAACAAATGCTTAAAACAGAATGATAATTGCGGAGCAACCTACTCGAACTGTGATTGACGGTATATAACCTTAGCATCTAAATAGAATAAGACATCAATCAATGAAGATTTTGTTAGTGGACAGTAGGTTTTCAAGGGGTCTCCTAAAGTTCCTAACGTTAGGCACATTTATTATTATGCCAATTAATATTATTGTTTCGTAATTATTACGTGCCTGCGGTAAGTAACTCAGAATATGAGGGGTTAAGCAGTCGACAGTGAAGGACATAGGAGAACAATGGGATTTGATATAACAGTATTCGCTTAATTGATTATAAATTAAAATAAAATTTCTTTTCAAATAGGTATCATTGTATTTGTCTTCTGTATTAAGTCCACAGCAACTGGCAAATTAATTATTGATTATATTGAACTTGTACAGTTAGAAATAATGTAATAAAATAAACAGGTGAGATGAAAAGACCGGCTTCATGCCCGGATTGATTGTAGGGCCTATCACTAGATGGATATGTTGCGGCAAACTTTTCGATAGCGGGATATGCTGTTAAAGATTCATGTAATTTAAAACATGCTTTTTTCAATGTTTGGATTGAGCAAAACAATTACAAATGCAAATTCCGAACGATCTGAATCACATTCATCATGCATAATATAAGTTCTTACGGCCACCAGCGCAGTCTATATTGTGTGGCCTGTGATCTTATGGATACTGTGGATACAGTGCATCTTATGTATGCCCTGTATCCATTCAATCTATTGCTTTTTGGGGGGACTAAAATGGTTCACAGCAAACCAGACGAAACGTTGGTCATCTTCCGAACTAGACCAAATAGACTTTTGGCCCAGTGCAGTTGTTTTTAAATTTCCCGAACTGAATAGTTTTTTCAGCATACGGTGTAGTAAGCTTCTTTGCTGCTTTGGTCTTATTCGTTCTAGTTTCCTTGATTATGAATGACATTACCATAAGTTCTTTGCTATACTTTTGACTTTGTTCTTAATAGCGTCTGATTCACATTAGATAGGAAACTTTTCCCTTGTGGTTCGACAAAGTGAATTTTGAGTGATAAATCTCTCTTCTGGTCTAGTGATTTTTCTCATCCCTCAACTTCCCTGCAATGTAAAATAACTAAAAAAATTCGTACAAAAGTATTATAACCAAATAGACAAAACTTGAAGTGAAGTGTATCCTGCATCCTAATCGTGGCGTCATTGTCTTAATCATCAAAGCACCTCGTATTTAAATGTACCTCTTTCTTTCTTTTTTCTCTCTCCTATTGTCTACTTAGTTAACTAGTTATATTCTATGGCTAATTATTTTATGTCATTGTCCTAAACCAGCCGCCTGTGCATGTTATGTTTAAATGGGTAACCCGATTAGCGGGAAAATTTGTCCCTTAAGGGTTTTCTGTTCCCTTGTTCCCAATACACTTGCCAGTTCCGAAAGTTGCAACATGTCAGACACTGTAACACTATACAATGTGAGAGATGGCAAACACCAGTTGCAATCATCAGATCTTGCAACGCCATTAGATTAGCTTTACTTTGCTATCACGCTAAGAAAGGATTTAAAATAAACATCTATAGCTGTCAATATCTTAAACCAAGGCAACAGTATGACGGAAAAGTAGACGTAAAAAACTTACTTGTCGAGTTCAAATAAAACTTCCGTCGAAACATCGCAAACGGTTCTAGGGCAATTCGTCGCAGGACAATTCGTCGCGGACAACTCGTGGCGGACAATTCGTCACGGTCAATTATAATATGAAAACGATGATAAAATGCTTCATTGAACAACCATACAAATACATCGCAATATTAGGACTGAAATATCATACTAGACTGTCAAGTTTTAAAACTATTTAGGCCTAATATCAAGTTTTAATGGAATATAAACACTCTAATAGGGTTTATGAAATCCTGAAGGTACTGTAATCTATCACATTGTCAACTAAATGTTAATATTTTTTGGGTTAAATCCTCTTCGAAATCGTTCAACTTTTAGTATATCGTTACGATGGGTTCACTGTTTAATCCATTAAATCGACGAGAGCTAACTACCCGGTATTGGCACTATAGATGCACTGATATTTACCGCGCCGAATTGTCCGCGCCGAATTGTCCATTTTTCTCCGTCGAGTTGTCCGCGCCGAATTACCCTGCGACGAATTGTCCGGTCACCTCACAAACGAAACCTTTGATTTGCGCCAACGACGAAAATTGAAATCGCAAACAGGTAGCATATTGCCTTTACCTCTTAGGTATAGACTACGTGCCGTTACAACCATCCTGCGTCATTACCTCCCTATTTCCATATTAAAGATTCCCACAGAGAAACAGTCTTAGGAGATGCAAGAACAGTTCTCAAAACGTTACAAGCCAATCGTTTTGGTAACAAATCGGCTACCGTGCTTTGTCAGCAAAGAAACTGAAATCCAAGCGATGAACGGCTTTTGCTAATACTTACTGGTTCTGTATATATAGGAGGAATACTCCGTCTTGTAACATCCGCCTAAAGTGCAGATAATGGCTCTTACTCTGAAACATAACAACATAGACAATAAGCTGCGGGCCTTTTCTCGCATGATCCTAACAGTGGACCGCATCGGTTGCGTTTGGCATCTTTAAACTTGTCTTAAGCACCATTGCGCTTTTCCTTAGAGGCCAAATGAATTACGGGATACACAGATACACATAATAGCGCTATAATAGTTAACAGCAGATATCGATGAAACAACCCATAGTAATCTAAGTTAAACTGTAATCAATATTACCCATCGTAACACAGATTAATTGAGATATTGATCAGTTTACCTGTATATACGATCCGATGGCAGAGGCCCGTTACAGGTTGCATTGTTGTCTTTTGAGCAGGTGGAATTTTCACCAATTGTGTACCGTAACAAAGAGCTGCGCTTTTTTCTCGTCACATTCGTAGAGTCTGAAAAGAAACAAAACTAACTGCCACACGAAAATCACTCATAAACAGCAAAAGCGAAACGCAGTCTTGCAACTATATTTTGGCGAATGTAGGCCTACATACATGAATCTATAAAAAAAACTATTTGTATAAAATTGTTAACTTTTCAATTTTTTTATTTAGTAATTCTCGCTAGTCTAATACAAACTTTGAATAAGACATTTACCAGCCAGCCAGTTGTCGGTCGTTGCTCGATATTCAGGGATTTTACCACGTTTGATGGCTTCATTCCACGTCGGAATACTACTGAAAAGAGAAGGGTCGCCCGTTTCGACCTTTCCTGGGAAATTTTCATTGTCCGCTACTAAAACAGTGAAAACCATCACATATATTTAATGTTTTGAATTGCGTCTTAACCTTCTTAGTCTGGCTCTTCCTTCGCTCCGGAAACAATTGAAGTCAACTTTGTTCGTTAGCGATAGCATTGACTTGGATAAGGAGCGCCTATAAGTCTTTGAGTGGCGCTTTCTAAATACTCAATTACAAAATAACTATGCTAAGGAAACGGTATTTTCCTTGGCGCAACAAAAGGAAAAACCACACTTTGCATACAATGTTGCAACACAAACTTGTTCTGAAAAAAAAATTGGAAAAAAATTGTTCAGAGCAAGAAACTTTTAGACAATGGATAAAGTTACATGGGTTTAGTGACAGTAGTCACTGGACACTGGACATAGATTCTGAAAAGTCGCTGGATATGATTGGCTCTTGAGCATTGCTGGTAGTGTTTCGAGCACACATTTTGAACTGTTTACCATCAATTATTTATTATTATTTTTAATCGTTTCAACAGTTTATTTAGAGCCCCATCGAGAAACCTAGTTACGAGCGCTTCAGTTCAACCGCGATGATAACAAATGTAGTATATCATGGTATGTATGTAGACATGTTAATCCTCCAGAGACTTAATATATCGCATTTCCATGATGCACATAGCCTAGAACCTATGCTATCTAACAGACCTAAGCATATGAGTTCTAAGACATGCTATCCAATTCCAAAAAGTAACAGAACGTAAATGTAGCAATCATTATCTGTTGCTTAAATCACTAATCGAGGACGTTTTCATTTGAGAGTTGACTCGCTGTAATTTTCGAACCTTCCCGAACAATGAGTCCGCTATGTAGGATCTTCCCGTTGTCGTTTGTTTGGAAGAAACTCCAGTCATAATCTACAGGAAACGAATGCGTTGTTGACTGATCGTCACCAGAACCATTTGTCATTAGGACGCTGTTAACGTTTTGCACCTGGACTGGAACTGAGCCGAAATAAATTACAAAGAATTACTCAAACATTTCATCGATGCCAAGCAACAACGATTGGCGAAGAACAGGAAAGAAATGGACAGAATGCGTATGAGAGGAAAATAGAGGAAAAGGAGTTAGAAAGAAGAATGACGAAACGAAGTGTTCTTATGAGGGAGAATACGAAGAAGAACAGAATAAAACTAATCGCAATCGTAATCTCCAAACTTCTAGAGCGCCACTCGAAATCTTATGTAGAATCAGTAACAATGTACTCACGGCAACTACCAGTGCTTTGAAGCATTTGGCTTCTTGCAACGCCTCCCCCCTCTTTGGTTTTTGCCTGGATCTGAAGCATTTGAAAAAAAGCGTACAAAATTCTTATTATCACATGAATATATCAAATAATTATAATTATTGTTATCATTATCATTATTATTAAGAGAATTTATTTATGGTTTTAGTTAATTTTTCCAAATCCTCACGGCAACCATGTATGACGTATTCGATAATTCACACTTTCTTTGCTCCCATCGCTAGATTTCCGATGAACCGTTTACTGCCTCATCGTCTCACCTTCCCACAGACAAAGTGCGTTCAATGTAGCCTATTTTATAGCGTTATTAGCTGATGAGCGCAAGTGGCGCAGTAATCTCGACTAATCTTCCATCCTGGGTGAAGCTTACAGTTGAACATGCTAACTGTTGAACAATCGCCCGCCATCCATTACAACTCACCCTTTAAATTTATATCATATTTAACCAACTGAATTCAAAAGTCACATTTAGTTTGCCAATTTCTGTGCTCGTTGAAGCCGAGACAGGTATGGTACAATTTTCCAGGGTGAAGGATTGGCCCAGTTTGGCGATCCTTTACGTTGGAGCAACCCTTGAGTAGATATTAAACGAATTTTAGCAAAACAATTGGCTAACCAAAATAAAGGACTTACTGTGAAACTGTATTGCTGATTATCGGGTTTAACAGGAACAATCGCCTGTCGCTCATTAGTTGATTGTTCGATGCTGCGATTGTCAGCACCGTTAACCTGGAATAATAGAAAATCAGGAACATGCGAAGTCAGCTGGATGTTTGGGAAGGGATAACAATGTTCAACTTACATGTATATCTTCCAACAGACAGTTGTTGTGACCGTAAAACAATAATTATCTTGTTAACCCATCCGCTTCCTGCTGGTTAGTCGCTGTATGAAACAGATGATTACGGCGCCTCCTCCGCTCTACAGACTTGGAACTGACACTTTCGAAATACGGTCGATAACGTAGTCTAGTTCTTTTGGCATCAATTGTGTCCCAGTGCATAATAAAACTTACTTTGGCATGACTTGAACTTACCTACTTTGTGCAATGTAACGATTTCGATCTTGATGAAAGGATAACTTGAGATAAGGTGTTTGTTTGCACAGATTCATAATCAATGGCTTTGAGCGAATAATAAATTAAATTAAAACTAAAAATGGTTCATATCGAATAGATTTTTTAATAGTGAACTACTTACGAACAAGCGATTGGCTTCCAAAGCCCTTGATTAAGTATATTGCCCAGTAAGTAATGACAAATACTAAATTAATATTATTCATTTTCATCTTTTAATGGTAGACCTATTACTAATGCTTCATTGCTAGCCGGTAAGCTGGTAGTTAAATAGGAGTTATTTTTTCATAATATTAGTTTTAATATTAACGTTTTACGGTTTGGACGTCCTCCTTTAATCAAAAAGATCATCGAACTGCGACACTCGTCGACAGGGGTGTAACAAGCGGGGGGCAGAGGGGTCACCGGCTCCCCAGTTTCAAAACTGGGGCAAAGCCCCCCAGTTTAAGTGCTCAGTGCCCCTCAAATCGATTCTTTTTTATGTTTTTCCAATGGCTTTTTAAGATGGCTTTTGTTAAGATTACTTGTGCCTCCCATTTTTAAAATTTCTGGGGTGAGGGGCGGGCGAAATTCAAAAAGCGGGACCCAACAAATTTGTTCGCGCTTCGCGCAATATTTTTGAAATTATGCTCCCCTATTCAAAACCTTGTTGCACATCTGCTCATCGACTATAACAAACGGTCCTTGATAATACTGTAAAAATTTCTTAGCCAATTATTGATTAATTAATTATTGACTTCCGCTTCCCTCAAAATTATTTAGGAATAATTATGGACAAAAGCACAGTTAGAAATCAGATTTAAAAGTATCGGGTGAATGTGTTTTCCATCCTACCTGTTGCCACCAGATGATATACTGGGTTATAATGCCATTCAAATCCCTTTCAATTGGTGCTTCCCAGGTCACTTTGGTGGCGTTGCATTGTTGATCGTTTGACAGACTGCTGACATTAAATGATTGCACCGGCCCTGGGGCTGTGAAGAAAATTATTTATTACTATAGAACTTCATGAACACACGTCAGGTAACCTCACTGACCTTTCCAGGAGAAAGTGGGAAAAATATTAAATAATTACTGTATATATTTATGTGGCGCATATTCACAGAAGCGCTTGAACGTGGTTTTATGTTTTCCTTTCTCGATGCATAGTTGTAATAAGAGGGACAAAACCAAAACAATGGACACCAACTTCATTGTCTGTGACTCGAATCTCAACCTAACGCCTATGTAGTCTGGATTTATTTACTCGTTCACTCAATCTGGGCATCAAACTAATAACAAATTTATAAATTTAATTGCAGTGACTGATAAATTGACCAGAAAATTCAAGGTTTGCTTTTTCTCTTCAGTGCTGGGTTCTGGATGGAATTTGAAATCCTTGAGTTGTGCCGACATTTGATACGAATGGCTAAAAAGTAAAACTTTCTTTTAAAAACTAATATATCTTTAAACTTTTACATAAATAATGTTTTTATGTTTTTTTCATGTACCCGTCATGTGTTTGCAGACGAAAATAAAGAGTATACAGACTGACTGACTTACTTACATAGCCAAAGGTGAAGAATCACGGTGCTACAGAGATTCGTGCAGAAATATTATAGCGATATGATGCGTTGGACAATAATTGACAAGAATTTTAAGCTGCATGAACTGACTTGATTCCAGAGTTCGAAATGTTCTATTTCCAGTTCCATTTGTCGCCAGTTCTTCATTGCTTTCATCGATGACGTAAGCAACGATATCGACGAAATAATTCCAGTATGCATCTAGACCACTGACCTCGACGGAACGACTGTAGAAACCTGATAACGAAGTAAGATTTAGTTGCCTTGATAAGCTTAATGATTAAAGTGAAAAACTCGTATCGGTTACCTCCTTTAAATTCAAACGCATCCTTCTTATCCGAGAGAAGACCAGTCGCACACAACCCTACCGTTGGTTGTGGATGAAGTAATTAATGACGCCTGATATAACATGAAGTATAATATCAGATGGATCAGCATTAAGAGGAGCAACGGACTTGACAAAAGCACGAGGACAATTAAGATAATGTATTTGTACCCATCGCCATCAAATGGCTGGCGTCAGGAGCTGAAATGATAATTAATGAAACATTGCCTTAGCTTAAGAAGGCCCCTTGTATATGCATTCTATGCTGTAGAAGCTACAGCACCTCTGACACATGAGTACATTACAATCAGTAATGTATATTTGGCCATGGAATTCGTCATGCATACGTATCCTTAACCACGTTTCAGCTGTAGGCCTACTCAATCACCTTTGCTGTATTCCATAAAAACCTTATGCTAATGATTTGAAAGCTTTCTACCTGCGATGTGTTCGTAGGTGATATTCGTTGGATCTCGGGTGTCTGTGATTGTCAAATTGTAGGAAGTTTCTGGTCCTGTTCTCAGGTCGACAGACAGCGTCCAGTTAATACGCACAGACTGAGAACTGAGAGGAGTGGCCGTCAATTGCGGTACAAACGGACCTAAACACATCAGACGAAGATCACAATTCAATGCTTTCATCTACTCACATAAACGCAGTTGAAAACCAGGTTTATTCTGCTCATTTATGAAGTAATAGAACAGAGATGGGGGAGTGAATTTGTTGATCTACTCCAACAAACCGATAACCTAACTGATTAAACTTAAATAAACAATTCGAATCCTCTGAAGAATTTGTTCTACAACGGTGCAAAACATACCAATGATGATGATACCGATGACAATGACGATGACGGTAATAATAATAAAAATAATAATAATAATAATAATAATAATAATAATAATAATAATAATAATAATGAGTCGGGTTAGTCAAAGCACTGAAAAACAAGATCCCAGCAGTGACAAGAGAGTTGTGCAAGACCATCAAGACCAGTCATCTTCCTGGGTCTATCAATCATCCTCTAATAGGGAACTACTGTCTCTTTTGCAACCTCGAACTGGGACAAAATCAGAAGACAGACTAAACGAAGGTTTATAGGGACATTAAATCGAAACAGCTAAATTAATTAGTCCATTAATTGGTTGTTAAATTGGTTTGTGAAGAAACAAAATTGTAATAATAAAAAAATTACAAATAATAATTATTATTACTATTGTTATAATTTTCAGGCTGTAAGTAGGCCTATTATTGTGTTATCAAATATTTATTGCTCCTGATTTTTCAAATAATTTTTGTAATCATTCATAAATATATCCGTATTCAATCAATCGGGATAATTATAGAGCCCATTATGGACCTCCACTCACAGGTGTTCCGGACCTATAGATCTCGCCGACGTGACAGTAGCGATCATTTTAATAGTAATAACAACATGTTTTGTGATAGTCGTAATGATTGTAGCCGTAGTTGTCGCAGATATTACCGAAGATAATAGTAGCAATTATTATTAATAATAATAAATATTGTAAAGAGCAGTAATGGTAGTTCTGGTAGTTATAGTGCAATTGGAAGCAATAGTAGTTGTACTGTAACAGGTTGTCATTCTTGTTGATACGAATTAAGTTATCAGTTAAGTGTAGGCTTGGCATGAAGGGAGTAATGAGATGAGGAGCATACGTCCAATGAGGGTCTGTGCTGTGACGGTTGAATTTGAACAGCCAACGTAGGTTCCAACTCCTGCGCCATTGACGGCAGCTACTTTGATCGTGTAGTTGACGTAGGCATCCAGATCGACTAAGGTGACGAAGGTCTCGTTAGTATGGATGACGTCAACCTTGGTGACGCTGAGGTCTTGCCCTTCGGGGTAGTAAGTGACCTCGTAACCCGTGATGCGTCCGTTTGGCTCTCTAGGGGCGCTCCATATGACGTCGATCGTTGTAATGTTGACTGTAGCATCAGCGATGTTCAAGCAAAGCGGAGCTGAAATATTTAAGAATTATTATTAATTTACGTTTTATAATAAAGTGATTATTTCTTTTAACTATTATTCCATTTGCATAGTAATGACAATGATAATGATAATGATGATGATGATAATAATAATAATAATAATAATAATAATAATAATAATAATAATAATAATAATAATAATAATAATAATAATAATAATAATAATAATAATAATAATAATAATAGCCTACTGCATCACGTCAGTAGATCACATTGCAATGCATTATGTCAATGTATATAATGCCCAACAGCATTACATCATGCAATGCATGAAGCAATATTACACAAATAATATTTGTATAATATTGCTATAAAAATTATTATAATAGAAAATAGCATAGCGTAACATCACATGTCACATGACATAAGCAGCATTGGGCCTACACAGGCATAACAGCATCATATACCACATCGCATTTACACTTTGAATTCACATTGCACCGCATTGTATTTATATCACATGGCTCTAATTTACGTTTCATTACAAAGTTGACCTATTCTTAAACTATTGTTGCATTTTGTATTATAGAGATATTGATGATGACGTTATTCACTTGATTCATCTGTTAAAAGGACGATGCTTTCTGGCAGACTGCATCCTCCTGGGTTAACAGCTTGAATGGAGATGTTGTAGATCGTGTAGGGTCTGAGTCCCGTTATGTTGTAGCTGAATCCAGTGGAACACTTTAATGTCGAGTTCAACTCCAATAGCGTAGGATTCCAGACACAGTTGACCTGAATGCGAAGTCTTAGAAGATACAGTGTTTGGAAGGGCAAGTGAGTGGGTGAGTGAGTGGTAGAGTGAGCGAGTTAGTGAGTTAATGAGCCAGTGAATGAGTGATTGGAAGACAGAGTAAGTCAATGAGTGAGTGAGTGAGTTTTTGATTGTGCGGATGATTGAGTGTGTAAATGATTGTGTGTGAATGATTGAGTGTGTGAATGATTGAGTGTGTGAATGATTGAGTGTGTGAATGATTGAGTGTGTGAATGATTGAGTGTGTGAATGATTGAGTGTGTGAATGATTGAGTGTGTGAATGATTGAGTGTGTGAATGATTGAGTGTGCGAATAAGCGGTTGGAAGAGTGAGTTAGTGAGTGAGTAAAGAATGAATGAATGAAGGATCAATGAATGAGTTCGTGAATCAGTCAGTGAGTGGGTCGGTGCATGATTAGATGGGTGAATGAGTGAATGACTAGGTGAGTGTTTTGCTGAGTGGGTGAACGAGCGAGTCAGTCAGTCAGTGACTGACTGAGTAAAAGGCAGAAATGACGTTGTTCGTCTGCAAATGAAGATCATTAATGCAAAAAGTGACAGAGACATACAGAGAGAAGTAAAGATAAGGATGAACATTGTGAAGAAAAACATTACAGGGTGCCACATAATAATTTTTTTATATGGAATGCGTAAAATCTGCATCACAAGACTAGCTGACAAGTTCAGCAAGCGGACCTGACGAACTGTCATAACTTGCCTCCATTATAGGCCTATTTATTTCATGTCTAAACTGCAGCGTTTGAACCTTGATGCGTTTGTGTCAACACGTCTGTGAAGTAATACAGAAATAGTACTATTCCTGTACTTACTGAAGTCAGTGTGATTTCGGTCATATCAGAGCAAGTGATTCGCACTCTTTGCACCAAGTGTGTGCTGTTTGTAACCTCAATCACGTATTGCCAGACGTGTTTGTGGAGCGGTTGTTGAGCGATAATCACCTCCAGCGACCAAGGTAAACTCTCGTTTCCGGTTATGTTTGTTACAGGAGGCGCCACTGCAACAGAAATGCGTGATTGGTTCCCATGGTGACAGTCGACTTGGAACAAATCTCCCTCGTAATTGAATCAGACATCAGTTAAAATCCAAGGCAACAGAAAATCATCAGCAGTTTCTTGATGGGAGCTGAGGTTTCTTTGATACCAGAAAGCCGTTATGTAGTTCCAAAATTGAATGTGAGCATTTTTAAGGACAAACAAATCTGATGTTGGCACAAAAATCATAATTTTAACCGCAATAATAAGCAGGCTAGGATATCTATAATAGGCAACAATAGTACAGTGATAACATAATCAGCAATGGAGAGGAAGAGGGGACGAGTCGAAGGGAGAGGAGGAGAAAAAGTGGATGACGAGGAATGGATATGGTGATGACGACATTCACGATGATGACAGTGATAAAATTGCATGCGCATGGTCTTTATGACGATGATGATGATTACAACAACTACGTGATGAAGATGAAGATGATGATGACGATGATAACAGAATGATGGCTATAATCAGGAAGTCAACTCACGTGTCCAAGCAGGAGTTATGACCGCATTTCGACTGATGTGAGCTGTATGGTATACAGTATAGTTGCTCCATGCAAAGGTGCTGATGTTTAACAGTGAGTCCGGCTGAAGAGAGAGTAAACTGTGGCTGACTGAAGTGCCTGTATAGGCGATGGACTCCATCCGACCAGAGTACTGAATCTCGTAGGATGTGCACTGCGAAACATTGATGGCATGACCGTACTGTATCGTCATCTGTATGGAGCTTGCATCGATAGGATACGCAGTGACGGTTTGAGGTGGCTTTGGAACTAAGAGCATACAGAGAAATAAACAGATACTCTATACATTCACTCATTATTCATTATGAAAATTTGTATAGCGCCCCTTCTAGGGGACTAATCAAGAGCGTTACCGACTCCAGCGAGACCTAATAAAACCATCTTCAGATGAGAGATGAACGTCGGAGATGGGTTCTAGGAAGTGAGCGAAGCGCCAAAGGGAGGTTCTCAAAATCGAGGGCCTACCACCGAGAAGGCACGGCTCTGGTGATAGGCTAGTGGAGGTGTGAACAACAGGAACATTGTGAAAGCCCATACTCGTTTAACTCGTTTATTGATATCCAACAAAACAAACACACACAAAATAAAAAATAAACTGGCTTCATAGCAATAGAAGCACAAAAATTCGCTAAAGGAGGTAAAACAGAGCACAAGGTAAACTGGAAGAATTGTGGATACCATGGAGGGTGGAATATCCCGCTAGAGGGAACCCCAAGAAGAGACTGTAAAATACTTGTAATCGCTAATATGGATGTCGTCAATATCTACGTTACATATGTATCTCTTGCTAAACTTGGCTTTCATCTGAAAGCTGAGATCTCGATTCCCTTTCTCACACTTACACACACTACATCATTGGATTGTCTGCCAGGCTGCGCCGACCTTCCTCAGTTGCAGGACCCTCCATCTGGAATGATCTCCATTGACAAACGAATAGGCCTATGCTACGAGCGTTACGATATTTATTTTGTGGTGCCAACCTATCAAAGCGAGTTGCAGATAAGCCTCTCGTGGATTCGAAACTGCTCCGACTGCCATGCCAACCATTGACACCATCGATTGATCATCCTAGTTGACCTTTACTTTAAGATGTCACCAATCAACTAAATCTATGACCGACAAACATTAGCGATGAATTTCTCCAACCTGTCACAGTAAACTCAGGAGCAGATGGTTTCACAGGTGTCAGCGTCGTCTGGTTAAGAAACGTTGAAACAATGACTGTGTACTGCGCTCCAGCAGTCAGGTCATTGCAGACGGCTTCAAACGCATTACTGACTGACCCTAAAACAACAGTCAAATGACAGTAAATTGAGATGAAAAACAGGACGCCGACAAACTCATTTAACGCAACTAGCTTCAAAACCGTAAAATTCCGCTTAAATCTGATTTTAAAAAATCAAATAAGGATATAAGAAATAACTAACATCTTTGATACGTTCATTATGTGCATGTGTGGTGCCCTAATTAGTATAGATAGGTGAGGTAACCTGCAAATTCTTTTATGTGGCGTCAACGTCTAACTCAGATATTACTATACGGCAGCTGACAGGCTAGAAATTACTTACGAAGTAACTAATATCAGACACTTAGTGCCAGGCGACATATCAAAATGATGTTCCAACCAGAGGGATGCTCTCCTACAGCCGGCTGATGACTCCTTTTCAAGGGCCAGTGCGAATAATGCCAGAATAAGGTTTGGCATATAAATATAAGACAAGCAGCGCCCACGAGAAATGACCTAGGACAATGGAGGTCGTTTATTCGTACCCCATCACCGACTGGCGTCGGGAGCTGATAATGATGATGGTGGTGGTGGTTGTGAAAACGACGATGACGATTTCAGACAATAGTAGGCGTTATATAAATTGTAAAAAATTAAAATTAATTAACCATAATATCTATTCATACAATGTCATGTTCGATGATGATGACGGAGTAGTTGGCATAATTAAACAAACTCCTAATTATCGTTATTCTGTGATCTAATTAACACATTCAAACAAAATCGAAAAAGTTTTGCGGTCACTGTTCACTAACAAAATAACCAGAATGAATATAATCGTATTGAAGCAGAGAATGTGGATGTCTCTCATACCTTGATTCTTATACAGAATAGAAAACGCGTCCTTAGTCTGATTATTTCCATCACAAGAAGCGTTGAACCCATCAAAGTTTCCATCTAGGCTGTCCCATTTGATTTCAATGGTTGTTTCGGATACATTGCTGACACGCACGTTGTCCGGAGCATTCAGATCTAAGATAACGCAATTCGAAATAAGTTTACGATAATTATTCAGTCATTCAGTTTAAAATTTATAAAGCGCCCCCTCAAGAAGTAAACTCGGGATGCATATGAGCATCTGGATATAGTTCCTCATAATGATTTGAGGAAGTTTTGATGTATAAGATGTATGAGATAATATACTATTAGGCTATTGGTATGTTGAGTTAACCATTATCGAAATCAGCTAAATGTATAATGACTCCACGGATTTTACCTGTTCATTCGAGTCCGTTTTTTATGACGCAGCGCTGACAAAGGTAGGCTACTGATTCTTCTTTAGTCTTGAAGGGTAGACTTAAATTACTGCGCAAGATAACATAGTAAGATGCCTGCTTTGCGTGGCATAGGCAAAATAAAATTACCGTCATAGTTTCGATAAATGCAGTCAATAAAGCGATTTGTTTGAGTAATATATCTATTCGAAATCACTTCAGAAATAAAACAATTGGAAATATTTGTGTTCATCCTTCTTGTGTATATATATCTGTAAGTACCTTTAACTTAAAAACATTTTACCTAATAACATCTATAGCCTTCATTGAGTCAACATTCAAAGGCCTCGGAATCGTTTAAGTTCCCAGTTGACGTTTAGACTCTATATCACTGTTATAAGGAGGTTATATAACGCCTTAATTTATAAACTTAAAACACTGTGCGTGTGACTGTCTAGCTGGTAGCCTATCAACAGATAACGACAGAATATAATTTTTTATCTCTCATACTTGTTGTGCATGAGATGTTGCTTCCATCGCTGCTGATTAGATTTTTGATTCTAGTCTTGGTTGTAATCAAATACGTGACTCCAGCCGTCAATCCAGTTTCATTAAACGTCACATTCGGTTGAGTGGTCGTGACGTTCTCTGTTCTGCTAAAGGATGAATTGATCAAGGAAATTATGTTGACCTCGTATCCATCCAGTTCGAGCAAGCCATTTGGAGGTCCAATCCCGATCGTTAAAGATGAATTTGTCACGGAACTGCAGGATACTGGTCCTGGTTTCGGAGGACCTGTTAGTATGAATAGCTCTTGGGTAAAACTTGTCTAATTAAAAGTAGAAGTAATACCACATAGAGCCTAATACAACGAGACAGAAGAGGCATTTTACACTCTCTCGTCACAGTGGCCCTGTGAAATTGATCACATCAGCACAGCATTTCGAGCACGTTTGGCGGCGATGTCTGATTGTCCTCCATATATTCATTACAGAGATTTATATAGCGCCCCTTCAAGGCTGCTACTCAGGAGCGCTCCCGACTCCAGCACGTTTAAAAAGAACAGCTTTAAGGCAAGTATAAAATGAGTCTGAGTGGACACTTGGCGAAAACCGCAACGACAACGGGAGCATGTTCCAGAGCGAGGGACAAACTACTGAGAAGGCACGATTCTGTTTGGTAGTCGTACGGGCAAATGGGACAATGAGCATGCCTCGCTATATATATCCGTTAACCGCTCCTAGAGTAGTTCTTTTTCGTCCTGTGAGAACGCAATTGTCTCCAGTAAAAACATTGATGATAGTAATAATAAAAATAACAACAGGCCTATTAATACCAGCCTTAGACAACCACAGTGGCTGTGAGTAGCGATTGTGTACGCCCGTTTATTACTTTAAATGCTAAATGAACTAATTGCATCATCTTGGAGAATCTTTGGTTTCTGATCACCGCTTGCTAACTGCTAGGAACTAGCTGCACCGAATTCTAGTCCTGCTAATAATTATCAGGTGTCGCCGATCACTGAGAGACAGAGCTCAGCTCAAATAATATTTTACAAAACGCACGCAGCTCTTTTGAATGGTGGCCGATACCTTACTAAGTCGACACTTTGCCCTTTACGATAAAAAAGTGTGCAAAGAATTCTTTTATGATAACATTATTAGCAATTAAATATAATTGATCACAAAAGGTGAATTGTGTAGGTCTACTACTCTCCATTCACCACAAGATTTCACTACAAACCTATAGGCTTACAACTTTCTGTCCTACCAAAAACTTACAATTCTTTCAATTTCTTAGACCTTTTATTTGGCGTTTGAAGCCACGACTGGGCTTCTTTATACCTCACTTTTAAATTCAAATATCTCTTCTGGCGAATCAATAAGTAAACATCGACTCCATGTCTTCAACAAATTGCCACAACAGTTATAGTCATTATGGAATCCAGTATATATGTATATATATATATATGAGTGCTTTTTTCAGGTGGAACGCGCCGGTACGGCGTTTCGAGACCTTATTCAACAGCTAAAAATGAATTTGACAATACAGATGCGTTCCAGCACATTTTCTCAGAAAAAGCGCTGCATATATAATAGTTATATTTATATATACATACATATATTATATGTATACGGACTATATATACACTACAGATCTACAATTATGCATGTAGGCCTATGTATTGTATATAATTTATTTTATTATATAATACAGATCTATCGCAAATGAATCGCACAAACTTGTTCTGTCAGTGATGTTTGAATCTGTGCTGTTTAGTTCACCACTCTGGATCACAATGTGAATCGTATATTCTTTTCCAGCCGTTGAAAGATGATCGACGACGGCTGTTTTGTTATCATCAAAACACGCAGTCGTTGCGTTTGCCTCTTGTTCCACCCAAACGACGCACCCGGTTGAATTACCAGGATTCGTCCAGCTGAGGTCGAATCGATTCGTCTGTCTCGATGTAACCCTGATGTTTGATGCGTGCAACGGAACTGTTGTTGAATACAACAATATTTGGTAAATGCTCAACCAACATTTCCATTGCCGATCCATGGATGGAAATGTGGCAGATTTAAAAGGAAATTTTCTTTAATCTTTGCATTCGGTATAAGTTAAATTTGTTCAGCGGTTGCACGTCATCGCTGTATCGTATATAGGCCTATATATATTATACATATTATAAATAACAAGCTCAGTACGCAACTATAAAGCTGCCATAGAAGTAGTCCTGTGGTCCTTTCGCAACCCATACCATAGGCGAGATGGAAAATATTATTCCTCGTTATATATCATCCTTCCATAGATAATTTAAAAAAAATTAAATGCCTGGCAGCGGCAAAATTGATATTGATCTGTAATTGCATCTTGTCGTCTGTTTAATATTTGGGATCTGTTGGCAGCCTGATCAAGATATCTGGAACCATGCCTGAGGCGATGTAGAAATTTATTTAGGGTATAGAGTTGGCCTCAATTGAAGACTAAACAATTTTAGTGCGGTTCTCATCGGTGTCCTTTTTGCTGTTTGTATTTTGGAGCTGTTAAGTTGGTTGTACTAACTCAAGCGGCGAGGTTAATTAAGTAGAATCCTATTAGTTGTTTAAACTTCGTTTTTCATGCTTCTGTAAACGAAGCAAATTTGGGTCCAATAAATTAATATTAGGTCTGTATATATATATATATATATATCATAATACAGATATGTTGCAAATGAGTCGCACTAACTTGATGTATGAATCTGTACTGTTTAATTCCAAAGAGTCTAACCTATAAAGCGTCACCCGAAAGCTAAGCGCAAGGATTCAGCATAAAATTGTGAGCCTTCATATTTCACTTTTAACTCTGAGACGTTACTTCTAAACCTTATTTTCCAATCAATGGAGATAACATCCTAGATTAAACATTCGCGTCGGCATCCTCAATGTCCGCTCGCTAGGGAACGATCCTCCTCAGTGCAAGAACTAATTACATCCTCAAAATTCGACGTCTTCTGCACTGTTGAAATCTGGCATGAATTCAGCTGCTCTGCGCTCTTCTGCTAAAGGCGAGCTCCTGGTGTCCAGGGCCCACTCTTAGCTGATGCTGCGTCGAGCTTTCTCAGTGGTTGGTCAATCCACCTGGAATGGGCTTCCGGTTGCCCTCCGTCTCCCTCCTTACAATAACCTGCCAACGTTTTGCAAGCTGCTAAAGAAATTTCTTTTTAGCCGTGGCTGGCCTGGAAGCACCTCTGAGTAGTTTCCCTTGAAGAGGCGCTATATAAATTATCGAAATGAATGAATGACTGAACATTGCTGGCCTGCTGATAAATCCACAGCCAAACACTGTGAACTTGACCCTATTCCTACATGGCTTATAAAATCTCAACCTCACCTCTTTGCCATTCGAATCAACCTTTCCCTTTCCCATTCTACTGGCCTACTTCTTAACTCTCAGAAGATCAGTCATTCGCCCTCGTCTCAAGAACAGCGGTCATCATCCCACGCTTTTGACTATAGACCTATTTCTAATGTCTCCTTCCTGTCTACGATGATAGAAAGAGTTGTCCACACTCAGCTCTTCTCTTACCTATCTGCAAACAACCTGCTTCCGCCTCCTCAGTCAGGATTCCGGTAATTCCATACCACGGGAAGCAGTCGTCCTGAAAGTCTATAGTGACACGGTCCTTGCTGCAGATAAGAAATGTGTACCTGCTCTAATACTCCTGGACTTCTCTGCTGCTTTTGACTCAGTAGATCACTGTATCCTACTCAGAGTCCTGCAACATTCCTTTGTCATCTTTGGCACTATCCTCAATTGGTTTCTGTCTTACCTCTCTAATCGTACTCCGTATGTTCGCATCAACTTGTTTGTTTGTATTATCGCTGTCCTAAGGCCTCTGCTGTTCATCCTTTTTATTTCTGCACTGTCAGTAATCGCTTCTCGCCACGGCATAGAAATCGACCTCCATGCTGAAGATACTCAACTCTATGTGCATCTGCCACTAGGCGAAGTTGCAAATGCTATAGAACTACTTCGTGCCTGCATTGACGACATAATGCGATGGAGTTTGTCTCATCATGCGATGGAGTTTGTCTATGCTTCTCAAACGTAACCCGGGTTAATATGAGCTCATCTTGTTTGGCCGATTGTTTAAGCTTCCTCCAAGCGCTGAACTCTCACTCTCTACCTAAGGCCCCCGCCACACTAGGTCCCGATCTCACAACGCTCCCATCACGCTCGTATAGCATGGTGGAAACGTGTAGAACGCAGTAGAATCGCAGTAGACGATAATGCATCGCTGTCAGCCTCGACCCGTTCGTAATACGATTGCGCAACGCTTAACGCGCGCAGACAACGCAAATTTGGTATGTATGTATGTATGTATGTATGTATGTATGTATGTATGTATGTATGTATGTATGTATGTATGTATGTATGTATGTATGTATGTATGTATATACATATATGTATGAAAATAAGCAACTAATTATCCTGTCATACCGCAGGGAAAGTGATGCAATAATCGCAACCTCAGACAGTTTTTGTTTAATTTCATATTTCAGAAATACTGCTTAAATTACTTCACATGACATGACAAACACCTCTCCAAATAGTCATCATCATTTCACATGACATGACAAACACCTCTCCAAATAGTCATCATCATAAACAGAGAAATTTTGTCCAATTTATAAATAATATATATAATACTGATCCATGGCAATTAAGTCGCACTAACTTGTTCTGTCAGTGATGTTTGAATCTGTGCTGTTTAGTTCACCACTCTGGATCACAATGTGAATCGTATATTCTTTTCCAGCCGTTGAAAGATGATCGACTACGGCTGTTTTATTATCATTAAAACACGCAGTCGTTGCGTTTGCCTCTTGTTCCACCCAAACGACGCACCCGGTTGAATTACCAGGATTCGTCCAGCTGAGGTCGAATCGATTCGTCTGTCTCGATGTAACCCTGATGTTTGATGCGTGCAACGGAACTGTTGTTGAATACAACAATATTTGGTAAATGCTCAACCAACATTTCCATTGCCGATCCATGGATGGAAATGTGGCAGATTTAAAGGGAATTTGTCTTTAAGTTTTAAGGAATAAGTTAAATTTGTCCATTGGTTTGCACGTCTCCGCTATATTGTATATATATATATATATATATAACAAGCTCAGTACGACGCCTATTGTACAAATACTATTTAAATAATCGCCTAATAATTTCGTAATTATACTTCGTCTCGTCTTTTTTAAGGCTAGAGCCGCCGCTAGACTAATCAGTTTTATTCACGCTCATCTAGCAATTAGGCCACTTATCTTGACTGCCATTTCAGATGAAAGAGCATCAAATTCATGAATTGAACTACTCAGCAGCAATTATCAGTATTTTAATGGACACAACTGGTTCTGACGTGGATAAGCGTTTCTTATAGTATTAACTGCCCACCATCAGGCTCACCTGAACGTAAAAATATTATGATGTCTATAGCAGAGCATACAAATTGAACGAATTTGAAATAATTAGTGGATCCGTTTCAAGAAAAGATATAGCCCAAAAGAGGGTAGGGTGTCGAACCCCATTCATTTTCACAAGAGAGCAGAACAACGGAGTAAAATCTTGCTTCCCTTTGCATCCATCGTAGGGCCTATTCACTTTTGCACTAATTCACCGTTATTTTGAATTTACTACACAGTGCAATGGCAATTAGAAGTGTGCAGGTCAAATGTCATGTATAGAGACCATATTTTTCTTATCGCAGTTCCGTTGCATTACAATTCGTAATTAAGTTAATTCATGTGTTAGTATTCAGTATAAACATTGTAAGGGGAGATAGCAGAATCAAAGCGAGTCCAAAGTATAAACCTAATAAAATGGTCTACATTGTGTCGTTAAATTGTCATCGAAAGCCGTTGGAATCAATTAATCAGCATAAACTTAATATAGCGCCCCTTCAAGATATCTGTTCAGAAAAGCAGCCACATCATCATGATCATCATCGTCGCCGCCGTCGTAGTCGTTGTCATCATCGTCAGCATTATCATCATCATCATCACAATTATTAATATTATTTTGATTTTTTATGCCTTTAGCATCGACTGGCAAGATTTAATAACTATTCAATTTCATGGGTTATGAATCTGGCCAAGTTATGTTCTATGCGCGTAGAACTTAGCTTAGACTTAATTTTTGAACTTACACGTGTTATTGGATACAATGACGCAGGCGTTGTGTTGTTGATCACCATAATAGGCGCAAATAGCAGCTGTGTAGTTTTTTCCTGGAATGTGTAGATTCGTGATGTCGAATGCTGTACTGGAGTTGTCAACGAATGTCCCATTTTCGTCCCAAGTGATGTTAAATCCGGTCAGAGTTTCGTTCGTTGTTACCGGTGGACTCCAATGCAATCGAAGCGTTGATGTATCGATTGAAATCAAACTAACATCAGATGGTGGCTGCAGAGACTCTACAGTCAAAAATAGCATTTATTAAATACGCGTGTGCCAAGTTAGGAAACAGATGCTTGCCTACATTAAGTGACTGTCTTCATTGGATCTGGCAAAACTTCAAAAAGGACAGGAGCTTGAGCAGTAGGCCAAACAATATAAAAGGAAGGAGCATAATAATTGATGCACACATAATCAGAAAGGATAGCAATCGAAAATATGATTAACTCAGAAACAGGAAGTAAGAAGACTACAATCACCCAGGACTTCTGTCAGCTCCATGCTGTTCTGTTTAAACAGAAGTGCTGCATACAATTATTCTGCTTTTGTGAACTAATTGCATTCCTTTCGCTAAGCTTCCAGCTTCTGCTATGCGCACGTGGTGATCAATAAAGTATAGAGCGCTATTGAATTGAATTGAATCAAATTGTTCTGATAATAGAGGTTTAGCAGTTATGAGTTGTATTTACGATTTCAGTGTTTCCAGTAAATGTAATGTTATCCAATACAGTACGACAAAAGCAGACTTTGGTGCCTATGGGAACCAATGATAGGAAGTGAATTCGGATTATGCACTTCTTCACAATTAAGGGAATCAGATAGAGCGAAAACACTATTAGCTGAGAAAGGGCGGAAGTATTCGTGAATCGTGAGTCATATGGATTGACGAGCTGGATAAAAAAAGCGTAGCAAGTCTATCCGATGCGAAGATTTCCAGAGGAAAAGTTACAATGGAAAATTATGCATTGCTTCAACTATTTAGTCATAGAGCAGGAACCAATTGCCAAAGTTGGATAATTTGTAAGCCAAAATACCTGCAATGACTGCGTTTGCTTTGAAGACGTAGAATTCTAGTACAAGAATCTGTAAAAGCAAAACATAGGCCTACAGATTAAAATAATCACCATGCAATTTCTGTTTTAAAAGTTAATTCCTATATATGGAGGAATAAGTTTCTCATTAGCCTTAACTTTGATGTATCAGTACAATAATTAGTTTGATTTATGCTGATCTTCCTCGAGTTATTGTTAAACCAGAATAAAATATTAATAGATAATCGAAAGGTTGAAGAGCCACAAGCGAATTGCTGGATTTAAATTTGTGTTGCTCCCTGTTATTCTAAAAGTTAAATTGATTTGCTTGCATTGTTCTTCTACAGGTATCCCATACGCGTTGGGTCACACCTTGATACAGGTAATGGTTCAATAATAACCTACGGTACATACTTCTGCGATACTAATAGTATCTGCATTATCCATGCGAGGTTTGCTTGAGCAGCGGTATTATGTAAACAACCTAATCCCACTGCTAAGTTGGTGCAAAATCGAAATTAAGATTGCTCACTTTAATTAGAGGTATCCAGAAATGCTGCGTCATTTTTGAACGACTTGTATTAAGTTCACAAAGACTTCGAAAGGCGATCGCAACTCAAAATCCTTTTCTCTCCATATTCAGCATCGATTTTCTGTTCTTCCTCGTTCGTCCGAGGCTGCTTCATGCGGCGCTCACAGGCCGAAAACTAACTTGCCTGTTGACTGGCCACAGACATGGTAATCCATCTTAACAATGAGACTTTGAACCTGTTGAGTGAAATCGATTCGGACGGTTAGACAAAGCCTTGCTCTGACGACGTCTGATCGCGCTAAAGGGTGGACCTTTAAGAGACATTTCAATATTAGGCATAATATAAGATGCACTTAACATGAAGTACGTTGTAAACTAGAGATGCATAATCCTCTGTAACTACATTTCTAACACTTCACTTGCTCGTAAATCTTCATTGCGTGTTTGTCTTAGTTACATATTGCAGGTAAAGCGGAAAATTACGGATAATCAGGAAGTAACTCCCCAGAAAGTTTGCTTTGAGAATCGATTGCCCTTAAATCGAAATGAAAAATGCTGAAATCAAAACGAAACAGGTAAACTAATCCTCTGGAGTCAAGAGTTCAATCGGGCAGTTGCATTATATTAATAGAAGTCTAAAATATCCAGTCCGACTTGGTTACCTGAAAACGGCTAATTAAAGCACCGAGACAGGATAGAAAGAGAGCACCAACGGTGAAGCCAGAGAACCCCCGCAAGATAGAGAACCTATGCGTATGCGTTAATGCTCAGAGTATGGCCTAGTCGTCCCTTACTGCAGATGGTTGCTGAATATGCACCACCAAGATCCTCGGCGTCCTGCTTGCCACATATACTGATTCTCTTTCTCATCACCTGGTCACTGACAATAGTCTGCCTGCCATGAACGAGGTTTACATGTATGCGATTATGCGATTTCGCATTTTTTTCGCATAATTTGGCGGTTTTCGCATAAATTCCTAAATGGAAAGTTTTCGCAAATTATGCATATAAAGTTCGGAAATTTCGGTCAGTGTCAACTATAATTAGCTTGTCCATGCTTATAGGGGCTATAGTTTACCGATCACACGACGTAACTGTTGATGACTAGGACCCGTGGTTTATGCGATTTATCGCATAATCGCAAAAACCACAGGGTCGCCTTCCTGTAATGGGAGTGTGAGTTAGGCTTCAACCTAACTTCCTTAAGTGACCTTTGTCGGCCTGTGTTTGGTAGGCCTACTCTGAGTAATCGCCACCTATGCTCAACGGGAAGTGGGCGGTCTTATTCAAAGTCGCCCTTTTTCTGACGGTCTTCCTCTTAAGTTGCGTCTCTTGCCAAGGACACTTTCTGACCAATTCTACATTCAATTGAAAACTGTTCTATTTCAGCGTGCTTTTTCAGGAGAACATCGGCGCCAGTTGCTTAGAAAGTGTGCTATATAAATCCTTTAATGCATGAAGGCTAGGTAGCCAGACTGTGTCAGATGAGGTGAGGTAAAGAAACAACGCAGGCGTAAGTTGATTATCTGCATCCGTAATATAATTGGTCCTATTTAGAGGTGTCGTGCTTGGGTCATTAGCCTGAATCTCTAACTATATAAAGACACAGTTGGCGACGAATCGGCCTTCACGCTGTGCTGCTTAGTATGCTAATCAACTGTATATGAATGTCGGCGACTATTGGTCTGTCTACCTGTTATGCACACAAAATAATTTATCAATTTGTAAAGTAGTTTTGATATTAGCAACGAAACAGGGTGACACTCAAAATCAGGTCGATTAGTTATTCTGCACATGTACAAGCTCAATGGTTGCCTAATGCGGATATCGAAAGTTGAACGAAATTCTTTAGGCCAGATCAGATCAATATCGCTTTGCTACACAACGGGGTATAGTTCTGCGGCGTGATTATCATAATAAGTGAATCTGAAATCAACGGTGAGAACGCAGGGTGTCTGTTAACTTGCACAAAGTCATCTAAACGGATATATAACACTAAACTACACGGGCCTTCGGACAAATTAGACGCCAGGCTATGGCAGATAGGACATAATATGGCAGAAAGGATTAAAGCTATTTTTTAAACTCCGACCCACACAATAAAAATCCTGAAACTTTATATGGATTATCAACAGCAACCCTCATTACTGTATCTACATGTAGATTCTCGCCAGAACAGAGAGTAGGGAAGAGCGTATTTATTCTGCATTCAGTTACATTATGTCTATGGTGAATTAAATATAAAAAACATGACTAACCTACAAAGCAGCAACGGTATACTCAGCTTCAATTGACGGCAGGTGTCTGCATGGGTCAGGTTGAAATCGATCAACCGCTGTGTGACAAAAATAGCTGAGAGAATAACAAGTCGCTTGTTGCTGACGATAGATGAAGTCAGGAAAGTATTTTTAAATCGCTTGATCGAGTACGTGCAGGAATAACGCGATTGGTTGCAATTTGGTAGACAGGGATAAACGAAGCCGGAAGAGATAATATTTGAGAGGGATAGAAGAGAAGGAACGTCCAAATCTTTACAGGTGAAAATGGAGAATGGTGAAACTGATGAAGAACTTTTAGCAGTGTCTTTCTAAGCATAGAAACATAGATCAGTGAGCGATTGCAGGAATTTAGATGTAGAGGAATAAGATGCTGAATTGGATCATAGGCCAAATGATACGAGGGTGAACTTGTTTATCTGAGCGATGGAATAGTGGGACGACAACAAATGTGAATCGATTGAGAAGACATGTGAAGAATGTTGCAGGTTACAGATCTCCACTTCCGAAATCCATGAGGATCACGTAAATACCCAAGCTGAGTTCACGCGCACGTAGTCCTTCAGTCTTGTTGAATCTGCTTATCAGCTAGGTTAACCTCAAACCTGACGAAGCAGATTGCATATTAATTCAAATTAATTCCGTACTTTTTCGGTCCCTCTGCTATCACTGCCTGTCAGCCAACATCCAACATCCGGCTTTGTGTGGCACGATAGCCGATTGGTTAGAGCAGTCGGCCCTTAACGCTCAGTGTGCGCTAAGTGTTCGGGTTCGACCCTCGCCCAAGGCGTCACTGTGTAGGGACCTTGAGCAAGTCCTTCGCGCACAATTGCTCTGCAGTAGGCCTCCAACTGCAATTGTGCCGTCGAGGCGTGTGCACTTCTGAGCAAAAATGTTGGAAGAAGGGAGATATCGAATTTAAGGGAAACAATTTACGGTTTCAGGTTCCTCTATCCATCGCCTCTCCGGCTTTTCATTCGAAACTTTAGTCTCACCTTTTCAAGAACTCGTAGCCAGACTCACTTGATCGTCCCCACCTTCCAATCCTCGACCAAAACGAAACCCGCCTAAACAGCTATTCTGCCTCCTCTGACCCTCTGGAAACCGGACTCGAACCTTCTACGAACTACCCTTTGGACAACCCTCTGATTCGATGCAACGCTCGCGAATATGCTGGTGACCTGCGCTTGTCGTTCAGATCGCGTTTTAGATGTTTGGAGATTACGATTACGATTACGAGCCCTTATTTGGTGTGCTTACAATGCCTTGCATACAGCGTGGACGTATAGACCAACAATCAGGACCACGCGAAATATCAATTGCTGGCTGATGCCAAGAGAAACGGCAAGGTGTTGTTGTTTCTCTCCGTATCTGACGAGTTAGGAAAGTGACCAATTTGTAAGCAATTATCCTTGAAACAAACGCAGCCTATCATAAAAATAACGTGTAATAAGCTTAGCTAAGGTGACAACCGTTCTTTTCAGCCACGCCTTGGTCGGGAACGACTCTGAGTGGGTAGGACCGTACGGGCCTACATGTATGTATCTCGAAGGAGCTCTATATCAAGTTTATTGATATTGACTAGTTGACTGAAGTTGCCGTTATAAAATGACGCTGGACAATGCGTTTGCAAAGCCATGTGGAGTGGACAGACAGACAACGTTACGGATTCTTTTCTACGTACAGGCGGGACGTCCTTCACTGGCTTCCGGTTCAGCGGAGCATTAAATATAAGATCTCCTCTATTGTATGGCACTGTGTTATGGGCAATGCTCCTGTCTATCTTAGGGATCTATTCACCTTAACTTCGACTTCCTCTGGTCGCCGATCTTTTCGCTAGGCCTCTAGAGGCGACTTTGCGGTTTCACATGCTCATACCGCCACCAGGCAAAATAGAGCTTTCTCAATTGTGGGCCCCAGTGTTTGGAACAGCCTCCCATCTGACCTGCGCTCTCTCCCGCGCGACCTGTCTGGCTCTTTCTATAAACTTCTTAAGACTTTCTTTTTGACCGAGCCTGGGTCGGGAGCGCCTCTGAATAGTTATCGTGAAGAGGCGCTATATAAATTGATTTGATTGATTGATTGAAATATGAAAAACGACGCTGAACGAGAATTAAGCTACATCACTTTTTGGACAACTAAGTCAATCAATCGATCAATCAATGACTTAATTGTAACCTTAGTCCATGAGGTACCGATAAAATGAATAGGGGTCTATTGGAGAGGGCCATACAGGTGAAAACGCTGTCCATTGGTCACTTCTCCAAATAGCTCAGCGCTGTTTACTAGCCAATTGAAGTGTTTGTGCGTTAGATGAAGATTGCCTGTTTCGTCAGCATATCTTGTTCCGTTAAGTGGCTGAACTAGAGCCAGCCATTGAGATTTACTATATGCATAACCTCATTGGTGCCAGCTAAAGTCGATTAGGCCTACCCCAGTTGCCTACGTCAGTCCGAGCAGCAACACGAGAAGATTCCGTCGAAGTTTGCGACACCTAGTGAGTTAATATTATTAACATTTGAAATTATACAATGGACTAGAATTGAGGTAATTAAGAATGCAGATTAAGCAGTAGATGACCTGATATTGGTTTAATCTCAGATGATGTTTGGTGCATAATATATTGGCGCGATAGAAGCTACAGACCCAATAATTACAAGGATTAATGTAATAGACTATACAACAATGAGAGATATCAGATATCTGTAGTACTGTAATGTAATGTAAAGGAATACTTGTATAGCGCCACTCAAATCAAAGGCGCTCACGACTCAACACAAAGCTAAACAGAAAAATGGAAAGTTTTCAAGCGCTTCCGTAATGCAGCAACACGTGAGATTGAACCAATTGGCACAACAGCAGTTATAACAGTATTGATAACACTATAGAGATGACAATTGAGAGAACGGTCAATACGATACAATCATGATTGCGTGTGCACTGTATAATGTACATCTATAAGACATTCTTAAAATTTCGTTTATATTTGTTCACCGTAGGTAAATGAGTAAAATCGCTTGGCAAAGAATTCCAGAGTAAAAGTACTCTGATCGCAACGTTCCATCGTCCATGGAAGTTATAAAATCCCGTTGGTGGCACTTTTTTAATTTTTGATGATTATGCAATTGGACTCTTGGAATTCCTGCAGAGCCAGTGGGTAAAAATCATGAATTGACTCATAACATAAATGCTTTCCAGTTTGTATTTTATGTTAGCCTAATGCACCTACATGTACATAGCAGCTCTTTAGCAAACTGTAAAACTACATATCCTGTTTAATCTGTGTATTGAGATAATTACATTTAATTTAGCGTAGGCCTACCTGTAATATTTTAGACTAATCAATCACCGCGAACATTTCTTGACAATTTGTTAAGATGCCAACCAGCATAACGAAACGATTCGTTGCTAATTTACGTGTGTATTAATTGAGCTTGAGGCAATAAAATCAAACTTATATAAGCCTGCGTGCGTTTCTTGGCCTCACCTCACCTACCTACCTTACGCAACATGACTTTACATTCATTGAAGGATTTATAGTGCACTTCTTTTAAACAACTACGCTGAGGTGCCTCGACAGAACGGTGAAATAAAACCGTCTTCAAGTGATTATAGAATGTACGAGAAGGTGTCCAATGCAGGCGCAGTATAAAAGGCAGATCACAAGCTCAAAACATTAAAAGCGCGGCTTTGAAGGAGAGTGCCCGCTTCGCCTCTGAGCGTTGGGAGCGACTAATCGGAGCAGGGTCGGATTAAGGCATAAGAAAACTACTACAAACCATGGCTTAGGAGGAGCCCCGCCAACCCAAAAAGTAAACAGGGAGCCTGTAAACAAGGAAAAATAGAAGGAATTAAAAAAAACTGCAGTCGTGTTTCTTATTTTGAAAATATTGTGCCATCTTTGGGCTGATTGATATTTGTAGGCCCTAATAAATTAATTGTGCCAAAAATTCTCTCTTAGCATAGCAACGGTAATGTTGTCTGCTTGTTGTGAGAATCTTACGGAAAAGAAATGACAAACGTGCATCATATTGGTCGTCTTTTAGGTAAAGTACTAATTGAGATGAAATATAATTTATATTATTATTT
This sequence comes from Bimastos eiseni, assembly GCA_959347315.1. Lineage (NCBI taxonomy): Eukaryota > Metazoa > Annelida > Clitellata > Crassiclitellata > Lumbricidae > Bimastos > Bimastos eiseni. The sequence goes on along the minus strand of OY365821.1, from coordinate 12,524,245 downwards.
TACTTTTAGGCTATAGCATGTTTCTATAAAAAAAACGTCACGTCTTAAAAATTTAAATTGCGTTGGTATGAGAGCGGTAGGGGCGCCGGTCCCGCGAGGTTGAGGGGACAGTCCCTTCACCTTTTACAAAGATTGGATTCGTTATACGTCTGTTCCCCCACATTTCTTACCCCTCTCATCGGGTGCCCACCCTCCTCTCAAACGAGATCGTTGCCACTGGAGAGTCGACATGTAAAACGAAAAAAAGTTAGCTGCATAAACATTACACAAAGTTCCAAAACTGTATGGTTTCCTAAAAAGAAATGGGCCGTTCACATATTAGATAACGCTCAAGGGGTAGGTGGTTGAGTTCCTGTTTTGTTAGCGTTATATTGTGTATAATGGGAGGGGGCGGTAGGTTGAAGGTTTCGTTATGTTTGCATGCCAATTGGAAATTCCATGTCCCACGGACCCTCATTGTTTAGTCGAAGTTCACAATGCGTTGTGAACCGAGATTAGCATCATCAGCTGCCACCTGGCGTATTGATTTCACGTTCTTACTTATTATTTCTAAATCCACTTTTTACAATTTCCTGTTTACAATTTTAACAATTTCCTATGCACGGCTTTAAATGCTCTTCAATCAACCAATTCAATCAACATTATGTTCAATTCTGTGTGATTTGTTTTGATTATGGTTTAAATTAATTCATTTGAAATGATTATTTCGGTAGGTATTATCAAGATGTTTGATTTCTTTTTCTATACAGTGTGTATGTATAGTTGATACGGCGTATGTTTGCTTAAATACCCAATTGCAGTTGTAGTATACACTCTGTATCATGTATGCTATTAAATACGTAGAGTTGTACCGCGAACCTATCGATAAATAGCCTACCTGATAATGCAATATTAAACCAATCGATTCTTTGTGAATACTGCAATCCTCATTTCTAGTGCAAAACAGAAAGGAAACAAAAAATGGTGTTTTTAGATAGGATTTACGTCACTAAAATGTATTATCATGTTGTATTAGTAGGCCTATATGTAGATACATGGTGACAATCATCGACTACCCAATTAGTTACCGTAATAAATACAAGGGAATTTAGCGCCATTAAAAGTCCGATTATTAAGATGCAGAGGAGCTCCATACATCCGGTCTACTCATCATCATTGGCACAAGAGAGTACACAATTAAAACATGGCTCTTGTTACATAGCTAATTGGGCGTAGGCCTATGCTGATTTTTGTTTATTGCAGTTCTTGAAATGGATAAAGGCAATTATCAGCTGCATCACTACTATTAAGGTACTGACTAACATGCTATTGTTATAAAAGTTTCAAATTGTGCAATACAATGATGTCGATTGTGTGTCTTTTAATGTGCTTATAGACTGGGGTGGAGTAGGTAGTGATAAACTCTAAAGGGGGTAGGTAGCATATCTGTTATATAATATAGGGGTGGAGGGCCACAACTGCTGTTATATAACGTTATTAGGGGTATGGGTGGGCCAAAAATTGAGATTTTATGCGTTAGGCCTATATAATATGTGAACGGCCTCAATAGGTCTACTGAGTCTGAACAATTAGGCCGTGCCATTTTTGCTATCGAAGAAAAATCCAGGGAAAATTCTTCTGAGGGGTATGTATATGTTTTTGGAAATTGTGCACTTTTTTCATCTACTTGTTTATTGAAATAAGTGATATTGTCATACATGATAAATGTAAAATTGTGTCTCGTCTGTGCGATTCGATTGTCCCCGCACCAAGAACCCACATCTGATGCTGGCTTAGGGCCCCATTGAGCCTTAATCCGGCCATGAATCCGAGTGTCAGACACAGGTCGCCAAAGACAATTGAGTGACCTTGTTTATAGTGGGCAAGAAAGTGTCAGTGCCTGGGTGTTAGGAATATGGTCACAGAGGATTGGACGTCTATAGTTTACAAGATACTTCATATTAGGTGCATATTATATATTCTGCTTTAAATGGCTCTTAAAGGCCTTTTTTACGCGATCAGGCTTCGTCAGGCAGATGAAGGCATTGTTTGGCCGTCAGTATCGATTATGCTGTGATGGGTTCAAGGTGTCAGTGTTGGGACGGATAACCATGCGTGTAGCCACTTAGGGACATGCATTTTGAGTTGGGACTGTGGTTCGAAGTTTTCGTGTACTTTATGAAATATCATCCAAAATGACACAGAATTTCTGGATCATTTTAATCAAAGTGAGCAGGTTTAATTTCTATTTCGCGTCAACTTACATGTATCACAGCAATGACGTTGGTTATATAATATCAGTGCACAACAAACGGTGTCGCTAGATATACGTGTAGTTCATTCCATTCTCCACATAACACTGCGCCTCTTAAATGTAGGCCTATGTCAGAAGAAACGATTCATATCGAACTTTACTCAACTTTAGGTTGTACACAGCTTGGAAATAGGCAGTAGGACCTAGAGGGTTGGCAGAACCGCGAAAGCAGCTAAAATTCTAATATGGTTACAATATGGTTACAAGTTCATAACGGACCTTCTTTAGAGGAGCTTTCAAAACAGAAACTGCAGGATGAATTGTTATTTTACTATGTATGCTTGCTTTTACAGGTTCTTGTACTTGAATATGACATTTTCAGGGCAAATGCAATTTTCAGGTATTTTGGCTAACAAATTATCTGACTTTAGCCAATGGTTTCTGCTGTATAACTGTAATTGCATAACTTCCTCTTATAATTATCTTTATGACCCTGCATATCTTCCTGTCTGAAAGACGTTTCAAACTTCTATAAGCAGCTCTTCAATCCGTACGACTTATGATTTCTTCCACCTTTTTGCAACTGATGTGATTCTACTTCCACGGTGTTTTCGCTCTTTCTTATTCACCAGATTAAGAAGCGATTAATCCAAATTCACCATTTTTCATCGTCACTAAAGTCGGATTTGGTCTTACTGTATTAGATTGCAGATATATTTACTGGAAAGACTCCAACTGTGAGGATAACTCTTAACTGCTACAGTCTATTGAATCTGAGAAAAAGGAATGCAATTACTCTACAAAGCACTATACTTTTTTACAACATTTTTGCTTAAATAACAACATGAATTTAGCAGAAGTCCTGAGTGATAGTAGTCCTCTTAGTTGCTGTACTCTAGGGCTGGGCTAGGGTCAGGCTCAGCTTGGCAGCCCTCCTGGTGTATAGTGGGCAGGACAGAGCTGGACTGGCTTTGCCTTGGACGAAAATAAAATAAAATACCACAAAACAAAGAAAATTGTATAGAGCTTAACTGAATAGAACTGAAGTGAATTGTAGTTAAATAAAGTTGAATTATACTAAATCAACTGAAAGGACCTGGCCTATAATGCTAGGTTGTGCAAGGGTGGGATATGCAGGGCTGGGCTAGAATAAGGCTCTGCTGGGCAGCCCTCGTGGGGTAGGTATAATGGGCTGCACAGAGCTGGACTGGCTTTACCTCGGCCGATAATAAAGTAAAATAAAAAATCACAATATAATGTCAAGTGTATAGAGCTGAACTGAATAGAACTGAAGGGAATTGTAGTTAAATAAAGTTGAATTACAATAAATTAACTGAAGGGACCTGGACTGTTGTACTAGGCTGTTTAGGGCTGGTGTGTCCAGGGCTGGGCTAGGGTCAGGGTCGGCTTGGCAGCCCTCCTGAGGTATACTAAGCAGGAGAGAGCTGGATTGACCTTACCTTTCCCGAAAATAACATAAAATAAATTACCACAAAACAAAGTCAAAAATGTATAGGGCTGAACTGAATGGAAATGAAATGATTTATTGTGAAATTAAAGTTGAATTAGATTGAATTAACTGAAAGCCGAGCTGTTGTGCTAGGCTGTTCAGGGCTGGTAGGTCCAGGGCTGGGCTAGGGTCAAGCTCTGCTGGGCAGCCTTCCTGAGGTATAGTGGGCAGGACAGAGCTGGACTGGCCTTTTTTGGCCGAAAATAAAGTAAAATAAAATACAACAAAATAAAGTGAAGTGTATAAAGCTGAACTGAACAGAACTAAAGTGAATTTGTGTGAAATTAGATTTGATTTAGATTAAATTAACCGAAAGGGGCTGGGCTGTTGTGCTAGGCTGTGCACAGCTGTTGCATCCAGGGCTGGGCTAGTCAAGCTCTCCTGGGCAGCTCTCATGAGGTAGGTATAAGGGGCAGGAGAGAGCTGGACTGACCTTGATTCCACCGAAAATAATATAAAGTAAAAACCACAATATGAAGTGAAGTGTATAGAGCTGAACTGAATACAGCTGAAGTGAATTGTAAGGAAATTATAGTTGAAAAAGATCAAATTAATTTAAACGAGCTGGGCGTTGTGCGAGGCTGGGCAGGGATTGTGCTAGGCTCTGCAGTGTGCAAGGCTGGGGTGTGCAGGGCTGGAATAGGGTCAGGCTTTCCTGGGTAGCCCTCCTGATGTATAATGGGCTGGACAGGGCTGGACTGGCCTTATCTCGACCGACAATAAAATAACATAAAATACCACAATATAAAGTAGGTGTATAGAGCTGAAGTGTATTGTGGTGAAATTAAAGTTGAATATGATAAAATTAATTTGTAAAGAGCATGGCTGTTGTGCTAGGCTTGGGCAGGGTTGGGGCTTCCAGGGTTGAACTTATTATTGGCCAATAATATAATAAAATATAAAACCACAAGATAAGGTGAAATGTATAGAGTTGAACTGATTAGAACTGAAGTGAATTGTTGTGAAATTTAAGTTGAATTAGATTGAATTAACTGAAAAGAGCTTGGGCTGTTGTGCTAGGCTGGGCAGGGCTGGGGTGTCCAGGGCTTCGCTAGGGTTAGGCTCGGCTTGGCAGCCCTCCTGAGGTACAATGGACTGGACAGAGCTGGACTGGCCTTGTCTCGGCCGAAAATAAAATAAAATAAAATCCTACGAAATAAACTGAAATGCATAGAGCTAAACTGCATTGAGCCGAAGTGAGCTTTATTTAAATAAACTGATTTAGATTAAATTAACCGCTTTCGTTGCAAGTGCAGAGAGATCATTCAGTGTGTTAAAACAAGTCAATAACTGTCAGCTGGCAACAATGTGTCAAAGCAGTCAATGGATTGGAAACATTTGTCATTAAAGCCGATTGACAAAAACTTTAAATTTTGATTCAATTGTTGATTCTTTGCAAGCAAAAAGTTCTTAAGAATTTTCTGAGAAATAGGGCTCTAAGAAATATAAATCTAGTAAATACAACCAACTGTTTTTTGTTGATTCATTCGTTGACGGTTACAGAAAATTTTTACAAATAAGCAAAATATGGTGGGGGCTATTTTTATTTGTTTATGGGTGGGTGCACGGGGACCTTAAAGGGTGTGGTGTCCATTCAAGCGGAAGAGCGGTGGTGAAGGATCTCACCCGATCAGGCTCTCATTGAAAAATTAGCAGTTTCGAGGCCATATCTACGGTCGCTATAGTATATAGAAACATTTACATTATGCATGGCGTCGCTAACCCGCCATGAAGAAGCGCAACACTATCGGTTGCTCTAATAGCAATAAGTAGTCTATGAATGTTAGGCAGGAAACCAGCGTTGTTTACCACGCCTGTTTTGTCGCCCGAATAAAAGTTGTTTTGAATTTTTACAAATCTATAGCATAATTGCACGCAGTTTTTGAAATGTCAACAACAAGAGGAACACCGCTTTCAAGAAGGTTGATGTTGACCAGTTTTCGAATGAGATACGAGATCTACCAAGAGGATGAAACGGCTGACTAAAAGTGCCTCGGAATCCTCTCGCCAAGTATCCTTTTTACATTCGACGATTTCCGTGTGTAAAAGCGTGAAGTGACTACGATTTAATGACAGAAATGAACAGTGGCTGAGTGTCGACTTCTGGACATTTTGCCTTCTAACCTCAGCGTCCGGGTTCATTGTCTTACTCACAGAGCATGCAGATAGTCCAGGAAGCGAAGTATATTTCTATTGATTTTATTGTTACTGTACGTTGTCGTTAGTACAGGGCCTGGAGCATTTCCCTGGCGCTGTTTTAGGGTTTAAAGTTGCTGTGATGGCGCTCTAATGATAATCACATTAGCAATATAACATTGTTATATTATCCGGTGTAATCTATTGTGATCTAGTAATTTCTGAAGCGGGGTTATTATCGATGTATTAATTTGTACATTATTGGGTATTTATATTGTGCCTTAAATGCCTCACATAGAACGCATATCATCGTTGTTATGAATGCGTCGTTAAATAAACTTATATCAAGCCTCACATAGGTGATGGTCACTATAGGCGTGGTCAAAGTTTTGATCTTTCTGGGAAGTCATGTCGAAGTTCTATAAGTCAGTGAGACGAGAAATCAGAAGCAGTGTCCTGTCACTTGCTTTTTGGTTTCTGCAATTGAGCTATCTTTGTTTAAGGAATGACCAAACCTTATTTATTTTTTGATGAGGGATTGTCCATAAATGGCGTCACACGCCTAGGGGAGTGGGTCACACATTTGTGACGAGGGGAGGGAGTCTTAGAATGCATAACTTTATTTTAAAATTTCACTCAATTTAACAAATTTCACTTAATTAACAGTTATTGTTACCACAATTATTGCATACCTAATTAATTTCTTGGTTTTGAAAGTGAGGCAGCCATTCTCGACATTCTGCAACACACAATTATTAAAGCACCATTCCACAAAGAGTCACTGCACGTCAGCAACGTGAACTAATGGTTGTAATCGCAAACGAAGTAAATGTCGAGAGTGTAATTTGATAGACGAGGAAGAGCTGGAACTGAATGGATGATCCATTGAACAGGATGGTGAGATCCAGGCTCTTTCTAATTATTCCATGTAGAAGCATTTTGATTTGCCATGGGAGATTGGAGAAGCACAAAGTTAGGATTGTTTTGAGTCATTGTTATTAAGCATTTAAAAAATGATTCTACAGTAGCTTTTCATTTTGTGGAATGCATAATGATTGTAATAATTATACTCTCTCCATTTTTCTTCATTCTGCTATATACTTTCAGCTTTTTTATAGCTCTAATTGCTCTTTATAATTATAAAAATATTTGCATGTAACATTCTGGACATCTGTCTTTTTTGGTGGTGCAGAGCTTTGTGACGTCATAATTATTGAGTAGTTTAATTACTTTTACATCAACGTGGGGACGGGTAAAAATTCGTGGTATATTGTGTGACGTCACTTATGGCTGGCCCCTGAATTGATCAAGCGAGATCCTTCTTTGCCACAGCTCCACGTTTTAATGAGTGTCATGCTATTTAGGCTCACTTTGTGTGGATGGACAGCAAAGATTGTTTGGGTTAGGATTAGGGGCTAGGGTTAAGGATTTTAGTTGTATTTGGATTTGATGGTTGTATGCGATATAAGTTCTCTCTTTATGAACTGTGCCTCTGAGTCATTGGTTATCCTTAACTTGTTGTCTCACCATTCAGAGAGAAGAACACAGATGCTCTTCAATGCGTCCTCAGCAACGCAACGATGTCTACGAAGAATCAGGCAGTGAAGGTAGCAGACATTCCATTGTCATGAGATTCAGCCTTTTGTTTAGCACTATCTTGTCTCAATTTATAATATGTGCTTCTTGTATGCATACACACAGACATAATATACGCTGACAGTTACAGACACACACGCAGTTCCATCCGTGCACTCATCCATAAACTTCCATGCAAACATCAGGTCTTGTTCCTTGTTCAACTGTTAGGCTAAATAAACAAAAGAATATCTTGAAATTCATAGATGAAAGAGTGTTTCTTATTTTTTAAATCTTATTTGCTAGATGGAAGTTATTAATTATGTTATATTAAGATAGGGTTCACCCAAGGACAGACATAATATACGCAGACAGTTACAGACACACACGCAGTTCCATCCGTGCACTCATCCATAAACTTCCATGCAAACATCAGGTCTTGTTCTTTGTTCGTCTGTTAGGCTAAATAAACATTAAAAAAATATCTTGAAATTCATAGATGAAAGAGTGTTTCTTATTTTTTAAATCTTATTTGCTAGATGGAAGTTATTAATTATGTTATATTAAGGTAGGGTTCACCCAAGGACTTATTCATATTGTGCACTTGATTGGAAAGTCCGTATGTAGAATCTTGTCACTAGTTTTTGGGCGATAATCGGGAGCAAGAAACTCGGTTATTCAGCTTTAATTTTTGCAAACATGAAAGCAAGAAAAGTGAAATTCACATAAAGCAAATTTGAAAGTTTCACTTTTATCAGACACTGAGGCTACTATGCTTAGTTTATGGTGCTAAGTACTTCTATGTATATCAGTATGACATCATGACAAATAAACATTATTTTTTGATTCAATTCTGACCTCTTGAATTTAGTGAATTTTACTCTAAAATTAATTAGCTAAACTATTGTAATTATTATAATGACTAATCCGAACAACTTTATAAATAAATCATCAAAATATTTATTATTTCTGTGTTGACTGACTGTCATTGCTAATTCATATGTTATATTGATGATACTTATCTTTTATATTATTACTTAAGTAAAAAATGCAGAAAAGCACAACAGATAAAAAAAGAGTTAAGGACTTCGTTTTAATCACTGGTATAATATTATGGGTCTGTGGGCTGCCAAATGTAGCTTTGCCTGGAGCTGCCAAATATCTTGAATGGGTCTGCTTGCACCCACACATACAAACAAATGCCTGCACACATATATACGTATGCAGATACATACATTTGTACACATACATAAATAAAGTTGAGGAGAGATGGATGCAATTATTTTAATTGCTTATTGATTTGAATTATTATTAGCCATTATCTTGTGGCTATTAGAATTAGTTGTTTGTCAAATTTATTAGCAAATTGATTGGCGATTGGGTTAGCTAATCGATTGGCTAATTGATTGGCTAGTTAATTGGCTAATTGATTGTATAACTAAGTGGCTAATTGATTAGCTAATTAATTGGCTAATTGATTGGCCAATTGATTAGCTAATTGATTGGATTAGCTGTTTGTCTAATCAATTCAAATCTGATCGATTAGTTGCCCATAACTGAAATTTGATATCGCCCTTCTTCCAACATTTTTTTTATCAGAAGTGCACACTACTCAATGGTTGTACTGCAGAGCAATTGTGCACGAAGGACTTACTCAAGGTCCCTACACAGTGACTGACGCCTCGGACGGGGTCTGACCCGCTCACTCGGCGCACACTGAGTGTTACGGGCCGACAGTTCTAATCGATCAGCCACCATGCCACATGATTGGCTGCTGTTAAATACACTCATAATTAAGATCTTAGCGATGGCAGAGTAGGCTACTGAAGGTGACTGGACAATCAATGCAGTTTGTCGTTTACAAGTTAAGTGTAGCCATGACCTACCTGCCATTGCCAGGTTCTGTTCTTCAAAAAGGTAAACAAGTGGAACACTTTGACAGAGGCGGCTGGACTGGATGACTACGGATGTATACAGGAAACTGAAGGAATAAGTCATCCATTGTGAGGAGTGGCACCATTGGACGTTGAATCCTGTGCAAGGGCACAGAGCTTGGAAGAAGCAGATGTGTGCGTGTATATATAGGCATGCTAGTGCACACAGACTCGTTATACCACAGCCTGTAGCGCATCTCAGAAGTCAAGCCCAAGCAGTGTTCATTTTAGCAAGAGCTCTTGTTTAAGCACACTGTGTGCTCAAATAACTTGAGGGTCACCATTATCCTTAGTGTTATTTCAATTTTGTATTAATTGATTGTTAAATAAAAGTAAGCAACAAGTGAGTGTGTGAAAATAATTCCTGTTTTTCAACCAGACATAGTATATTTTCGGTTCAACTTTGTTGCTGGTCATCTACCTTGTGCATGTTTTGAACTGAGTTTAATAGTTATATGAGATTAATATATATATATATACATATACACACATATATATATATATATAATCTGGATCACTAATTGTGAAGTCTATTCGTAACTTAAAGGGTTGCATTTGAGTGAAGGGTAGTTTTAAATGTAAATATGTTTCTTAGTGGTTACATATAAATTGTTCAAAGGTGATAGCCAAAACTTTGACTAAGCGTTTTCTTTACAATTATAATCGGTCATTTGGGCTGAAATGTTACTAGTCTCTGCTATTCAACATTGCCTGATTTGGCTGTATTTTCTTTGTGTTTTACTAGGAGGCAATTAACCCCACTGATAATCGAACTCTGGTGAAGCGAATGCTGATCAAATGTGCTGACGTGTCTCCTTTTCTTTGTGAATTTATGTGCACATGACCTTGTGCAGGAGAATACAATATTTTAGGCTCTGGTGCAGACATCAAATGCATATCATCCTTGTCATGGGTGCACACTGAGGCCATATCATAGTGTACATAAAAAATGTTGGAAGAAGGGCAGTATCAAATTTCGGTAATAAATAAATAAATAGTGACCACTGACCAGACCAGTAGGCCTGCGTTGCACAGTTGCTTAGCGAGAGGCATGCTGGAGATAGTTGGAGGCAGGTATGTGGTCTTGAGACCACGGTCTTGGTCTCGAGATCTGAAAACTGCGGTCTTGGTCTAGGACCATCGGTCTTGGTCTTGAGTGCGTCGGTCTTGGTCTTAAAGGAACGGTCTTGGGATTGGTCTCTGTCTTAGGTTGGCGTTCTTTGTCATTTGCCGCATCAGAGCAATTTCTTTGATAATTGTCTGTTATTTTTGATTATTACAGACATCGGATGTTTAGGACCTGCACGCTTGTTATCGATTTATGACATGTTACTATGGGCAAAAAAATGCATTTGCAACAGAACCAGCCATTTCAAAATTTGCTTTCACAGTTGTCAAGGTTTTGGAACAATCTAATAATTATGTGGTCGGTCACGCGTAGTCACTGTTAACCTACAATTCCGAGTACAAGTAGGCCTACACCATTCAAACGGAACGTTAATCTACTTGTTCATATGTCTTATTTAAAACCATATATCGTATACTGTAAGTAATTTATAGTGTGATATTATCAGGCCGAAGCCAAGGGCTGAACCCACAAAAGTTCAGAGTGGCCGGTAAAACTGTTTTTGGACCATTATTAAGATTAGTATTCTTCAGTAATAAAATTAATATTTTAAGCGTGTTATTTCGTTTTAGCGTCTTAATAAATAGAATTGTTTACAAAAAAGAGCATCGTTCTTGGTCTCGGACCCTCCGTCTTGGTCTCGGACCACCCGGTGTTTGTCTTGGTCTCGGTCTGAAGGTTTTGGTCTCATGCCCAACACTAGTTGGATGGCAAGGCGATGACGGAGTCAGAGGAGAGGCCGATAATGACATTCGTTTGAGTTCAAACATACAAACGTGCAAATCCGCACGAGTAGATGACACGAAATAGTAGGAGCACTTAATGTAAAAATGTAAACAAGAGTTAGGTGCTGAAATCATCCTACAGCTATACGTTTTACCATCATCCCTTGTGAGTGGAAGATGGAGTCAACCACATGGGGATAGCGATGGTGATCCTTAGCACCGAGAAATCAGATTAAGCAAACACGATTCAGCCACGAACCCTACCATCAGATCGAGTATGACTCAATGCGATTCATACCCAGTCAAATCAGAACAAATGTTTAGAATGTTCGCAATACTTAGCCACTAAATTAAAGTCACAGGTGAAACCAAATCCATCGCATAACGCTCGATCGATACAAAAATCAAACCATATTTAGTTCATCCATAAAATCAACAGAACACTACATTAATGTAAACATAGCAATACAAAGTAGTAAAATAGATTGCAGAAAGTAATTATCAGTCAAAAGCTGTTGCAATTTTTATACGCCTAATTCTCGTTCAAATTGTTATCGTCATGTGTTTCTAAGGCCATTACTGAATTATTGTTAAAAAGCATACACCTCGTGCAATATAAGGTGGATGCTTTTAAAACTGTGCTGCCACCTAGCGAATGCGTGTGTAGCAGTGCCTTTTCCTTTGCATTCGCTAGGTGGCCGCTTTCTTTTATCGTCCATGAAGCTGATGAAAATAATTCGTCTTATGCGTTTTCTGCCAATTGCCTTATATACTGTTGCCTTGTATGTTTCTAGGTTTTTGTTTTCATGTCTTTGTTTATTATCTGTATGTATTGGTGATCCCCGGGGGAGGGGGTTAGAAGGGTACAAGTCCCTCCCACCTTCTACAGAGGGGACAATTTATGCGTGTGTCCCTTCCACATGTCCTACTCCTCTCATTGTGTTTCCCCCCACCTGTCAAGCGAGATCGCCGCCTCTGATCACTGTAATCGGACAATTTTAAGCATTTAATACCGATGCTGCCGAGTGGGACTATCTTCAGCCATTATTGCCAATCACCTTCCATCATCTGCCTCAGGGTCTTTCACTCCTCGGGCTTTCCACTTCAAACTGAAGACTCGTCTGTTCAATAATTCTTCACCAAGTTGCCCCAACTGATCTGATCCCTCCCCCAACTTCCAATTGTTGGTCTAAATGACGACGACCTTCACACTCACTATTAATTACCCGCTGCCAACCCGACTCGGACACTACTAATATGACTATCCATTTAGAGAACGCTCACCATCTCCTACTTCTATTTTAGCCAACACAATGCCAAGCATTGTTTATGCCAAGCGAATTGAAGGACAAGTCAATCTTATGGGGTAGCTGGAATCGATCACGCTTCCTGCTGCTATCGTGCCAGTGTGTTATTCTATTCTATTTAGGAATTTAGGCATAAAGCGCATCTCGCAGTAGACTACAACGTAATCAGAGGCACTTCCAGTGCGAAGAACTCCTGGAGAAAAGGAACATCTTAAGAGAACGAGCAGAAATAGTTGTGCTATTACTAGATAAGATTGCAGTACGAGTCCCAGCAAGAAGGCTGTTCCATAGCGAATGGCCAACAGATGCATGCATAAGCACGATGCTGCGCTGTGGCAGTTCTAAACCGATCCGCTACGCTACGATCGGAGACGACAGCCGGCGGCCAAGTAGGCAACGGCAAAATTAACTCAGCCTCTGGACACCCGTGTATTGCACATCCATGGTACTAGTGCAACAATAATGCTGGTTTATTTAATCAATTTCAATCTCTTGTTAGTACAGTCATTGCACTGGGACCTTAAAAGGCCATTCAAACGAACGAGCGGTCTCTCATTGAAAAATTAGGTGGGTCGAGACCATAATTATACGGTCGTTATATAAAACCATTTACATTTTTCATAGAGTCGCTAAGCTGCCAAGAAAAAGCGCAACACTATCTTATGCTCTAATAAAAACAAGTAGTGTATGCATTCGCAACGTAGGGCAGGAAACCAGCGTTGTTTACCACTATGTGGTTGTTTATGAAAGTTTCTTTCATAGAAATCTTTAAAATAATTTCACTCATTTTTATAAAAAGGATCACCGCTTTCAGGAAGGTGGATGTTGACCGGTTTCCGGACGAGAGATACCAGGAGGATCAGGTGACTGACTAGATGACTATCGGACTCTCAGAGGTAGATGAGTAGCGGAATCGTAATCCCAGCATTTCTACAGCGCCCACAAACGCCTAGTCGCGGGAACCAGCTGATTCACAGGTGCTTAGTCAAAACAGAATCGTTAGGCAGAGGGTTAAAATCCAGAGAGTCAAGCAGGCAGAGTCAGACAGGAAGAACTTAAATGAACTTCTGCAGCAAGAACGTTGGCAGAGGGTCGAGCTCACATGCCTTCACAGCGGAAGACATGATGATGGTCCGTAGCTCAGCAGAAGTTACCTCACGTAAGGTCGTTAGAGTGCAGTCAGTAGAGACGAATTTAGATGGAGGCTAGCCAGAGGTGTCAGTTCTAACAGATTGAATTTTGGTGGTACAGTGCTTTGCAAAGGCATCAGCGGTGAAGGCGCAGTCCTGAGATTAATGTTTTTCTTCAGTTTCTGCTGTTAGCAAATATGTCTTCCAACTTCTCAATGGCATTCTGTTCAAATATTGGGATACTGCCATCGATCAAAATTATGCGAATAACTTCACGTACAACACACCATGAACTGTTTAGATTGTCTTACCAAGAATTTTGAACAGATGAAAGTTAATACATCTCCATTACAACAAGTGGTGAACAGAAGGAGAGATGAGTTACCAGCGTCATCATCCTGGTGGTCTCACGCCCGCAGCCAAGTACCCAGAGGCTAGAAAGTCGCTGCTTGCCGGTGATGATATTCCGCAGAGTATTTGAGTAGCGCAACTAAGGTCACTAATGACTACTGATTGACTGTTCCAAAATGAGTGTTGCAATGACATTGTTAAGACAGTTTTTTAGATCTGTTTTCTTAAAAGTCCAGAAGCTGTTGATATTGCATCTGAACGATTTTGGTGATTAATAAATAAGCGAGAATAAAGTATTGTCAGATAATAATTTCATTAGGATAATAATTTCATTAACTTCACAGATGTTGAGCCACCTCTAAATATCTAAATATGTATCCAAAATTCTAAAAATAATTACTATGAATTTCTCTCATGACAGGTAACAACATGGGATGGTACCACCAAAGAAATTCAGAAGTTCATTGGTGTCCCCCTAATGCATATATACACATGTACTAAAATAGGTGTTGAACAGAGATGGAAACAGTCAGTTAAATGTGCTTATTGATTTTTAATTATAAGTTGCTTATCAACTGATAAGCTATTTGATTGTCTATATTTGTAATCAATTATAATTAAAATTGGAAAAATATTAGCTATTTGACAAATCAATTTGAATCTAGCATGTTTGTCGTTTAAATATTAAATGTGGCCATGTAATGTAATCGAGCACTTCTATAGCACCCCATCTACTCATGACCTGCCACTGCTGAGTTCTACTGTTCAAACAAGTAAACTATTTGTTTTATTTTCTTCAGGGAAGAGCGTTGCGGTCCGTGAAGAAAGTTCTGACGCCGTTCAAGGCCAACGAGATTGAGGCCGGCCTCAAAGGCCTCGACCAGATGAGACAGTACACGCTGATGATGTACGCCTATCGAGGATTCGAGAGTCCGTCATAGGGCAGCAGCGAACAACTTCTCTTTTGGCATAATAAGGTAATAATTACCGGTACTTGTATTAATGATTCTAGTATTAATGTAATGTAATCGAATATTTATGTAGCACCCTATCGAGATATCTACTCAGTGGCGCTTTTAATATCACTACTACTATTATTATCAATATTATTGTTATTTCTCTTGTTATCGTTGTTTTTCTTTTATCTTTTTATTGTTATTATTTTTAATTAATTTAATTGTTATGCATTTATTTACCATATCTGTTCCTGGCTGAATATATGACCACGCGGATAAGTCGTTGGTTCTGAATTTATGTCAGCAGAGACCTTGCTCAAGTTTCTCACACAGCAAGCTGACAAACTGCAACTTAATAATTTAGTACGATCTGTGGACCTGAGTCAGTCACCTAAAGTGAGGCTGAAATGTCTCCCTGACTTACTTCAAGGTGATTTTGATATGATATCAACTTGGGGTTGAATTTCATTTGGGCTTGAAGTTTAGTGTCGTTTTGGGCTTAATTTAATTGCTGTGTTATTCAAGGATCGATTCAATTTGAGTAAGTAAGTTATTTGAGTATGATTTAGGATTGATTTAGTTTGATAGTAGTTAAGCAATTTGAGTCTAGTTTAAAGATTAACTCAATTTGAGAGTAGTTATTAAGTAAGTGATTTCAGTGTGATTTACTTATTAATTCAGTTTGTGAATAATTTGAGTATGATTTAGAGATCGATTCAGTTTGAGAGTGGTTAGTAAGTAAGTAAGTTAGTTGAGTGTGCATTAATGAGTGTGAATTAAAGATTGATTGAGGTTGAGTATGTTAGTAAGCAAGTAATTTGAGTGTAATTTAGAGATTTATTCAATTTGAGTATGAGTTAAAGATTGATTCAGTTTAATAGTAGTAAGTAAGTTAGTTATTTGAGTGTAATTTAAAGATTTATTCAGTTTGAATAAGCTAGTAAGTAAGTAATTTATTTGAGTGTGATTTAAGGATTGATTTGGTTTATGTTAAGTTAGTAAGTAAGTAATTTGAGCGTAGTTTAAAGATTGATTCAGTTTGAGCATATTGGTTAGTAAGTAATTTGAGTGTGATTTCAAGACTAGTTCGTTTTGTTTAAATTAGTAAGTAAGTAAATTGAGCATGATTTCAAGATTGATTGAGTTTGAGAATAGGTAGTAAGTAAATGGTTTGAGTGTGATTTTAAGATTGATTCAAACTTTGAGTGAGTTAGTAAGTAAGTAAGTGATTTGAGTTATATGATTTAAAGATTGATTTAGTTTAAGTCAGTTTGTAAGTAAGTAATTTGAGTGTAATTTAAAGATTGACACAATTTGAGTGAGTTAGTAAGTAAGTAATTTGAGAGATATGATTTAAAGATTGATCCAGTTTAATTAAGTTAGTAAGCGAGAAGTACGTAATTTGAGTTTTCTTGAATTTCATACAGTATTTTTTTTAAATTGATAATTTTAAGCTGTTTGATAATCACCTGAGATCAGTTTATTATGATAAAGAGAAGCTATATGAACTGAATTGAGGTCAAAAATCATAATATATACATAATTTTACTTTCATTTTTTATGGCTTAAAACATCAATATCTCTGTTATTTCTTCATCAAGTGAAGATATTTTTGCATTCCGCTGTTGCCCATAGGCCCATAAATAAGTTGTGAAAAAATTATTCAGTTTAGAGAAGGTCGACTTTTTTGTCCGAAAAAACCAATGATGGTTAGTCCATCGGTTTTTTTGCGCGAAAAAATCGATCTTCTCAAATTTTTTCCAGCCTGTGTATGGGCCTATAAGCATCACGGATCTGCAGAGATATCTTCAATTGATGAAAAAATAGCAGAGATATTACGGTTTTCCTGAGAAATCAAGAATTTTTAAAATATTTGTAAATCACTTTAAAATGGTTTATTATGATAAATAGAAGCTATATGAATCTAATTGAGGTTAAAAATCATTATATTTGGCAAAAAAAATTTTTTGGGGAAAGATTAAAACATTAATATCTCTGTTATTTTTTCATTAAATGAAGATATTTTTGCAGTCCGCTGTTGCCCATAGGCCCATAAATAAGTTGTGAAAAAATTATTCAGTTTAGAGAAGGTCGACTTTTTTGTCCGAAAAAACCAATGATGGTTAGTCCATCGGTTTTTTTGCGCGAAAAAATCGATCTTCTCAAATTTTTTCCAGCCTGTGTATGGGCCTATAAGCATCACGGATCTGCAGAGATATCTTCAATTGATGAAAAAATAGCAGAGATATTACGGTTTTCCTGAGAAATCAAGAATTTTTAAAATATTTGTAAATCACTTTAAAATGGTTTATTATGATAAATAGAAGCTATATGAATCTAATTGAGGTTAAAAATCATTATATTTCGCCAAAAATTATTCAGTTTGGAGGTCGACTTTTTCGTCCGAAAAAATCGATGAAGGTGTCCATCGGTTTTTTCGAGTGGAAAAGTTGACCTCCTCCAAAGCGAATAATTTTTTCCCAGCTTGTGCCTATAAGCGTCACAGATCTACTCAGATATCTTCATTCGATGAAAGAATAACGGAGATATAGACATTACGGTTTTCTTGAAACTAGGTAAATTTTAAAATGTGCCAGAATTGCTTTAAAATGGTATATTATGACAAAGTCAATGATGCCTTACTTATATTGGGCACTTAATGTCATTTCTTTTGACAGATTACTACAAAATCCTACAACTTGGAAACCGATTAGAAGACCCAAACACAAAAGAAGACAGGTAATTTAAGAAGCCAAAATCATTTATTATTTGGAAGTATTCCTTGTATATAATCTCAGGAAACATCTCTGTAGAGAAAAGTAATTGTTTGTTCTTAATAGCATAAATCAGTCCATGTTCATAGTCTTATGAAGAGCATTTTCTTCATAAATCGGTCCATGATGTTATGAAGACTTCTCTCACGAACTTTCATTGCTGTCGGAGCTGGAGCTTCTCTAGACACTGAAAGCAAAGCAAAACATTAATTTAAACTTTGTTTTTATTAAGTTATATTATGTTAGGCATTAAAATCCTTAATAGGGCAGAAATACAGTTGGAGTTTTTGCTCCATCTGTGCCCATAGCCAGCTCGGCTATAATGAGCAAACTAGCCAGCTCGGCTATAATGAGCAAACTAGCCAGCTCGGCTATAATGAGCAAACTAGCCTGCTCGGCTCTAATGAGCAAACCAGCCTGCTCGGCTATAATGAGCAAACCAGCCTGCTCGGCTATAATGAGCGAACCAGCCTGCTCGGCTATAATGAGCAAACCAGCCAGCTCGGCTATAATGAGCAAACCAGCCAGCTCGGCTATAATGAGCAAACCAGCCTGCTCGGCTATGATGAGCAAACTAGCCTGCTCGGCTATAATGAGCAAACCAGCCAGCTCGGCTATAATGAGCAAACCAGCCAGCTCGGCTATAATGAGCAAACCAGCCAGCTCGGCTATAATGAGCAAACCAGCCTGCTCGGCTATAATGAGCAAACCAGCCTGCTCGGCTATAATGAGCAAACTAGCCAGCTCGGCTATAATGAGCAAACTGGGGGTGGTATGATAGAGTTCTATTTTACCACCCCTTAAGGGCACAGATGGAGTATAAGCTCTTATACTCCATCTGTGCCCTTAGGCAGCTCGGCTATAATGAGCGAACTGTGGGTGGTAAGATAGAGCTTTAGAATATGTTATTATGATAAAGAGGCGCTATATTGCGCCTCTGAGTGGATTTTTTGAAGGGGAGCTATATAAATTTTTGAAATGAATCTAAATATTTGAAATGAATGAATGAAGATATGAGCACACTTTAGGTCAAATGTCATCATAATAATATTTGACCTAAAGTGTGTTCATATATAAAATGCCTGCTATCAAACTGAATCATTTCCTAAATCACAATCAACAGTTTGCTCATTATAGCCAAGCCGGCTAGGGGCACATCTTATGTATTATGCGCCCCTAGCCAGCTTGGCTATAATGTGCAAACTGTTGATTGTGATTTAGGAAATGATTCAGTTTGATAGCAGGAGTTGGGTTTCTTGTTGTAGCTGCTTCCAGTGACCGGTCTTGGAAGTGTCATCCGAGTCTTGCGACCGCAAGAGAGTTTGGAACCAGCGTACTCGACAGGCAGGCACCACATTCCCTCCACCAATTCTGTGGAAACGACTTTCATCTGAAAAAATCAAAGTCGAACTCTTCATTAGACACTCGATGCTGGCAAAATACCCTAATATGGAACGCTTTGATTTGATGTTGAATGCTGAGAATTGTAGATGTGACTTTTATTACGTTTGTGGTTGGGACTTAACTGTGGCAGAGTTGCTGTTGACTTTACAGTTGTGTGTGCAATGCTGTTACACAGGTCAGCTGAAATTTTTTTGAAACACAACTTTATGCTATGTTATGTGAAACTGAATATATGCAAGATGCAGATCAGTATCAAATGTCTTGGTTCTTCTCAACTCACAATTATACACTGAACTCGACTTACATGCATACTAAAGCAACCCTCTGGCTTTAGGGCTACCTTAGCATTCATGTATGTATGCATTTGGTTATTATATAGCGCCTTTTACGAACCTCACTAAGGCACTAAGTGAATTCACCCGCTTTACCAAGTCAAGTCACCCATGACCAAGCTTCTTGTTCTGCTCCCGTTCCAGGTCAAAATCTAGGATGTCATGCAAGGAGTTTCATTGAGGCTAAGACTGCTGTGTGAATAATCCACCTCTGTATCAGATATATATATCATAAATAGATGGTCAAAGCTGTATCAAAAAGTCAAGAAATTTTGAAGTTTTTGGGAATCACTTTAAAATAGTTTATTATGATAAAAAGAAGCTATATGAACCCAATTGAGGTAAAAATAATCATCATATTTACATATTTTTATTTTTATGGCTTAAAACATCAATATGTCTGTTATTTCTTCATCAAGTGAAGATATTTCTGCAGTCCACTGTTGCCCATAGGCCCATAAACATGCAGTAGCAAAGTTATTCAGTTTGGAGAAGATCGATTTTTTCGTCCGAAAAACTCGACCTCCTAAAATGTCAATATCTCTATCATTTCTTCATAAAATGGAGATAATTCTAATTCTGGAGTTCGTTGGTGCCCATAGGCCTACAAAAAAGCTGTGAAAAATTATTCGCTTTGGAGGAAGTCGAGTTTTTTCGTAAAAATTGCAAGAGTCTTGCCTTTTTTCCACTAACGTACTCAATCTCAATCAATTTAAAAATCACATTTAAGTTACTTACTAACTGTTCTCAAACTGTGTCAATTTTCAAAGCACACTCAAATTACTCACTTACTCAAACTGAGATATAGTCGTTTTCTCGAAAAATCTAGAAATTTTCAAGTGTTTGGAATTACTTTAAAATAGTTAATTATGACAAAGAGAAGTCCACTTCAGGTTAAGCATCATCATATTTTAATCAAATTACTGCAAAATTACATCATTTTAGTCTTAATTTTAGAACAAGACCCAGACCCAAGCCCAGTCCGAGAGTGGGACCAGGGCCAAGAACCCGACACAGACCCAGGATCGAGATCCTGACCGAGAGCCAGATCCAGACCAAGATCGAAACCCTGACCAACACCCTAGCAAGACCGTGACTATCCCTGTCTAAACCAGACCGAAACCAAGACCAAGATGGAGACCAAGACCAAACCCCAGACCGATACCCTGTTCCCAGAACTAGAATAAGACCCGCAGTCCCAGACTCTGACCCAGACTCTCAGTCTGGGTCAGAGTCTCTGACCAAAGACCCTGACCAAAGCCCATACCTAAATCTAGACCGAGAGCGAGACCCAGACCGAGACTCTTTCCCACACTAATATCCTCAGCCTGACAAAGACCGTGACCCAGACCGAGACCCTGCACAAGACCGAGACCACGACCCAACCCGACCCTGAACGACACCCTGACTGAGACCAAGACCTTGACCCAGAGCCTGACCGAGATCCTGACCATGATCGAGACAAAGACCGAGACTCTTACCAAGCCCCATACCTAGAGGTCCTAGACTCAGACCAAGTGTGCTGAAATCGATTTCAAAATATCATATTATGGGAAAGAGAAGCTCTAGGTCTACGGTTAAAAGGTCATCATAGTTTAATCGATTTACCACAAAATTACATAATTTTAATCTTTATTGTGAAAGCTTGAAGATATCTATGCAGAATTATGATGCTTATAGGCCCATACACAGCTGGGGCAAAAGTCACACTGCCTATGAATAGCGCTATATAAATTCTTCGAAATCTGGCGACTACTTCTTCAAGTACGTAACATACATAAACAATCAATTTTGTTTTAGCGCTATTACTTTCAGCCGATGAATGTATCTATGTAGACACGTGGTACTCACAGTTCCCGGATGGTGGTAATCTAGTACCACGCGGCAGTTTTCTTCCTTCTTTTTTCACTCGAGAACGGCTCAAAGTCTTACAATCCATTCATGTCATGCTTCGAGTTCATCTGACATCTTTCACGTCTTTAACAAAATCAACTTAAACTATCAAATACTGTATGTACTAGATTAGCAAACGCAGTGGCGTAAATCAAAACATTGAGATTCCACAGGTTGTTGAAACATCCTATAGGCTATAGTCTACTATGAATGGCCACCTGCTGGGAATCATTGAAGCGTGTCCAACCCTACATCAGCTGCTCAATTATATTACGCAATTGAGAGCGCGGGAAATTTGACTGGAATCAAATTGCCTGGCATCATACTCTTCCATGGATTCATTCCCGAATGTAGGCCCTATTGCTGAATGTATGTTTGCATATGCTTGCATGACTGTGTTTGTATTTATGTGTGTGATCCCAATTTAGTTAAGATATCATTATATTTTACTCGAATTACTGCAAAATTCTACAATTTTTATCTTATTGTTGAAGAAATAAAATGTCTATTTTTTCTATTATTCTTCATTGAAAGAAGATATTTCTGCAAACACAGGCGCCGAATTTTAGCAAAAGGTACTGGGCAACAGGCCAAGGATAATATTGTGCAACAGTCAACAGTGTCTCTCCATGCTCAATCATTGGTAAATGTAATGTAATGTAGGCCTACTGTACATGTAAATCCTCGAAAATTTCTCAGCGCCCACAAAAGCCACGTCAGGGAGACCAACATAAATCAGTCCAAAAGGAGGGTAAGGAATTAGTTCATATCCATTCGCTAGGTGCCACCATGTGAACGGTGTTTCGTTAACGATTAAAAATTAGTTCATCTCTATTCGCTAGGTGGCGCCATATAGATACGGCAACTGGACGAAAGTAAGGGTCAGGTTTGCACTCATCCTCCCTTTCCTTCATTTGCTTTCCTCCTCCCTTTCCTAAAAACGTAACAGCAATAACAGCAACCATAACAGCGATCGTATCAGCAAAATCAGTAAACATAACAGCAATCGTAACAGCAGTCGTAATAATAATAGCAACCGTAACAGCGATCGTAACAGCAATACCAGCAGACAAACCAGCAGTAACAGCAACCGTAACAACAATCATAACTACAATAGCAGCAACCATAACAGCAGACGTAACAACAATAATAGCAACCGAAACTATAATCGTAACCCCAATAACAGCAACCATAACAGTAAGTGTATCAGCAACCGTAGCAGCAATCCTAGCAGCATTAACAGCAAACGTAGCATATATCGTAATCTGAGACGTAACAAGGTTTCGAAAAGTGGGGGGGGGCATAATTTGCAAAATATTGCGCGCACAATTTTTTGTTGCCCCCCAATTTTTGAATTTTGCCCCCCCCCCCGAAATTTGAAAAATGGAGTGGCACGAATTATTTTAACAATAGTTAACTTAAAGTGCCAATGGAGAGACGTAAAAAGAACCGATTTGGGGAGCACATGGGAGGACACTGAGCACTCAAACTGGGGGGCTTTGCCTAGGGTTGGCCGGTGCCCCTCTGCCGCCCCCGCTTGTTACACCCCTGATCGTAATAGCATCAACAGCAAACGTAATGCAATCGTAACAGCAATAATATCAAAAGTAACGACAATAATAGCAAACGTAACAGATATTGTAACAACAATAACAGCAATCGCAGCAGGAATAGCAGCAGGGATGTGGTCTCGAGACCGGAAAACTGCGGTCTTGGTCTTGGTCTCGATTGCATCGGTCATGGTCTTGGTCTTGGACCTCTCGGCCTTGGTCTCGGTCTTGGTCTCAAGGTTTTGGTCTCGTGTCCAACACTGAATAACAGCAATCATAACAGCAAGCGTAACAGCAATAACAGCAATCGTAATAGCCATCGTAACAGCAATAACAGCAAAACAACAGCAATAATAGCAACCGTAACAGCAATTATAGCAAGCAAAAATAGCAACCATTACAGCAATCGTAACAGCAATAACAGAAAACGCATCAGCAATAGCAGCAATCGTAACAGCAATAACAGCACAAGTAACAGCAATAACGGCAAAATTAACAGCACTAATAGCAAAAGTAACAGCAATAGTAACAGCAATCGTAACAGCAATAAAAGCAAAAGTAACAACAATAACAGTAATCGTAACAGCAATCGTAACAGCAATCGTAACAGCAATCGTAACAGCAAACGTAAAAGATTTCGTAACAGTAATATCAGCAATCGTAGCAGCAATCATCGTAACAGCAACAAAGGCAACGGTAACAGGGCAAAATGGAGGAAAGAGAGGTTGAGAGCAAAATGAGGAAAGGGAGAGAGTATAATTTTGGAAAGGGAGGGTGGGGACAAATAGGTGAAAAAGTAGGTGATGTGAATTGGAGAAAATGGAGGGCCAATGTAGGAAAGGAAGAAGAAAGCAAATGGAGGAAAAGAAGGAAGAGAGAAAATGGGGAAAAGGGAGAAAGAGAGCATATGGAGGAAAGGGAGGAAGAGAGCATGCTGAGGAATGGGAGGGTGAGAACAAATCCTCATCCTCTTTACTCCTCATTTGTCGCATATATGGCGCCACGTAGCTAATGGATGTGAACTAATTAGATCATATAAAATAGTCACCGTATTAATTGCGCCCCGTAGCGGATGGACGTGAACTAATTATATCGTGTAAATAGACACCATTATACATTGCACCACCTAGCGAATGGACGTGAACTAATCACATCGTGTAAATTGACACCGTATACATAGTGCCTCCTAGCGAATGGAAGTGAACTAATTATATCGTGTAAATAGACACCGTATACATTGCACCACCTAGCGAATGGACGTGAACTAATTACATCGTGTAAGTTGACACCGTATACATAGTGCCTCCTAGCGAATGGAAGTGAACTAATTATATCGTGTTAAATAGACATTGTATATTACGGTAAATATGGCGCCACCGAGAGAATCGAAATAAACTAAAATGAAGGAATGGGAGGTTTTGTCCTCACCCTCCCTCCCTTCGCTCCAGTTGCCCTCACATTCACCCTTCCACCATTTGCTCCATTTTGGCGAAGGTTACTTAGTGGGGATTTGCAGGAAAAGTCTCCTTCCTAGAAATATAATAAGTTATTTCAAGTTTGCGTAGAGGACTATAAGAACCTTAGATCTACTCAGATATATTCATTCGATGAAAGAATATCATCCGCCAATTAATCCATCCTCCGATCAAAGCAAACACCGATCAACCCACCCACCGATTAACACACCCACCGATCAACCCAGTCGCCGATCAAGCTAGCCACGGATCAAACTTGCTGCGGATTAACCCACCCACCGATCCAACCCACCTTCCGATCAACCCACCCACCAATCAACCCATTCTCCGTTCAACCTACCCACCGATCAACCCACCAATCAACCCACCAATCCATCCTCCGATCAATGCACTCACCGATCAACCCACCCACCCATCGATCAACCCACCGATCAATCGACCCACTGATCAACCCTCCCACTGATCAACCCCCCACTAATTAACACACCCACCGATCAACCCATACATAGATTAGGCCATCACCCACCCACCTTACCCGCAGATCAACCCACCAATCAACCACTCTTCAACCCATTCACTGATCAACCCACCCGCCGATCAACCCACCCACCGATTAACACACCAACCGATCAACCTAGTCTCGGATCAACCTAGCCGCGGATCAATCCACCCGCCCACCGATCAACCAATCCACCCATCGATCCACCCACCCACCGATCAATCCACCCACTGATTCACCCACCGGAAAACCCACCCATTGATCAACCAACCCGACGATCAATCCACCCACCCACCGATCAACCTACCCGCGGATCAATCCACCCACCGATCCGTCAATACACCGATCAACCCACCCACCGATAAACCCACCCATCGATCAACCCACCCACTGATCCACCCACTCACCCACCGATCAACCAACCACCTGATCCACCCACCCACCGATCAACCTAACAGCGGAACAATCCACCCCACCGATCCACCCACCGATCAACCTACCCGCAGATCAATCCACGCACCGATCCAGCCACCCACCGATCAAGCTACCCGCAGATCAATCCACCCACCCACCGATCTCCCAACTGATAAACCCACCAACCTATGAACTCACTCACGGATCCACTCAGTCGCCGATCCACCAATTGATCAACCCAACAGATGATGGTTAACTCGAACAATTTTAAAGATCAGCTTATTAGCCCGATTTATGTCAAATATCAACATAATTTTTTCGAATTACTGCAAATCCTGAAAATTTTATTTTATTTTTGAAACCTAGAGTCACCATGGATAATGGTGTTACTACATTTCTATTATTTTTCATCGTATAAAGATTGTGATTCTCTAATTCTCGGGGACAACAAATTAGTAGTCAACTGAGTCCGGGCTGGCGAGCATCAAAGAGAAGCAACACGAAATCGAATTCTGAAATTTGATATTGCTCTTCTTCCAACGTTTTTTGCTCAGAAGTGCATACAAACGCCTCGATGGCGCAATTGCAGTTGTAATGAAGAGCAATTGTGTGTGAAAGACTTGCTCGTGGTCTCCACACAGTGACACCTCGGACGCAGAGGCGCGTTTACAGAAAACGGGGCCTTAGGCGCGGACATTTTGGGGGCCCTTCTGAAAGTTCTGAAGGTGTACACTGAGTCTGAGGGTCGGTCTATAATTGACGTCATGCACCTAGGGGTAGTGGGGGTCACACAACCATGACGATTTGTGACAAATGGAAGGGGGTTCTAAGAAATATAACGCAACGTCATAGCATCAAAGATCAAAATGCGTTACTTTTTTTAAAAAGGCCAAAGAGAGTCGTTCAACGTCGGTAGAGTGAACTAATTGTGTAATCACAAACGAAGCAATGGAGACTGTAGATTGGACAGACAGAAGCGCTGGATGTGAATGGAATATCCGTTTCACAGGATGAAGAGACTCAAGCTCTTCAAGCTCAGATCTTGGGATCAAACTTAGGATCTTGTTTCTTGGGATCAACCATAAGAAGTGCTTAAAGTGTAAAAAAGAAGCGCCTGGACGTTATTGTAAAAAATTTAAGAACTAAATATTGCAAAGGCAGATGACCAACATAAGTCGACGATAAATGGTTCGCGCACTTTGGTCCACTGTATTCGTTAAAAAATAAGTTGGATAGACGATATTAATGATGCTGCGTTTTGAAAGTTGTGGCAATAAAGTTTCTAAACGCGCGAAGCGGGAATTTATTTTTTCTCCTCTTCCTTCTCCTATTTACAGAGAGTTGTGTCTCTTTGCAGAGGAACGTGCTCTGGTCAATATTGAGCTAGATTTGAATTTAGTCAATATAGAATATAAAAAGTTTGTCATTCAAAATACATCTACAGTTAGCCTAGAGTAAAGCTGTAGAGCAGTGCACCGAGAGTTGTTAATAAAACTTCTGCCAAACAGTCTCTTAAGTTCAAGTGGATCAGTCTTTCCTGACACATAGTGGATCATTAGCCGTGTTGCCGTCTCATCTTGGGTCCAGTCTACAGATCTGCCATTCGATGCCATTCGCGGTATCGGCTACAGACTCATTTAATCTTAGGCCTGAAGAATGTGGCGATATCTTGTTCGCCGCATCACTTTCCAAGCATGGTTGCTAACTTTCTCTATCTCTAAGATTTGATGTAGTCTACTAGTGACCGGTAAAGACGTAAGGCCTTCTTCTTCTTCCTAGTATTCTGCCCTCTATGGGCAGGTTCATTTGCCCAATGTTGACACTCCCATCTGTTATGGGCCTCCTCCTTCACCTTCTTGTAGCCCCCTTTTCCATCATCCCGTCGTGGATCATTGTTCTCGGTCTTCCTCTTTTCTATTTCCTGCCATTCTTCCGTTTTCATCGTGAAGGCCTTACCGAATAATGTCAGTGAGTAAAAGTGCATCCAAAATGACTACTGGTGTCTTTGAATCGTGTCTGATATTAGCTGACTAGTAAACTTTAAAATGATTAAAATATCCTTGCAATTATGCCTATTTTGAAAACACGTGCGTCCCTCGTGCCGTCAAATTTCAGAAAGTGCAGGGACACGTGCACCTGCCAGACATGCGGTGCCAGCTCCACTGATGGCGGCCAAAGCTCAATCAGTAAACTTTCGAAATCGATATCTAAAATTATTATCTTCTCTATAGGCTCCATTCTTTCCATTCTCAGCATAGAGGGTGGGAATTGCGGGATGTTCTGTGTGCTTGTTTTCGGCCGTAAGCCAGGATCATCTCGATTGATTTATGTTTATTTTGCACCACGTTGCACCAGGTCAATAAAAATAGATCCATGTGTTCACACTGCTGATTGCACCAACAGATGGGAGTTTGAAATAGTCACATTATCAATATTCTTAACTTTGGACATTCTTCAAAAATCCATCTATTAACCTTTTCCAGTTCATGATCTTTTCCAGAACGACAACGAGACTGCCTTGGTGGAGCAACTGCTCTTCTCAATTTTTTGGTCGATGATCAACCCGACATCATGCACTAGCAGTAGATATATAGGGGGGTAAGATATGGCCTATGGCCTATCTAGCTAGAAATACACGTTTAATCTTTTCACAACTTGAAATAGAAGAAATTCAGTTCAATTTTCTACGCGCTATGGTATGTAGTGCAACTTAATTAGTTCATCAACTTACCAGGATTGAACCGCTCGTCAAAATATTACATCAAATCAGTTAAAGAACTTTTTGTTTTTTACATCAGAGAACTAAACACAAAATGCAGCAGACGCCGGAAGCGCATAAGACGAAAATTACTCTGAGAAAAAGGTAGCTAGAATGTATAACACGAATTATAGACATCCATTATATGCATTAGCCACTTCAGGTATTAAGTAGGCCTAATGAAAATATCAATTTTTTGGAATAGTAGATAGTTAAATGCTGTTGATAATCACGTACGTAAAGGAACTGCCGCAAGGACGCTCATGGACGGCGTCCAGGTTCTGCTGGCCAGAGAAGTGGCAAGACGGCGTCCAGCCGTGAACATAAGTGCCTGGACGCCGTCCATGACCGACCAGGCACACTTTAAGCACTGACCATAAGGATGACTTGGACCTGTCTAAGGCGATCTCCGGCCTATCAATGCGCCTGGACACTTGTGGAACGAAAGCGACGGAGGTCGTTACAGTGGGGATCTCCATTGGCCCTGACCTTTCACAGAAACACAAAAACAACATCACGACACTCAACCAAAGAATAAAATTATATTCTTCTGCCTCTTACATCCCACTTTTGCCCACTAGTGAAGTTCAGACTGAGAGGGATTCAGTAAACAACGTCAGAAAACACAACAACAGATACTTGGACACATCATTCAATCAATACAAAGTGAAGTGTATAGAGCTGGACTGAATAGAACTGAAGTGAATTGTTGTGAAATTTTAAGTTGAATTAGATTGAATTAACTGAAAGGACCTCGTCTGTGGCGCTAGGCTGCGCAAGGGTGGGGAGTGCAGGGCTGGGCTAGGGTCAGGCTATCCTGAGCAGCCTTCTTGAGGTAGGTATAATGGGCTGGACAGAACTGGACTGGCCTTGATTCGGCCAAAATAAAATTAAAAAAACACAATATAGAGTGAAGTGTATAGAGCTGAACTGAATGGAGCTGAAGTAATTGTAGTGAAATAAAAGTTGAATAAGATCAAATTTATTGAAAAGAGCTGGGCGGTTGTGCTAGGCTGAGCAGGGCTGGTGTGTCCAAGGCTACGCGAGGGTCAGGCTCGGCAGCCCTCCTGAGGAATAGTGGGCAGGACAGAGCTGAACTGGCCTGTGCCCAGGCCGATAATACAATAAAATAAAAAAAACACTAAGATGACTTACCTTCCATCTTCTTTTCGTGTGCGCCAGATGTATAAAACAATGAGAACCAAAGCAACAACGCAGACAATTGGAACGATGCATCCAACCATTCGACTTCGGAGCGCTCTCTGATTGACACAGTGGCCGATCGGTTAGAGCGGTCAGCCCGTAACGTTCAGTGTGTGCTGAGGTCGCGGGTTCGAGCCTCGTCCGGGGCGTCAGTCACTGTGTAGAGACCTTGAGCAAGTCCTTTGCGAGCCATTGCTCTGCCGTACAACTGCAATTGCACCGTCGAGTCGCGTGTATGCACTTCTGAGCAAAAGATGTTGGAAGAAGGGCTGTTTCAAATTTCGGTAATAATAGTAATAATAATAATAATAATAATAATAATAATAATAAGAAGAAGAAGAAGAAGAAGAAGAAGAAGAACACCGGCAAATGCAGACAGACCAATATAGGCAGACATACACAGTGGCGTCTCTTCCATCGTGCCTCCTCTGTGTCTAAAATTATTCTTTATTCAAAGTGTTTTCCAATGAAAAATAATCTCAACCGCCCGACATTG
Organism: Bimastos eiseni; assembly: GCA_959347315.1. Lineage (NCBI taxonomy): Eukaryota > Metazoa > Annelida > Clitellata > Crassiclitellata > Lumbricidae > Bimastos > Bimastos eiseni. The sequence goes on along the minus strand of OY365821.1, from coordinate 12,494,464 downwards.
ACAGCGTTACTGCATAGAATGCTGACAGATTGCTATAGACATTCTGCGGTGGCAGAAGTGTACAGCGCGACATTCGTTGCATAAACTTGCATTGGTCTACTGTATGCGCATAATCATACAGATTGAAAGTCATAAGAGGAGAACGCGATTAAATATAACAATATCAGTATTTGCTTAATTGAATATAAATTACAATGAAATTTCTTGTGATATAGGTTGGCTTATCATTGTCTTCTTTAGTAAGGCCACAGTAACTGGCAAATTATGGATTACGTTGCAAAACAAACAGCCGAGATGAAAAGACCAGCTTAATATCCGGGTTGGTTGTATCACTAGATGGACATGTTGCAGCAAAATTGTCGATAGCGGGATGTGCTCTTAGAGATTCATGTAATTTAAGATATGCTTTTTTCAATGTTTGGATTGAGCAAAACAATTACAAATTCAAATTCCGAAAGATCATTCATGATCACATTCATGATGCATAATATAAGTTCTTACGGCCACCAGTGCAGTCTATATGGTATGGCCTGTGAGTGCAGCTTATGTATGCACTGTATCCATTCAATCTATTGCTTTTTGGGGGAACTAAAATGGTTCACAGCAAACCAGACGAAACTTTCGTCATCTTCCGAACTAGACCAAATAGACTTTTGGTCCAGTGCAGTTGTTTATAAGTTTCCCGAAGTGAATAGCCTTTTCAGCATACGGTGTAGTAAGCTTCTTTGTTGCTTTGGTCTTATTCGTTCTAGTTTCTTTGAGCATGAATGACATTAGAGTAAGTTCTTTGCTACTTTTGACTTTATTCTCTTCAGGGTCTGATTCCCATTAAATAATAAACTTTTCTTGTGGTTCGGCAAAGTTGAATTGTGAGTCATAACTTCGTCTACATCTTTCCTCATTGTTTGTTAATCTATCCTGCTCTAGTTATTTTTGTCATTCCTACAATGTAAAATAACTATAAATCTTCATGTTCGTAAAATATTTGTATATATAAATAGGCAAAACTAAAAATGTATCATGCATCATAATCGTGGCGTCATTATTTAAATCATTATAGCACCTCGCATATAAATGTACCTCTTTCTTTCTTTTTTCTCTCTCCTATTGTCTACTTAGTTAACTAGTTATATTCTATGGCTAATTATTTTATGTCATTATCCTAAACCAGCCGTCTGTACATAGTGTATTTTAAATGGGTAACCTGACTAGCGGAACAAATTTGTCCCTTTAAGGTTTTCTGTTCCCTTATTCCCAATACACCTGCGAGTTCCAAAAGTTGTAACCAGTCCCATCTGTACAATGTGAGAGACGGGAAACACCAGCTGCATTAATCAGATCACGCAAAGACATTAGCATCACTTGTACTCACGAAAAGGAGGCTTTCAAATAAACATCTATAACTGTCAATATCTTTTAATACAAGGCAATAGTATGACAAAAAAGTAAACGCGTAATGACTTACTTGTCGAGTTCAAATAAAACTTCCATTCAAACATCACAAATAAACCCTTTGATTTGCGCCAACGGCGAAAATTGAAATCGCAAACAGGTGGCATATTGCCTTTACCTCTTAGATATAGACTATTTGCCGTTACAACCATCCTGCGTTATTAACTCCCTATTTCCATATTAAAGATTGCCACAGAGAAACAGTCTTAGGAGACGCAAGAACCAGTTCTCAAAACGTTACAAGTCAATCGTCTTGGTAACAAATCGGCTACCGTGCTTTGTCAGCAAAGAAACTGAAATCCGAGCGATGAATGGCTTTTGCTAATACTCACTTGTTCTGTATATATAGGAGGAATACTCCGTCTTGTAACATCCGATTCGAGTGCAGAGAATGGCGCTAAACTCTAGAACATAACAGCATAGGCAATTAACTTTGGAACCTTTCTCGCATGGTCCTAATAGTAGATCACATCGGTTGTCATAAGCACCATTGCGCTTTTACTTAAAGGGCCAAATGAATTACGGGATACACAGTTACACCTATCATCTCTTTGGTATGGTGGTCATTGCTAGGTCTCGCTCCTACCTATCTTCGCGATATCTGTTAAGTCTATATTACTTTGAATGTGCCGTTTCGCCGCTCTCATCGCTCTACCGAGCGTGGCCCGCTCATTATTCCATTTGCCCGTACAATTGCTAAAACAGAATGGTGTTTTCTCAGTGGTTGACCCTCACTCTGGAACACGCTTCCGTTGGCGTTGCGGTTGTTCGTCAGAGGTCCACTCAGACTCCTTTTACAATCGCCTTAAAACTGTTCTGTATAGCCGTGCGAGGGTCGGAACCGCTCCTAAGTAGTAGCCTTGAAGTGGCGCTACATAAACGCTCCTACTGAATGAATGAATTAATTAATTAATTAATGGCGCTATAAAAAGTCAACGGCAGATCTTGAGTAAAGACATATCGATGAAACTACCTATAGTTTAAGTCAATCTGCAATCAATAGACCTATTACCCATCTCTGGTCCATTCGTACTTAACATATTGTAACATGGTATGGGCGTCAAACTACCCTACTCGCCTCAAAAGGTTACAACTCCGCCAAAACAGAGCCTTCAGAGTTATCCTTCGCAATGGCATACGTCTTTCTTCTCTCAGTATTGGCGCCAATCTAAAGATACCCAATATTGCTCAAATTACACAGCTTCAATTAGATGTGTTCATGTATCAACACCTCAATAATCTTCTACCATTGTGCTTTAAAAATCAATTTAATGCTGTTCTACAACTCAACCCTTATTGTCTTCGTAATGCCACCAATTACAGACCTAAATACTCCTGAACTAATACCCGCCAATTCTGTATCACTTCTGCTGGCCCTGCAGCCTGGGATATTCTACCGCATGAGTTACGAAACTTACCTCACATAACTATGTTTAAAATTAAACTCTATAAATCATCTACTAGCGCTTACCGCTTCATCAGCATAATCAACATCCAACACTCGTTAGCCTTATTTAAATCACGATAACATTATTTGGTGGACTCTCATAGTTAAGTTAGTTAAGTTGTAAAATAAATCCTTTCTCAAATCTCACACCTCCGCCGCTGTCACATACCTCTCATTAAGAGTGTCCCTACTAGCGGGACCTTGGTCCCTTTGGGGTCTCCTCCCCTATTGATCACATCCACATCACTCCTCTCTCTTGACCTGGTCAATTACTTGTATGTTACTTGTTTTGATTGACCGTGTGTTGTGTGTGTGTGCTCAATAAAAATCTTTGGTATTGGTATTGGTATTGGTATAATACAGATTAATTGTAATCATTATCGGCCTACCTGCATGTACGATCCGATGGCAGAGATCCGTTACAGGTTGTGTTGTTGTTTGTTGAGCAGGTGGAATCGGCACCAACTGCGTATTGTGATAAAGTACTGCGTTTACTTTTCGTTACATTCATAGAGTCTGAAAAGAAACAAAACTAACAGCCACACGAAAATCACTCATAAACAGCAAAAGCGAAACGCAATCTTGCAGCTATAGCCTATCTTGCAAAGCCTTCCCCTCTTTGGTTTATGCCTGGATCTGAAGCATTAGAATAAAAGCGTACAAAACCCTTATTATCACATGAATATATCATTTAAATATGGTTTCAGTTATTTTTGACAAATCCTTAAGGCAACCATGTATGAAGCATTCCATAATTGACACTTTCTTTGCTCAAAACGCTAGATTTCGGGTGAACCGTTTACTGCCTCATCGTTACACCTTCCCACAATCAATGTGTATTCAATCATTTCAATATAGTCTATAGCGTAATTACATACTTTATAGCGTAATGTAGCAGAAATCTCGACAAATCTTCTATCCCGGGTGAAGAGTTGAACCACAATGATTTGGCTTACAGCTGAACATGGTTACTATTAGATAATCGCGCGCCACCCATCGCTACTCAACTTCTAAATTTCTATCATACTTAACCGACAGAATTCCAGAGTCACGTTTATTTAGTCAATTTCTGTGCTCGTTAGAATCCAGATAGGTTGGGTCAATTTTTCTCACGTTGGAGCAACCTTTGAGTAGATATTTAACGAAATTTGGCAAAACGATTAACCAAAATAAAGTACTTTCTGTGAAATAGTATTGTCGATCATCGGGTTCAATGCGTACAATAGCCTGTTGCTCGTCAGCCTGTTCTTCGATGCTGCCATTGTCAGTACCGCATAACAGAAAATCACATTCAGCTGTAAGTTTGGAAAACAATAACAATGTTCAATTTATAACTTCCAGCAGTGGGTGGCTGTGGCCGACAAACATTATGTTGGTAACCTGTCCACTTCTTGCTAGTTTGTCGCAATGACAAGATGAGCGCGTCCCCTACGCCGTTATACAGGCATGGGACTGGCACTTCAGAAACATGGGCAATAACTGAGTTCTTTGGCCTAAATTACTGTGCTCCAGTTTATTATCCAGTGTATAACTTTGGGATCGCAAGATGGCAGCAGATCGGACCTGACAAGGACAGTTACGAGCCGAGTGAATTTTCATTCAATATAAATATATCTAATCTGCGAAAATTAATTCTTACTCAACAAATCTTGAGTTAGCGACTGTCTGTCACGGAGGATTCTATTAATTTGAATGAGAATGACTGTTATAACTCAGTAATCGTTGAAGTTATATGTGCTCTGACACTCCTTCTAGACCTGAAATTCACGAGTTCAGTTTGTGCATCAGCACGGAATATAGCCTACGGCGTACGCGCCACACGTTGTTCACGGGACGCACCAACGACGACTCAATCGTAAACGTATATAATATATATATATACGTTTACGATTGAGTCGTCGTTGGTGCGTTTTCTCTACTAAACCACGAATAATCAATTGGGACTAGAATATCTCTTCCATAAACAAGGAATATTCCAATTTGGATACCTTATCATGCCTAGACTAAATGTGTCTCTCACACCACTTATCGAGACCATAGTCGCGCAGGTTACCTCCTCCTTCAAATCAATGTTTGAACAGATGATCGAGGAAAGAATCGAGAACAAACTTGGCGGCATCAAGACTGAACTCCAAGCAAAAATAACCGTATTCGAGGCATCGAACACCTCTTTGACAAGAAAAGTGGAGGAATTGGAAGTTCGTGGACGCGCAAACTCACTGGTGATCTATGGCCTGCGGGAGGATGTTTCTGTCAACTCCAATCCTGAGGCTTCCATTGGACGTTCAAACGTGAGTCAGCAGGAAGAGTTGACTCAAGCCTTATTGGATCTGTATCACACGAAACTCTAAAGCCGACATTGCAAGTGTTCGGAGAATAACGACCCATAAAGGTAAATCGGATCGTCCAGTATTGTTGGGATTAATTCCAGATATTCGAGGAATTTGGTGTTCTCCTCAAGACTTAAACTCCGCCCGCGATTACGAAGAATATAAAGTTTTCAGTATAAATGGTATTCCTTAAATCTACATCAACGAAAACCTAACCAAACTCAGCGCAACCATTTTCGCTACAGCAAGGGCCTTGGGTCGCGAAAAGAAACTTACCTCAGCGTTGACCATGGGAGGTATTACCTTCGTCAAAACCAGCGACTCAGTGGAAGAAACCTACAAGAATCACTCTGCTGGAAAATCTCAAGTGTCATCAGTGAGTCAGTGAGACGGTCTCCTCTGATCCATCTGACAATAATGTTATTCAGTTTTTCAAACAGCGCTACTTTTGGCCACTAATTATGTCAACCGTATGTGTAGCTATTAAATTAGATAATATAATTATCTAAAATGCCGTGATAATGGCTGATCTGTAATTCTTCCGGCTAGTCGGTTACCTCTGACCCAACTGTCATTTACCATTATGTACAATAAGTAAACGATCAGTAGTGCATTATGAACTGTAACACTTCTGTTTTTTTGTTTTGATCTTTATCAGTTGCTCAATATAATGCTATTTAATTACGGTTACTGTATACCTTCTTTGTCTATCATATATTTGCATTGATAGCTAATTGGTTTAAATGGCCTTTGATGGTTTATGTTTAACAATACTGATGGAGATGATATTCTTTTACTTTCTATTCGATTGTGAGTCTGATTTGCTACTGGTCTTGTTCTCCTTTGTAGCAAGCGGCTATAAACTTTATTCATGAAATTTATCTGCGGTCGAGGAATGCAATAAAAATGGTTGGTTATGGTTATGATTATACAATCATGTGTGTGTGCGCTGTTTATCCATAAGATTATGTCTTAAAATTTCGTTCTAACTGGTTCACCGTAGATAAATCAGTAAGTTCGTTTGACAAAGAATTCCAGAGTAAATGAACAAGGTTTTCAGCGTTCCATCGTCCATGGAAGTTATAAAATCCCGTTGGTTGCACTTTCTTAATAATCTGGTTTAATGGTTATGCATCTCGGAATTCCTGCAAAGCCAGTGGGTATTAAAAAAATCATGAATTGACTCATGTCATAAATAGTAGTTTGTAGTTTATGTTAGCCGAATGCACCTAACATGTACATAACAGCTCTTTAGTAAACTGTAAAGCTACATTGAAGCCTGTTTCATCAGCGTATTGAGATAGTTATATTTAATTTAGCGTAGGCCTACCTGTAACATTTTAGACAAATCAATCACAGCGAACATTTCTTGACCATTTGTTAAGATGCCAATCAACATAACGAAAAGGACGATTCGTTGCTAATTCACTTGCGTATCGATTGAGCTTGAGGCAATAAAATCAAATTTGGGTGTGTTTCTTGACCTCACCTCACCTACCTTACGCAACCTCACTTTCACTTTTCATTCATTGAAGGATTTATAGTGCACTTCTTCTAAACAACTACGCTGAAGTGACTCGACTATAGAACGGTGAAATACGACTTTTTTCTAGTGATTATAGAATAATGTGAGAAGGTGTCCAAGGCAGGAGGAGCAGTTCAAAAGTAAGATTACAAGCCCAAAACATTAAAAGGGCGGCTCTGAATGAGAGTGCCCACTTGGGAGCGACTAATCGGAGTATCAGACACAGGTCGCCAAAGACAAATGAATGACCTTGCTCATAGTGGGCAGGAAAGTGTCAGTGCTCGGGTGTTAGGAATATTATTAGAGAGGATTGGACGACTATAGTTTACAGCATACTTCATGTTAAGTGTATCTTATATATTTTAACTTTAAATGGCTCTTAAAGGCGCTTAAAGGCAGTTTTTTAACACGATCAGCCTTCGTCAGGCAGATCAAGGCATTGTTTGCCGTCGACAGTATCGGTTATACTGTGATGGGCTCAAGGTGTCAGTGTTGAGGCGGATAACCATGCGAGTAGCCACTTAGGGACATGCATTTTGAGTTGGGACCGTGGTTCGAAGTTTTCGTGTACTTGATAAACTATCATCCAAAATGACACAGCATTTATGGATCCTTTTAGTCAAAGTGAGCAGTTTTTATTTCGCGCCAACTTACATGTATCATAGCAAAGACGTTGTTTATATACTATCAGTGTTCAACAAACGACGTAGGCCATGCATACCCTATGATTATTATTATTACCCTATTAGGTAATTGTTGGATTATTGTTGAATTATGATGATTTTATATATTGACATTTTATTTTCTCTTGACGTTCAAATGAGAGTCCAGGGAGAAAGATGAAGAATAATATTATTAGTCTGGTCATTGTATTGATCAATGTTCGATTACATACAATTTATTGAGCTACAGGTTCGCCTACACGTGCCTTCATTATTTCGCGATGTCGCTAAATAAAGGTGTAGTTCATTCCATTCTCTACATAACACTGGATGGTTGGCAGAACCGCGAAAGCAGCACAAATTCAAATAGGGTTACAACGCTAATGTTCATAATGGACCTTCTTTAGCGGAGCTTTTAAAACAGAAACTGCAGGATGAATTGTTATTTTACTATGTATGCTTGCTTTTACAGGTTCTTGTACTTGAATATGACATTTTCAGGGCAAATGCAATCATTTCAGGTATTTTGGTTTACATTATATCTGACTTTAGCCAATGGTTTCTGCTGTATAACTGTTATTGCATAACTTCCTCTTATAATTATCTTTATGACCCTGCATATCTTCCTGTCTGAAAGACGTTTCAGACTTCTATAAGCAGCTCTTCAATCCGTACGACTTATGATTTCTTCCACCTTTTTGCAACTGATGTGATTCTACTTTCCTGGTGTTTTCGCTTTTATGATTCTGCAGATGAAGAAACGATTAATCCAAGTTCAACTCTTTTCATCATCACTAAAGTCGGATTTTTTTCTGCTGTATTAGGTTACATATATATATATATATATATATATATTTGCTGGAAAACTGTAACTGTATGGATAACTCTTAACCGCTACAGTCTCTTGAATCTGAGTAGAAGGAATGCGATTACTCTACAAAGCCCTATGCTTTTTTACAACATTTCTGTTTAAATAACAACTCGAATTTGGCAGAAGTTCTCAGTGATAGTAGGCTAATCTTTTTAATAAGTTGCTGTGCCCGACTAAATCGTATTTTCAATTCTTGTTCTTCTGATTGTTTTTACGCTTCTACCTTTTGTATTGTGTACTGTTCAGACTCCTGTCACCTCCCAGATCCGGTGGAGACAGTTACTTAATCTAGACATGCATCTTTTGCGGTCTGGTATGTTTCTTAATTTAGCTCACGCACATTTAACTAAACAGTTTTGACTGTAGAGTCTCTGCAGCCACCATCTGATGTTAGTTTGATTTCAATCGATACTTCAACACTACAATTGCATTGGAGTCCACCGAACACCACGAGCGAAACTCTAACCGAATTTAGCATCACCTGGAACGATAGTAGGCCGATATTCGTTGGCCACTCAGTAACAGCATTCAACATCACGAATCTACAAATACCAGGAAAATACTACACAGCTGGTATTAGCGCCTATTATGGTGATCAACAAAACAGCGAATATATCAGCGTATCCAATAACACATGTAAGTTAAATAATAAAGTTAACGTTATGTCTATATTGAACTTAAATTAGGTTTGAATAAAATTAAAATTAATCCTCCAATAGCTCCTACAACCTCCGACCCAGGGCTCACCCCTTTCGACTCCCTACTAAATGCAAAAGATATTTTATACGCAGAGTTTTATTTATGCAACAGCCAAAGTAGGTCTACATTATTCACTTTGCTCTTACTGGATATCTAATTCATATTTTATGGTTTTTGCACATGAATTATGTTTTCTGCAGCTTGTCAGCTTGTCAAATAAACGAAGATATAGTAAGCGTAAAGTAAGTTTGAATCAAGTTTAAATTAAGTTCAAATTAAGTTTTAAATTAATCTTAACTAAGGTTTGTTGGTGACCTCGTGTGCCACTTGAAATGGACCCATGATTATAGATGTCCTAAGGTATACAGTTCTATGCTGTCGGTTATAAACCGCAAAAACGTGCATAGACTACGAATGTGGCCAGATTCTTAACCTGCGAATATGAAGAGTTTTTAAATTTCGCCAGTCGAGGCTCTAGTAATCATTACCAATAATTTATTATTAACCATAGAGTAGGCCTATACAGTAACCCGTCGGACGATGGTTGAACTACACGTAGTAAACTCCACATTACAGACCGATCGCACAGAATAATTCAAAGAAGCCATTAGATAGATGCTTAATAATAAGATAATATTGATGATGACTATAGATAATGATGATGATGCTGATATTAATGGTAATGGAAATAATGTAAAATAGTGGCAATAGCGCAATGGATTTTCAAATCAGTTTGGCGCTCAATTCGACACCAAAAAAGAATAGCCATCCCAGAATAAAATTGTACCTAATTTTGGAAACCATGAGGGATTAGGCCTACGTGTCACTCCGGGGAAAATAATAATAATAATATTAATAAAAATAATAATAATAGTAGTTATTTTTCAAATAATAACAATAATAATAATTTTAAGCAAAATAACAATAATTATAAGGGTAATTATCATTGTAATAATAATTGCAATATTGTGCTAATAAATAAATATATAATATACATAGTTATGATATTCCAATGTTTAACAATAATAGCCACATTTGGTGTTGACGTCTAAGGTTATTGGCGTATTTCAGTTCATTTTCGAATAACGTTTTTTAATGCGCTTTCTTTCTTTTTTCTTGTAAATGATGCTGAGACGGAGAGCTATGTTTGAGAGTTATTTGTTGAAAATTTTTCATAACACTAAGATCAAAATAATTCCTTAATATATTTATTTATACATCTGCACACATACATGTATACTCATTATATATACATTGTATATACATGTATACTCATTATATATACATTGTATATACATGTATACACATTATATATACATTGTATATACATGTATACACATTATATATACATTGTATATACATGTATACATGTATACACATTGTGCATTGTTTATAGCCCTGTTGTTCTCTCATAACCTATGTTAATTTCGTAGTACATGTAGATGTAAAATGATAAATTGTTATGTTCTTTGGGATCAATAAAAACACATGGTTATTGTTATGGTTATTGTTATGGTTATGGTTATTGTTATGGTTATTGTTATGGTTATGGTTATTGTTATGGTTATTGTTATGGTTATGGTTACTGTTATGGTTATGGTTATTGTTATGGTTATTGTTATGGTTATTGTTATGGTTATTGTTATGGTTATGATTATTCATTTGGCTGTTTTCTTTTTGGCCTGAAGGCTCTTTATTGACCGCATCGGGTTTTCTCTGCTTTCATTTTCATTTTCTTTATCATTTTTTCTATAAGAGTTAATTCGATTGCCACCAAATTGACTATTTTTTCATTTAATAAGATGTCAGATGATCTCACGCTGTTTGACTTATTTGGATCATCCCCCTAAGATGCTTATGACTATCCGTTCCGAAAAGGTCCTCCCACTTCCACCTGCATTGCGTCCGCAGCTGATGTCCTGCCACTTTGGAAAGAGGGGCAGAGGAGTAATAGAAACAGATAACCTACTGAAATCGAGTTCAACGAAGTTATGGCCGCAAAGTTGACTATATTCCTTCATTTGCTAGCCGGCGTTGGTCAAACTGGACGCATAATGCAATGAGCGCCTTGCATGGCTGCCGACAGTTAAATTCGACTCCTGTAATAACTTGTCATACTTTACTTGTAATCATTCTGCGATATTGTCAGTTTGAAATTTAAAAAAAGAGTGATTGATTACTCGAGTCCTTGAATGTTACATGTAAGTTCTGCATGATAATAATTAGTTTTCACACTACCATGATCTGAGAGAATCAAGCAATGCTTTGTTTCTCGGCTTGACTGGCAGAAACCACGAACTTGCAACCTTATAAAACTTATATTCATAAGTAATCATTCTGGGACGAATCACTTCTTGACAAAGCTGTGGTTGATGTCCTCGATTTCAACCAACCAGATTGGTTCTAAGGCGATTTCTTGCGTGGGATGGAATAACGTTACAAAGTTAAAAGAGAAATATGAGAGCTTGTGAGCTGGAGTCGTGCACGCAGCTGGTGGCGCAATATAAGTCATAGCTTTTCGAATACGATGAGAGTCAAGAGCCGTGTATAAATTACGAATCAATACAAGAAAACTGAGTCTCAACTAGGCCTATAGCAGATGTTAATGGTTGATGGTAATTTATTTTTCTAACAGTTCCTTCTGCTCCGTACGATCTGTTTGTTGTCGATGGAGGTACAAATTGGTTGTACATTTCCTTCGAAAGACAGGGAGAATGGGACTCGTGTGATGTTTGGGCCGACGATGCAACGGGATCGAATGGATTCTGCTTCGCTGGAAGTTACGTAGCCATCATTAACAATCTTCCTGTGGCTGGTAAAGAATACACGATCCACATCGTGGCCACGAGTGGATCATTGACCAGCTCTGTTGCCACAACAATGCAAATGACAAGTAAGCGTGACGCGAATTGCGCCGTCCCAAATCTAAGGACAACATCTGCCTATCTGTACTACAGGTTTATTGCTAGAAACTCAGTTGCCCTATCATAGCCTATAAAATTCCGGTTTAAATTTGTAAGAAACATTCGAAGTTGCGTAAAATACAGTCAGAGGCATCAGACACGGTCAACCACGAAAGCTTATGCAATGCGGCGATAGGAACATGTATGCCTACTAATTTCCCAAATCTAGACTCAGGAATATTGCTTTTTTAAACTGAACCACTGCATGATTAGGGAAATACGTCTTAATTGGAGCAGTGAGTATCGTAATTACAGAAAAACAATGCGTTTACATCGTGGAAAAGCATCGACTGTGTTAAATGACAAATGTATATTCCCCAAGGCTCCATTATGGACCCACTTATGTCCCTGAAGTTTGTTAATGATATACCTCATTCCTCATCAATACGTTACTTCATCGTGCTTGCAGGTGTGTTTATATCCAGCAAATCTAGTTGAACTAGTTAAACAGGTCTACTGAGCATGAGAAGGTGAGTAGGCTGTCCCTTTAACATGGTATAAGCAAGTTATATCTCGCTCTGCTCGAAGAGAATAAAAGCTCTCAAACATGATTAACAATTTCCTATTAACATAGACAAACAGAGCCTAAAATAGTAGGTCTATATCCCCCTCCAGCTTGAATTAATCCCTCACAACTAAAGTGTCAGCCACTCGAACCTTCTTCTACACTTGACTCTGTCACGAGTGTCTTTAATTCGAAATTGTACCCGGATCCATTGAAGGTTGCAGTAGGACATGTGGAACAGGTTAATTTTTTTATATATCAGTCATGTATACATGTTAAGAACTCATCAATATACACCCCTAACAATTGCAGCGAGTAGACTTAAAATATAAGCAAATTGAAGAAAGGGCCATTTATGTCCAATGTCCATGAGCTCCTATAGTAACCAAAACCTTTGACGGAGGTTCTACACAAACTTTGAGATGCATGACCACTAGGTTCATCACGAAATATTATCAGCATCATACGCGCATAAATATCAAGCGACATGATATTCGCATCTTTGGATCGGTATTCTCAAATACTCTACCGAATATTCCGTATACGTTGCGTCAGGTCAAGGACAATTGGGTATTGTAATATATACAATATATGATCTTAGTATATTGCGTAATTGCGTTCGGTATCAACAGAATTGGGTTTACCGTCGGAAAACGATGACATAATCATTTGCGTGTACAGCAATAGAGTCGATAACATCTATGTGTAATATGGAAAAAATATTGTGGATTAAAGATTAGTAGGCCTAAATAAATAAATTACCTAAGATGTCAGCTTGATCGCTGGATGTATGATACACTTGATAGGCCTACATGTAGTATTGCTGTATTACAGAAACCATGTAAGCGGACCTTATGTTCCCTTGGGTACACCGTTATGACATTGTTATGACAGTAAGCAAGTCACGATATATTACTTACGGCTGTGGTAACAATAGAGCTGATTGATTGATTGAAAAAAACTACGGTATTATAAACCGTTATCACCTATTAGCAAACTGCAGGCTTGTGCATTGTAGCATTGCGTATTAAGAAGTGATTAAAATAGGCCTATGTGTACAAAATCTTAATTCATTCATTCATTCTGGCAACTTATAAAACACCTGTTCAAAAAGCTCGAGTAAAAAAGTTTTCAGTGATTTGTATAAACCCGGTTTGATTGGTTAGAGGCGACAAGCAAAACACCGACGAGTCCAGTCCAGATGGAAGAGCGCTTCCGAGACAGACAAGCGACTTGTGATACATTGTTGTATACAGACGTTGTGATACTGGAAAAGGAATCAGGATCTTCAGCATTCAGATAAATTCAAGTATTTCTACAGATGTGTAATTGTATATATATATATAACGCAGACATTGCTGATAAAATTATATGTAAAACAGTGCATAAGAAGCGGTGGGTTTTTGATGCATCTCCTAAGGTCCAATGCCACCTCAAACTGTCACCGCGTATCCCATCGATTCAAACTCCATACAGATGATGATGATGTACGGTTATGACGTCACCGTGTCGTGGTGCACATTCTACGAGATTGTGTACTCCGATCGGATGGAGTTCGCCGCCAATACAGCCACATCAGTCAGCCACAGTCTACGCTCTCTTCAGTCGGACTCACCGTATAACATCAACACCTATGCCCTGATCAACAATTCTGCATCCATGTATCGCATAAATCGAAATGCGGCTACAACTTCTGCTTGGACACGTGAGCGGGTTTTCTGCTCATAACAATCATTCTGTGATCATAGTCATTTTCCTCGTCATCACAATCTTGTTGTCACCATCATTATTACAACCACGTATACGCAATTGTATCGTTGTCATTATCGTCTTTGTCGTCATCATTACCATATCCATTACTCATCCTCATCCTTTACCTCCTTTTCTCCAACCACCTCCTCCTCTGCCCCTCCTCATTCTTAATAATTTATTATTTTTAGTTATTATGATAATCGTAGCCAGTTATCTAATGCACTTGAAGTTATGATGTTGGATCCAATATTATATTAAGTTGTCTTTAAAATGCGCACGACCACTTCTGGAACTCGATAACGGCTCACGGGCATTAAGGGGCCTGCTAATGCTTTTGTTTGGCCTTGTACTTGAACGGATTTCTGCTTCTCCTGCGATGAATATTACATTTTTGAAGGCCACTGTCACCATGGGAACCAATAACGCATTTCTGTTTCAGTGGCGCCTCCTGTAACAAACATAACCGGAAACGAGAGTTTACCTTGGTCGTTGGAGGTGATTATCGCTCATCAACCGCTCCACAAACACGTCTGGCAATACGTGATTGAGGTTACAAACAGCACACACTTGGTGCAAAGAGTGAAGATCACTTGCTCTGATATGGACAGAAAAACATTGACTGCAGTAAGTATTTGAATACAACGACGCACTGATTGACTAATTCGCGAACTCATTAATCGAATTCTTCATTCATTCATTCATCACTAATTCACTAGCTCATTCAATTAATTCACTCATAAATTCACTTTATCACTCACCCACTCACTCACGTTTTCAATCACTGTAATTGTGAAAACTGTGCATTCAGGTCAACTGTGTCTGGAATCCTACGCTATTGGAGTTGAACTCGACATTAGAGTGTTCCACTGGATTCAGCTACAACATAACGGGACTCAGACCCTACACGATCTACAACATCTCCATTCAAGCTGTTAACCCAGGAGGATGCAGTCTGCCAGAAAGCATCGTCCTTTTAACAGATGAATCAAGTGAATAACGTCATCATCAATATCTCTATAATACAAAATGGAACAATAGTTTAAGAATAGGTCAACTTTGTAATGAAACGTAAATTAGAGCCATGTGATATAAATACAATGCGATGCAATGTGAATTCAAAGTGTAAATGCGATGTGGTATATGCTGTTATGGTGCTGTTATGCCTGTGTAGGCCTAATGCTGCTTATGTTATGCTTTGGTGCAGCGCTTGTTACCTCTTCACCAATCAAGACGGGCTTTATAAATCACTCAAGGCCATATTATTTGCGGTGGTTGGGCTGGTAGCGTTATTTATGAGGTTTCCTAAAGGGCGCTATATAAGTGGCATGAAATGAATGAACGAATCAATGAATGAATACAGACTCAGAGATTCATCTACGTTCGGTAGAGATCCGTGTAGCTGACAATGACGTTGAGTCCACTGTCCTGATTTTGTCCTTCATATTACACTATGCAATGTACATGGAGAGTCCAGGAAAGACTAAGAGAATAATTAGCAATGTTTCTGTAACGAGGTCGAAGGCGCCATATAAATACATGCAGTGAATATTTAATATATATCCCAGTTTCTGCTGATATGGGTCAGTGATGTCAACCCTAGTACATAGCTTGTGTAATGCTGTTTGTGATATGTGACGCATGGTGTGATATATTATGCTGTTTTATGTTATCTTTTTTGGTATGGTACTTCAGGTAATGTCATGTGATGCAAAGCTATTGAGGACTGTTAATACATTGTGTGGTATTGTAATATATTGATGTGATGTGGCACATGTAGGTTTTCGGTATTTGGGAAACTGATTAACAAGTCTACACGTTTCCAAATTCATTAGTCTCCTCGGTTATGTGATTATTTATTTAATATGAGCAGAAAGAACCGGATAGTATAACGTTTACATGACTGAATGACATGTACTAATTACCCAAATCAAGAATTGAATTGTTGATCTTTGTCTGACTTGTTTAGGTCCGTTTGAACCGCATCTGACAGCTACTGCACAAAGTCCTCAATCTGTGCTTATTAGATGGACGTTGTCTGTTGACCAGAGAACAGGACCAGAAACTTACTACAACCTAACGATTACTGACACTCGAGATACAACGATTATCATCCACAGGCACATCGCAGGTTGAATGCTTTCAGTCTCAGATCATTAATGTAGCGCCCCTTCCTCAAGGGTTTGAAGGAATTCAACATCAGCTATTTACGTATGGTTGAGACGTGCTTCAGGGATATCACACGAAATCCATGGTTAGATATAGGATTATATGTCTACATCACTAATCGTTAGGTAAGCCTACTGCTGTGTCAGATGTACAGTAACTTCTACCTCGATGTTTTCATTGCGTCCATGTTTACCAAGGACCTCCTTTATTAAACTTACCCAATGTTTTATTCACGATCTTCATCAGTTCCTGACGCCAGCCATTTGCTGGCGATGGGTACGAATAAATGATCTCCACTATGTCCTCATGCTTTTGTCATGCCCATTGCTCCTCTTAGAGTTGATCCATCTGATGTTATGTTCGATGTTGCATCATGCGTCATTAATAAATTCATCTATGGCCAATACAAGCAATGTTCGTGACTGTGGTATTCGCTCTGTTAAACAGCATGCGTTTGTATTAAAAGGATAAAACTGATTCGAATTTCATTTATGTAAGTAAACTTATTCTAGGCAATAATTCCCTTCTATGTCAGGTTTCTACAACCGTTCCGTGGAGGTTAGTGGTCTAGACGCATACTGGAATTATTCCGTTGAGATCGTTGCTTACGTCATCGGCGAAAATAAAGAAGATCTGGTGACAAATGGAGCTGAAGTCGTTTACTTTCAAACCCTCCAATCGAGTCAGTGCATCTCAATTATTGTTCTGCACGAATTTCTTTAGTACAGTGATTCTTTACCTTTTTCCATATCGGATCCCTACGGTTTTCAAATCCCATCCTTCACCTCATTACTGATAATAACAAAGAAACTTTGAATGTTCAGGTCAAATTATCAGTTTCTGCTGTTGAGTTTATATACTGGTTACTGCTGCTACTAGTGACTCGTGGTATGATTATCTTACTGTTTATTGACACGAATCATCGAAAATATAAGAAAATATCATGTCAATTAATTTTAATGTGTCAGGGACTCGTGGTGCTGACAGCAAAAATACTGGACTTTATCCTTGCATCTCCAAGAATTAAATCTCACATCTCATGGTTTATTGGCACCTCATCTTAAGATTCACTGCTCTAGTACACTGCATTGTAAGATAAGTAATCTTTGTTAACTGACTGACTGACTGACTGGCTGATTGACTGACTGACTGACTGACTGACTGACTGACTGACTGACTGACTGACTGACTGACTGACTGACTGACTGACTGACTGACTGACTGACTGACTGACTGACTGACTGACTGACTGACTGACTGACTGACTGACTGAGTGACTGACTATTTAATCCAATCGTACTTTTCAATCGTTCAATTAGTCGTTCATTCAATATCCAGTGCCTTTATAGATATTCTAAGTCCTGAAATTAATTAGATGCTAGTGATCTGCCTCTTTTTCGGTTTTTCTCTTTCTCTCTCACTCTGCCTCTGTTTCTCTGCCTTCATCAATCGTGCCTTATTAAGCTGACGTAGCCGTGGCCTATGCTCTTTATTATGGTTTGGTACATGTACAATTGTCATCCGCGAGTAAGCGACGCTTCACCACTGTGAAGACACGGTTCTATCGCCGTTCTTATGATAGAGGAATTTTTGCCAATAATCTGAGAAGTGGATGGGTTGAGCATCATTCATCAGCGGTGTTGAGTATGTCATGCTTCAGCGTTGTTGACGTCAACCACGTGATGATGTCAAGCAGCTGCATTGGGACATCAACAGCGAGTACGATCTCTTAACGAGGCGGCGCTATAAAAATCTGTGATTGCAATTTGAATTTTTAGTTAGATGTGTTTACCTGCACGCATCAGGTGCAGATAGCCGTGTTTAAGTCCCTCTGTGAAGAGTACGCGATCGCCTTATAAGTATTTATATAAATTGGGATAAATATAAAATATTCGCTGTATAATTGGCAAAAACACACATACATACATACATACGTTCATACACACATACATACATGCCTGCATACAAACATACATACATACATTCATACGTTCATACATACATACATACATGCGTGCATACATACATACATATATATGTACATACAGACATACATACATATATATGCACATACAGACATACATACATACATACGTTCATGCATACATACATACATGCCTGCATACAAACATACATACATACATACATACGTTCATGCATACATACATACATGCGTGCATACATACATACATACGTATATATGTACATACAGACATACATACATATATATGTACATACAGACATACATACATACATACGTTCATGCATACATACATACATGCCTGCATACAAACATACATACATTCATGCATACTTTCATGCATACATACATACATGCGTGCATACATACATACATACATATATATGTACATACAGACATACATACATACATACGTTCATGCATACATACATACATGCCTGCATACAAACATACATACACACATACATACGTTCATGCATACATACATACATGCGTGCATACATACATACATACATATATATGTACATACAGACATGCATACATATATATGTACATACAGACATACATACATACATACGTTCATGCATACATACATACATACATGCGTGCATACAGACATACATACATACGTGCGTGCGTGGTCTTCCCCAGGGATGCGTCATGGGCTCCCCATTGTTCATAATCTATACCTCTGACCTCGCTTATCTTTCTGCCAGCAATGTTATGCAGACGACGCTCAGGCTTACGCCGCTGAGACCGTTCAGGCGATGAGCTTGGCAATGGGGGCCTTAGGAGCCTGCATGTCATCGAACCGGCTCCGCTTAAACTCCTTGAAATGCTCAATTTGTTGGCTGAGTATACAACAACAGCTGCTTAAGTTATACATGGCTACTCTTGTCGCCGTCTTTCTCCATTTTGCCTCCGACGTCCGTGACCTTGGTGTTAATCTGAAGCTCACTTTCGTTCCTCACACTCAATCACTTGGCAGTGCTTGCAGTTGTCAACTACGCCAGCTACGCACAGTCGCTCGCTCACTTATTCAGACCGCTACTGCTGTCCGTGTCTATTCTTTCTTGGTCACGAGACTCGACTACTGCTGCTCTCTTTATGCTGCTTCCGGCTGCTCGAATGAATGAACTGCCTGGATAGAATTCTGCGCTCTGCGGCCCTACTCATTGGTCATATACCCAAATTCGACCACATCTCTCATCTTGGTGCAATAAATTAAAAAGATGGGATGAGGGTAGAGAAATACTTTAGTTTAAGATTAGTTAAGGTTTTCTTTCTTTTTTTCATCATTTTGCTTCTTATTCCTTATAGTGTTTCTTCGGTTACTATTGTCAATATTATTGCTTAACCCTCATTGTGCTATCTGATGAATAGAACGAGTAGCTCGGTGGTTTTTGAATGTTGTACTAAAGTTCCTTTCATCATAAGTCACCATCTTCATAGATTTTGTGAAGCATGAAAATTAGGACTTTCTTTTAAGTAGGGATTAGTATGCAAATTCATCCTTTGCCTCAGTTATGTGACTATTTACTTAAAACTAGTAGAAGAAAACTGGCGGGTTTTCAACTACGTTTATATGGATTGAATCGTTTTCTTCATCTTATGTGTTTAGATTCGTTTGAAATGCAGCTGAGAGCAACTCCACCAAGTCCTCAATCTCAGCTTGCTGGATGGCAAACATCGCCAGAATCTCACTACAACTTCACCAGCACAGACACCTGGAAGTCAACGATATTCATCAAAAGTACAACTGCAGGTAGAAAGCTTACATATCATTAATGTAGCGCCTTTTCTTCATGATTTTGATGTATTGCAACATTGACGATAAACTAGGCTGCAACTAAAACGTCAGGATAAATTTCACGAATTTTATGGCAAAATACCTCATTGATCGTAGAGCACTCTTGTGTTGCGAGATTCTTTTTAGTGCATAAACAAGGGACCTACTTAAGCTAAGGCAATGTTAACGGATCCCTCAGGAACCAGTAATTATCTATGAAAGTTTAATCAGTTAGGTTATCGGTTTGTGTGTAGTAGATCTACAATTCTATATGCATACAAGTTCCTTCCCGGTCTCAGTTATATTTATGAGAAACGAGCAGAATAAACCTGGTTTTAAAATACGTTTATATGACTGGATGAAAGCTGTGAAACGTTTTATTCGTCTGATATGTTTAGGTCCGCATGGACTGCAATTGACGGCCACTCCTCTCAGTTCTCAATCTGTGCTTATTAGCTGGACGCTGTCTGTTGACCCAAGAACAGGACCAGCAACTTACTACAACTTTACCATCACAGACACCCGAGATACAGCGCTTAAAATCTACAAACATGTGGCAGGTCTAATGGTTTCAGATCGTTACTGTATCGCCCCTTCTACAAGGGTTTGAAGTAATGAGGCATCGACGATGACGGGCAGCTACAATATAAAACGCCATTCAGATACAATGCCCGAATTTCATAGCCAATTGCACATCACCATCTGTAAGGTACCTCGATGTTTTAAAGCGCCTAAGCCAGGGACCTACCTAAATTTCTGCAACGTTTTATTTATCGCAATCATCAATTTCTGAAGCCAGCCATTTGCCGACGTTGTGCGCGAATAAACTTACTTGCAAATTCTGCAATCAAGTCTGTGCGACTCAATAGCTTTCCGTTGTCCTCGAACTCTTGTCAAGTCCTTTACTCCTCTTAGTTTTGGTCCAACTAATGTTAGGTTCCTTGATTTATTACGCGTCCATTACCAGCCATCGATGTGCGTACCACGATGTTTTAATAGCGCCTAAGCCAGGGACCTACATGTAGGCCTTGTCAAAGAGCATGAGTTCTGATTAAAGGGAGGAAACTGATCCGAATTTCATTTTGATAATTGAGCATATCCAGGTAATAATTTCCTTCCGTGTCAGATTTCTGCAACTACAACAGTTCCGTGGTGGTCAATGGTCTAGATGCATACTGGAATTATTCCGCTGCAATCTCTGCTAACGTCATCGGTGGTAATAATGAAGAACTGGTTGCGCATGGACTCGTTTACTTTCAAACTCTGCAATCAAGTAAGTGCAACTCAATTATTGTCCAATGCATCATTTCTCGCTATAATAGCTCATAATTTCATTTCTCTTTTTTCTCCTTTCTGCTTATTGTGCTTAATGGTTTATTGCTTCTACTGTAACGATTGTCGAATTCATTGCTTCACTCTCACTTGACGAATAGAACTAGTAATTCGGCCATTTTATCTATTTATTTATTTCTGCTATATACACGTTGTATTCTATTGCCTTTCCTCAAAATTCGCCATCTTCGTAGTTTTGTTAAACAGTTAAATTAGGGGTTCCTTTTAGCGGGGTTCAATCCCCTTTGGACCTTCCGTTGATCATCTTCTCCAATTGTTTAATGTAATTGATTAATTCATCGTGCTAATTCTATCTATTAGAGACTGTACTTCTGTTTGTTATAACTGTCAATGTGGAACGATGGTTTCAACAAACTTCTTTTGATTTGATTTGACATGTATAGAGTGCTGTAGCACATGTTTTAAGCCTTTCCCAGTTTCTTCTAATTGAGGTCAATGAGGTCATCCTACGTGGATTCATGAAATAACCATAATAATTATAGGCACCAATAATTTTCTTCACAGCCCCGGGAGAGGTGCGCTCGTTTAATGTCAGCAGTCTGTCAAACGAACAACAATGCAACACCGCCAAAGTGACCTGGGAAGCACCAATTGAAAGAGACTTGAATGGCATTATAACCCAGTATATCATCCGGTGGAATCAGGTAGGATGAAAAACACATTCGCCCAATTCATTTCTGTCTTATTTCTAGCCCTGCTTTTTTCATGATTATTCATCTTTTATTTTGAGGGCTGAGAAAGTTAGCAATAAATTATTGGTTAATTAATTTTAGCAATAAAATTTGATATTTGCGAATGCTCATATACCGATCATTCTATTCGATAAGTGATTAGTTTTCTGGACTGTCAGTAGAGGGATAAATCTGAATCCAGATTTCTGCTACAATTCATACAATGTGTACAGTGACCATAAAGGTTCATCTGACGGCCATACTTATTGGCTCTTTCACCATTCAAAACTATGTGAGGTGATCTCATATTCTAATAAGGCTTATATACATCGTTTGCTATGGTATTTCTTCAAGTTGAATCGGACAATGCAACACTTCTAGGAGCCCCTTTGTCAACTTTGGAAGCGCTTAAGACGACTCCTGAATTGCGTATCATTGCACTTTCACTGATTTAGGAAAAGACAGATGCTTATACTAGCTGAGAATCATTATTAGCTCACTCAAGCTCATGTACATCCTACGCTGTTTGACTTATATTGATCATCCCCTCTCAGGTGCTTGTGACTCCCTCTTACAGAAAGATTTTCAGACTTCCCACTTTCATTGCCTCCGCTACTGCGGAGTGTAGTTTAATGTACGACAACCTGGGGAACAGAGCTGAGGAACAGAGTTCGTTGCCGCCCGTATCACGGTATCTCCCAAGGTTTACTTATCCTTCTTGTGTCAGGCAGCGACTTTGGTTAAATCATAATTATGTATAACTGAATGGCACCCTGGCTTGGATGGCGACAGTTAAATTCGACTCGCGTAATAAGTTATCATCATACGTTCATGATGTACTTGTAATCAGACTGCGTTACTGTCAGTCTTTAATTTAAAGGAAAATTATTATAGTTATTATTACTCAGTCCTCCATGTTAAGATCCACTAGTGTGGCATGGTGGCCGATTGGTTAGAGCGGTCGGCCCGTTGGTCAATGTGCTCTGAGTGTGCGGGTTCGACTTTCGTCCGAGGCTAATATGCACACTTTTATGAAGCTGAGAGAACCGAGCATTGCTAACGAATTAACTCTCATATACCATGAGCTTGTAACCTCGTAGTAATTTTATTCATAAGTTATTATTTTGGGATAAACCACTTCTCTACAAAGCTGTGAATGATGTCAACGATCTCAGCCAATTAGACTCGTTCAAAGGCGATTTCTTGTTTGTGTTGGGAAATCGTCTCAGAGCTATAAGATACATATGAGAGCTCGTGGACAGGAACCATACGCTCAGCTTTTGGCGATTTATAAGATAGAGTTTTTCAAATACGATTAGCGCCAGTGTAACCATTACGAACCAATAAAAGAAAACCGAGTCTCAACTTTAGTCTTTAGCAGAAATTAATGGTTAATTGTAATCATTTTGACAGTTCCTTCTGCTGCGTACAATCTGTACTTTCCCGATGGAGATACAAACTGGCTGAAATTGTCCTTCAAAAGGCACGGAGAGTGGGACTCATGTAATGTATGGGCCGATGCCGCACCCGGATCAAATGGAACCTGCTATCCTGAAAGTAATACGGCCTTCGTTACCAATATCCCTGTGGCTGATAAAGCACGCATAATCCACATCGTGGCCAAGAGTGGGTCATTGACCAGTTCTGATGCAACAATTTGGTTAATGCCAAGTAAGCGTGACTCACTGTAACTCTCATACAATTTTAAATACAACATCTGTCTGTCTATGCTTCAGGTTCATTGTTAGGCACCCTTTTTGTTGTCACTTTTATATAAATCCTTGACAGAAAACACACATATACACACATACGCATACATACATAAATACATAACCACAACCACAGCCATAATGTTTATTGTTCCCAAAAAACAATGATACATACATACATACATACATACATACATACATAAATGCATGCATACATACATACAAACATACATACATACATACATGCATACATACATGCATACATACATACATACATACAGTTACTGCCGAGGGTGGCAGCGAGGCCATGGCTCTGGGCGCAAATGTGGAAAGGGTGCAAATTTCAGGTTGGAATTACTTATTATTCCATAAAATGCACTATTTTAAAAATGTGGGGGCGCCAGATTGATACTAGGAACAAATCTCAATTATAGCTCGGTACGGACCTGATGACCCGTGATTATTCACGGGTTAACAGCTAGAACGAACTATGCCAGTTGCAGTAGGATCGTGAGCCAAAATATAATTTATCCGACCCGTGATTCTTTACGGGTTGACAGCTAGTATTTAATATTTCTCTCAGTTTCTGCTGCCATGGGTCGATAATGTCAACCTACGCAGGTTCGTAAAATTCTGCAGGAATCAATAATTTTCTTCGCAACCCAGGACATTGTTTGTGTAATACTGTTTATGATATGTGACATGTGATGTTATGTTACGCTATGTTATGGCATCTCTTTGGAATGATACTTCAGTTTATGCCATTAAGATGCACGCCTATTGAGTAGACCTACAGCTAATACATTGGTGGTAATGCAATGTGTTGATGTGATGTAGCACATGTGTATGTTTTCTATTCGGTAGTTCGGAAACAGACAAACAATTCTATCTCGTCTCAGCTATTTTTTTAAGCAAGCAGAAGAAAACAGGTTGGTTTTAAACCACGTTTAGGCTATATGACCGTTTATATACGAGGGCTTTCAATCGTAATCTTCGTCTGATGTGTTCAGATACGTTTGAACTGAAACTGACAGCAATTCCGCTGAGTCCGCAATCTGCGTATATTCAATGGACGCCAACTTTCAAAATGATAGCAGGACCAGCAATTTATTACAACTTGACGATTACTGACACCCAAGATACAACGTTTATAATCTACCAATACTTCGCAGGTACAATGCTTTGAGATCGTTAATGTAGCGCCCTTTCTTCAAGGGTTTCAAGGAATGACACGTCAGCGATGGATTACATCTGAAACATGGGTCAGATAGGCCTACGTGGCACTACTTCCATGGTCAAATATAGGCCTACATCACTAATCGTAAGGTACTCCTGTATCAGAGGTACAGAAACTTGTACATCGATGTTTTTATAGCACTTATACCACGGAACCCCGTAAATATGGGCAATGTTTTATTTATCATTATCATCATTTTCTGAAGTCATCCATTTGGCGACGATGGGTACGAATAAATTTGCTTTCAAGCTCTGCAATCAAGTACGTGCAACGCAGTTGTTATTGTCCATTGCTCCTCTTAGTGTTGTTACAGCTGATGTGATGTTCCATGTTGCATAACTTATATTAGGCGTCACTATTATTATAATTCATCCATGACCATGACAAGCAATGCTCGGTAATACAACGTGCGTTTGAATTAAAAGAATGAAGTTGATTCGAATTTCATTTAGATAATTATGCATATCCGTGCAATAACATTTTACTTCCTTGTAAGGTGGGTTAAATTATTCCACGATGGTCAGCAGTCTAGATGCATACTGGAATTATTCTGCTACAATCGTTGCTTACAACATCGGTCAAAATAACGAAGTACTGAAGACATATGAAGCTGACGTCGTTTACTTTCAAACTCTTCAATCAAGTAATTGTAAATCAACTATTATCCAACGCATAGTAATTCCGCACGAATTTCTTTTGTTACAGTGGTTCTTCACCTTTTTCTGTGTCAGCACACCCTAAGGTTTTAAAATTCCATCTAGTACCGCAGAAAGTAACCCTTGACTTTTCACGTCATATAATCAGTCCCTAGTATTACATAAATTAGCTAGTTGCTAGTAACTAGTCACTATCAGTGTTATTAAGTAACTGTTAATTAGCACATATAATCCAAAACATGCTTCAGTGACACACGGTGTGGCCAAAATACTGAACCACGGTCCCAAAAACTTGATGTCGCATGCCATATATGGACGTGGGAACTTCACATTAAGAACCGCTGCAATAGTAAATACTGCATTGCAAGATAAGTAATGTTTGATAACTCATTAACCGATTATTTCATCTATTCGTACTTTTCGTTCGTTCATTTAATCGTCCATTCATATAAGTAAGTAATGACTTTAAAGATATGCACATCACTCAAATAAATAAGATTCTGGTGAGCTACGTCTTTCTCTGTATCTGCTGTATCACTCGCTCTATCTCACTGGTGGACAGCGGTCCTGTTCCTAAGCTACAGGGATTGTTGTCAATACTTGTAGTCCGTGTAAGAGATCGGAAGAAAATTCATGGAGCACCATTCATCGGAGGTGTTGAATTGATCATGCTTCAGCACTGTTGGCGCCTATACTATGTGATGACGTCTCGCAGCTGCAAAGAGGCAATCTCTTGAATAGGTGGCGCTATAGAAAATCTGTGATTGCAATTTGAATACTTAGAATTGTTTACAGGTGCAGCTAACTATGTTTAAACGCCACTGTGAAGAGTACGGAATCGCCACATAAATACATGATATAGCATATATTTTATGCTAATCCCAGTTTCTGCTGGGTGAGCTCAGTGAGATCACCCTACGTAGGGTCATGAATGAAGTTCTATAGGCACCAATAATTTTCTTCACAGCCCCAGGACGGGTGCAATCGTTTAATGTCAGCAGTCTGTCAGACGAACAACAATGCAACGCCTTCAGAGTAACCTGGGAAGCACCACTTGAAAGAGATTTGAATGGCATTATAACTCAGTATGTCATCCGGTGGAATCAGGTAGGATGAAAAACACATTAAATCTGATTTGCAGCTGTGTTTCTTCTGTTCATAATCACTCCCCTTTAGTGGTTGAACGGAGAAAGTTAGCGACAAATTCATGAAATCATTGATGAGCTAATTTTTTACAATTAAATTAAATACCAACGATTAATCGAACACCGCTTATTTTATCAAAACCAGCGTCTGTTCGAAAATATAAACTGACCATTGTTACTTCACTAACTTCTGGCTGACTCGGCATGATCCTGATTTTCTATTATTCCAGGTTAACGGTTCTCAAAATGACACCATCGAAGAACCGGCTGATCAGCGACAGGCGATTGTTCGTGTTGTACCCGACAACCAGCTATACAATTTTACAGTAATTCTTTATATTGATTAGCGAACTGCTTAGCAAACATCCGTTATAGATCTACTCAAAATTATCTCCAAATGAAAGGATCGGCATGACATCAAACACGGGGAATCAGAAAAAATTAATTTGACCACGATAAGAGGTCACCCATTACATTATTTTGTTAACGCTCTGTTAAAAGAACTTTTTGCTGTTTATGCCACCACTCTGACGCCCAGAGTTCATCTGATAGGACATTATTCATGCGCAACTCAAAACTTGTCTTGCCCAAAGAGCTCTTTATATCCACTCTAACCTAGTTTTGTCACTCCATGTTTCTATCTCCTATCTCTCTTCTCGCTCTTTCTCAGTAAAAACCTCGAGCACTTCATCTCAATCATGTCCGCTTACCTGTGGTGTTCCTCAAGGTTCTGTTCTTGGGCCCCTCTTGTTCATCCTCTATACTACCCGCTTCAGTTCACTCATTCACGCATCCTCGGTTGACCATCATCTATACGCTGACGACACGCAGTTATTCATTTCTTTCTCTCCAACCAGCTTCTCCAACTCCATTGACAATCTTCTCCATGTCGTCACCCAAATCTCATCCTGGATGACCTCAAATCTCCTCTGCCTGAACCCCTCCAAAACCGACTCCATTCTGATTGGCCTCCGTGAGCATTTGAAGAAAATTCCTGATCCCTCTATTTCTCTCAACCCCGATTCTGCATCCACCCACACATTCACTGCAAATTCTCCTGTCCGCAACCTATAGGCATAATCTTTGACCAAAACCTTAGCTTCGCTGATTACATCACACATCTTTCTCGCTCTTGCTTCATGCACATCCGTGATCTTCGAAGAATCCGCCCTATGCTTGACTCCAAAACTGCATTCACAATCGCCGCATCAATAGTTCACGCTAAATTGGATTACTGTAATTCTCTTTTTCTCAATATAGACACCACTCAATTAAACCGCATCCAAGCCATTCAGAATGCTCTCGCCAAAGCATCACCATATCACTTCTGCCCTCAAATCACTCCACTGGCTCAAAATATCTGAATAAATCGAATGTAAGGTCACTTCAGTCGCCTACAACACACTACAATCCTCAAAGCCCACATATCTTCTATGAAAATGTTCTGGTTGCCCCCATGGACCAAATTGATTTCGTCTGAACAAACGGATTCCGATTTAATTACGGTTTCACTTAAGACAGCCCATGCCGCGGAACATAGAAGCGAGAGCGTGAAGTGAGGTAGGCCTGCAAGTTGACACAGATAATACAACAGGATCTGTAAACCTTTAAGACTTGGCTCAAATAACAAAACGATGTTTATAT
The DNA here is from genome assembly GCA_959347315.1 of Bimastos eiseni. NCBI lineage: Eukaryota > Metazoa > Annelida > Clitellata > Crassiclitellata > Lumbricidae > Bimastos > Bimastos eiseni. The sequence continues at coordinate 12,465,907 of OY365821.1, read as the reverse complement.
GATACATGTCAAAGTAAAAATTTTGTACACATTGATTCTAATGCTTCAGATCCAGGCAAAAACCGAAGTGGGGGAAGGCGTTGCAAGAAATCGAATACTTCAGTCCACTGGCAGTTGTTGTGAGTAACTAATTCTACATAACCTAAATGTTTTGTCCTTGGAGATTTTTTCTCTTACTATAGGTTTTTGTCATCGCCCCTGAAGATGCTATTCACCTGCGCTTTTCTTTCAAGTGGCGCTTTAGAAGTCTGGAGATTGCTAATTTATTCTATTTTTACTTTTATCTTGTTTCCGAAATTTGATACCGCAAAAGTTCCAACATTTTTTGCTCAGAAGTGCATACACACGCCTAGACGGGGCAATTGCAGTTGTACTGCAGAGCAATTGTGCGCGAAGGACTTGCTCAAGGTCCCTACACAATGACGCTCGGACGAGGCTCGAACTCGCGCGCTCAGCACACACTGAACGTTACGGGCCGACCGCTCTAACCGATCGGCCACTGTGCCACACGTGGCAGATTAGTTGAATTTATATGCGATTTGTTTCATTCTCTTCTCCTTTGTGAATGGTTTTCACTCGTCTTCGCCCTCTTGTCGTCTTTGACATCGTCTTATTCGTCTTTGGAGTTTTCTTCCCGTTCCGATTCCATTTCTTATTCCTCACCAATCGTTTTTGCTTGGCATCGATGAAATGCTTGAATGTTTCTTTAATATTATCATGTTTTTTATTCAGTTCCGGTTCCGTTACAAAACGTTAGCAGTGTCATAATGAAGCCTGGATCTGGCGACGAACAGTCAACAACGTATTCGTTCATTGTTGATTACGACCCGAATTTTTTCAAAAGTAGCGTCGACGGAGAGATCATTCATGGCGGACTCATTATCCGAGAAGGTTTGAAAACTACAACGAATCTATTCGAATGTGAAAGATTTTTCGATTATTGAACAACAGCAGCAAATAATAATTGCGTAACTTTGTATTTGAGAACTGTTGCCTTTGATACCATGTATACAGGTAGCATGCCTTTGAAAACTGCGCGGGTTAACGGCGGGGGTAACTTAGACTCTGCGGAGGTCGAGGACTGGGCTTACTTCCGGTTGGGGTTGTAACATCAGCCTTAACAGAGCGAATACCGAACGCTCTGCATGATGCAGGTTGATCATTTTCGTCAACCATGTTTGACAAACACGGGTTTAGCTGTATTGAACGGTGACAACATTTTCAAATCTTAATTTTCATATAACATGTCATGTAGTCGACTTAACTTGATGTTGAAAGCATTTATTCGCGGTGTTCATTTATTTGTAATCGTAATGGTAGTCTCCAAATTTCTAAAGCGCCGCTTGAAAGGCAAGCGCAGGGCACCAGCTTATTCACGAGCGCTGCATCAAATCAGAGGGTTGTCCAAAGGAAAGTCCGTGGTAAGGAGCCTGGGTAAGAATTCTTGAAAAGGTGAGCTTATGTTCAGAATGTAAAGCCCGAGGGGTGATAGATAGGGGAGCTTGTAACAGATGACGTTGGATGACAGGCGGTGATGGTGGAGGAACTGAAATTTTACAGAATTCAGGAGGCAGATCGTTCCAGCTGGCTGGGTTGGAGAAGTTGAGATGAGAAGTGACTGGGGGTCGGGTAAGGATGAGACAGGACGACGATCGGGTAGAATGGGCTGGTGAAGAGTACACGAAGGTATTTTGGCTGGTAGTATTGTAAGGAGTTGTAAGTTAGCGATAGTACTTTGAACTGAATGCGCTCTGGGATTTATGGCGAACACTGACCGTTGCGCACGTCTAAAAGTCTCTTTCTCTGAGGATTTCAGCCGTAGTGCTTCAGCTGGTAATATAATACGTGGCATATGTTTCGTATAACTTTGTAGTTTTGTAACCGGACATTTTTAAGGAGCCATTAAATAATTCAGAGACGCTCCTTGCCCAGAGAAGTGCCATCACCAGCATATAACATGAACTTCAATAGTTTACGGAGCAAAGTAAGAGACAGGCTGAGGGGTCAATGCGTAATCCAACATTTTTAACATATGTAGGTTAAATGTTTTCACTGTTTTAGTGGAGGACAATGAGAAGATCACCGAAATGGCAGAAATGGGCGACCAATCTCTTTTCAGTAATACTCTAACGTGGAGTGAAGCTATAAAATATAAGAAAATTCCTGAATATCGAGCAACGCCCGACAACTGGCTGTCTGGTAAATCTTTTCGTTAAACTTTTGTTTTCGCCCCTAATTACAGCGAGTATCAGAATTAAAACAAACCCTCCGCAACCTTAAAGATGTGTATGTGTATGTGTATGTCTGGCTGTCTGCCTGTCTCACTCTCTGGAATTTGACCTCTGCCTTTCGATTTTGCTTTCGTTAAGCGCCTGTGAATCAGCTGATTCCTGCGTCTTCGCTTTTGTGGGCGCTGTAGTTTACGATTACGAAATGTATGACGCAGTACAAGGTTGGTTAAAGGTCTTGTTAAACTAATCAATTATATAGAATGTAGTACATGCCAGATAATTAATAGTGGCGTTTTGTTAGGAAGTAGTGGCGCTATACTGTAATATAAGTGTTGAATTGCGACGGTAATGTTGATCATTTGATGAAACGTTAGAGCAGTCATATTATAGTTCAGTTAATTTAGGTTTGAAATAAATTAAAACATTCACAAATAATAACGTGCTAGTGGAGAGTATCTATCTAGGTATCACGCTGTTATTATTATTATTATTATTATTTTTATTAGTATTACTATTATTATATGTGTTTATGCAGGCACGTTAAGTCTATTAGGCAATCGAGACACGCTTTTGTGGGGTTCTAAAAATGAAATTAGACCTACTAAATGAATTTAAAAGTCTTCCAAATAGATCGAAGAGTTAAGAATTTATACTAACGTTTTTTTTGTAAATACACACATTTGCCTACATATAGTTGCTGCAAGACTTCGTTGCTGTCCATGAGCAAACATAGTGATAAGTGAGGTGGCGCTCCGGCGTGTAAGCACCGACTCAACACGGCGTCGCATTTAACTCTATTTTCACGCTTTCAGCCGGGGTTGAGTCGGGAGCGCTGGTGAGTAGTAACCTTGAAGGGGCGCTATATAAGTTTTCTCAATGAATGAATGAATGAATGAATGAATGAATGAATGAATGAATGAATGAATGAATGAATGAATGAATGAATGAATGAATGAATGAATGAATGAATGAATGATTTTCATGTCCTAGTTTATTTTATTCCTGTTCAGATTCAATGAATGTGACGAGAAATAAACGCAGTTCTCCGTCACAGTACACAATTGGTGCCGATTCCAGCTGTTCAAAAGACAGCAACGTAGCCTGTAATGGACCTCTGCCACCGGGTCGTGATTTCAGGCAAGCTGATCATAATTACAATTAATCTGTATAACACCCAATATTCCCTCAAAGCTGTGCGGTCGTGCGCTCGCACACAGGTTGTGGCACCAGCGCACACAAGAATTTAGCACGCGCACACACAATGTTTTGCAAAGATAACTAGTCACGGTTTCTTTTTATAAAACCTCATATATGTAAATCGACATAGACTTTCAGATGTGGTCATAATTTAACTATCATCGCTTTTCGGATAATATTGGCTACAGGCTAACGTAAACGGCTAACTACACGGATATCTTTTACACTCAAGATCTGCCGTGAATTTCTATAGCGACAATATAAAAATCTGTGTATAGCCCGAAATTTATTTGGGGACTCTATACATCAACTCAATGTTGATGATGGCCCCATGAGAGATGCTAATCGCAACGGATATGTTCTATGATATTAGGAATCGTGCGACGAAGGTTCCGCAGTTTATTGGCTGTGCTGCTATGTTTTAGAGTACGTGCCGCTGCCTGCACTCGAAAAGGATGTTACAAGACAGAGTATTCTCCCGACGTATACGGAACAAGTGAGTCTTAGCGGATTTCAGCTCCTTTGCTAATAAAGCACGGTAGCCGATTTGCTATTAAAGCGATCAGCTTATAACATGTTGAGAACGGGTTCGAGTGCTTCCTGCGTCGATTACCCTGTGAGAACCATTAATAAGGGTTGGTGGTTGATGCAGTTTAACGACACTGAGTGATAACGAAGATCATTAGCGTCGTCCTCTTCCTTTCTCCAGGCTTGGGACTGGCATCGGTCGAATACTACCAGTGGCAGAGATTAATAGGGGTTAAAGACGAGGGTTGGTTTATACTGCAACTATCTCTACGAGGTAAAAACATTGAACCACTTGTTTGCGATTTCCAACTTCGTCGTTGCCGCTGGTAAAAGTTCTCTTTTGTTCTTTTTACGCGAAAAGTAAGTTTTTTACACTTACTTTTCAGTCCTAGTTGTGTCACTCGTTTCTGTATATATATATATAATAGATACAATACACATATATGTATATTGTATAATGTATACGTCTGTCCGTTCATCTATATAATTATGGTATATGTCTGTCTGTCTGTCTGTCTGTCTGTCTTTGTCTGTGTCAATCAGAGCGAGAGTCGAAGTCGAATGCCTGGGTTGCTGCTGCCGTCATAGTTCCAACTGTCGTCGTTGCTGTCGTTCTCATTGTTCTATACTTCTGGCATAAATGTAACAAAAATGAAAAGTAAGTCCCTCAGTACCATCGAATGGTTCGCCTTCTTCATAATTGTCATCGTCACCACCATTGTGGTGTCATCATGATAGTGTCATCATTATCGCTCTGGTCATCATCATCTTTGTGATCATCATATTCATGATCATTGTTATCATTATTATCAGCCTCTTCGTCGTCGTGATCACCTATATCGTAGTCGTCGTCGTTGAACATTGTCGTTGCCATCGGTATTATATCGCTAACTATAACAATGCCAACTGCACTATGAAACTATAGATGAAACTGGGAACTTGGTTCTGTTATGTCTGACCAATTTGTCATTTTAGGGGGAACGACGATGATAATGATACACCGATCACGAGTAACAATGTTACGACCACGAGTGACGTAAACGTTACGACCACGAGTGACGTAAACGTTACGACCACGAGTGACGTAAACGTTACGGATAGCACAGTCTGACGTTCAGAGTCATATCCATTGTCTTCTCAATGGCTACTGATTGAAGATTCCTTTTTGAATAATGGAGACATATTACCTGTACTAAGACTGTTGACAAATAATTTCAAAAGAGCAATTGAGAAATTATGGTGCTAACCGACTTCGCCTGATTCGCGTGCGTTTTGTGACAGATAGACAGACAAACAGACAGTTAGACAGACAGACAGAGATATATAGGAAGACAGAAAATGCGCAACGACTCTTGCTCTTACTCATTGCCATCCTTCTCGTCGTCGTCAACCTTATCGTCGTCGTTGTCATTCTTATCATCATCGTTGTTTTCATCATCATCATCATTGTCGTCGTTATCATAATTGACATTTCTATCGTTGTCACAAGAATCTCAGATAATAACTCAACATCATTTATATGGCCATAAAGATTTATAATCCTCAACATTATGATGCTTTATAAAAATAAATTGGCGATAGGAAGAGACTTTTTTTCAAAAACAACGAAAATACTTATCGAACGCTAATTGAGTCCTTATTCAATATTGTCCTCGGACAACTGTGTGAGTTGGATCATTGCTATATTGTGGCTCAAGCCATATCCATCATTCAAGCAGTTCTTTTCTTTCCACGTCAGAACCGAGTTCTGTTTTTCATTGTAATAGTTCTGCAATTGTTATTAGGCCTATGCAGTAGACCGAACTTTAGAGATTATTAAGGATCACATGGATATTGGATACCGCAACTAAGTCTGCCCGTTGTATGAGCAACAGGTACACATTTATTCAGTAATCGTTTACACAGTTGCCGATCACCAAGGAAGACCTAATTAGAGGCCTATAGAAATAACAAACGAATAACAATGAATGTGACGATGAAGATAACATTTGATGTAACAATGAAGCATAATAGCGGCGACAACAGAGCCAATGACATTATATTATTATGTAGACTAACAAATAGACATGGACTCAGAAAACAAGTGACACCACTGATACGATTTGCCACCCGACTAGGTTTCCATTATAATCTTCATCTATTGTGAATTTATCGCCAAATCAACAATAGACAAAATTGTTATCTTCTTTGCTGCCGTCATTACCGTCGAATCTGCCGTTGCAACAACAATCATCGTATCGTTACCGCCCTTTTCGACAATATCTTCGTTGTTCTACTCAGTTTGCATCTTGGTTCAGAAAACGTTTGTATTCGTAAAATTCTATGCGAGAGTGTGACCTTGCCTGATGATGAGGCGGCTCACCTCCTCATTGAGTGACAGCGTTCACAGTGGGATGGCAAATGTCAGTGACCGGGCTCTCAAAGGTCGCCTCTTTAACACGATCGGGCATCGTCAGAACAGGGCTATGTCTGGCCGTCCGTATCGATTATACCGAATGAGTTCAAGGTGTAATGGTGTGGAGACGCATAGCTACTATATAACGATGCGTGTAGTCATTAAGCAGGCAAGCCAGTTTTCTTATTGCAAGCAGCCGCAGGAAAATGAATAGATAATCGATGCTGAACAATTATAAGAAACGCGGATTTTGAGTCGCGACCGCGTTTCGAAGTCCTCGTGTACTCAATCGAAGTCGTTCAAAAATGATGCAGCATTTCTGGATACCTTTAATTAAAGTGAGCGATTTTAATTTATATTTTGCACCAACTCAGCAGTATAATTAGGCTTTTACATAATATCGCTGCTCAAACGAACGTCGTATGTAAAATGCAGACGCTATTAGTATCGCAGTAGTAGGCCTACTATGTAGGTCATTATTTAGCCATTGCCTTCGTCAAGGTTTGACGCAAAGCATATGGGATACCTTTCAAAGAGAATGCATGCAAGTCAGCTTAACTTTTATAGCGAGCAACACTTATTTGAATCCAACACGTCGCTAGTGGCTATGGTTAATGTCGATCATCTATTAACACTTCATTCTGGCTTAACTTTCAAACGAATTCAGACGAGAAATCAACACAATAATTAGTCGTACTTTTAACTTTATCGTACTGATACGGTACCTTAAGGTGTAGACCTATCAGCGCTCAATTACATATTGAGTTATACATACATTATTTATTTGGATACGTCGTGAGCTACATGTAGGTGTAGTTTATTTCAATCTCCACATTACACCGATTCTTAAACAGGGTTTGTCAGAAAAAATATTTCATATTACACTTGGGGATAGGCAGAAGGACCTTGGGCAGTTGGTAGAATCGCGCAAGGTGATGGATACTCTTTAGACTAAGAGGAACTTTTAAAGCAGAAATCAACAATTTCCTCTGTATGTTTGCTTCTACAGATTCTTGTGCTGGGATTTGACGTTTTCAAAGCAAATGCAATCATTTCAGGTAGTTTGATTGAAATTCTTGAAATTCATGAAATTTGATATCACCCTTCTTCCAACAACTTTAGCTCAGAAGTGCACAGGCCGCGACGGTGCAGTTGCAGTTGTACTGCAGAACAATTGTGTGCGAACGACTTGATCAAGGCCCCCACATAGTGACTGACGCCTCGGATGTGGGTCAAACCGCTCACTCAGCGCACACTGAATGTTATGGGTCGACCGCTCTAACCGATCAGCCACCGTTTATTTCCCTTTGACCATTGGATTCTGCTGCATACATGTAGCTGCATAATGTCTGCTTATATTTATGACCCTGGATATCGTCCTGTCTTAAAGACGTATCGGGCTTCTACACTAGGCTCTTCAAATCGATTGACTCATGAGTCTTCCACCTTTTCTCGACTAATGTGATTCACTTTACTTATGTTTTCGCTCATTCTGATTCACTAAATGAGAAAGCGAATAATCTAAATTCGCCTTTTATCAGAATCACTGAAGTCTGATCTCATTGTTCTATATTAGATTACGTCAAATTTACTGGAAAAACTGAAGCTGTGAGGATAACTCAAAACTGAGTTATACTAATCTTCGCCACAGTCTCTTGAATCAGAGTAGAAGGAATGCTAATACTGCGCGAAGCACAATAATTTCTTTTTCTTATTACCGAAATTTCATACCGCCCTTCTTCCTTCTCTTGCTCAGAAGTGCATACACACGCCTCTACGGTGCAATTGCAGTTGTACTGCAGAGCAATGGTGCGCGAAGGACTTGCTCAAGGTCCCTACACAGTGACTCCCCGGACGAGGCTCGAACCTGTCCGCTCAGCCCACACTGAACGTTACGGGCTGACCGCTCTAACCGATCGGCCACTGTGCCACACCAATTTATGCAACATCGCTGTACAAATAGCACAACATCAATATGGCAGATCTAAGTCCTGATCAAATCATTGCAGGCCTAGTCTTCTAACTTGCCCGACTTAACCATATTTGCAATTCCTGTTCGGATGATTATGTCCGCCTCAATCAATGCGCTTCCTGTTTTCAAGCTGTGTAATGATCATGCTTCTGTCCTCTTCCGGATCCTGTTTCATAACTTAAGCATGCATCTGTTTCTTAACTTGGTTCACACGTATTTAATTAGAGATATTTTGAATGTAGAGTCTCTGCAACCACCATCTGATGTTAGTTTGATCTCAATCGATACATCAACGCTTCGACTGCTTTGGAGTCCACCAGTGACAACGAACGAAACTCTGACTGGATTTAACATCACCTGGGAAGAAAGTGGGACATTTGTTGACTACTCAGTTACAGCATTCAACATCACGAATATACAAATACCAGGAAAACATTACACAGTCACTGTTAGCGCCTATTATACTGACCAACGAAACAGCGAATACATCAGTGCATCCAATAACACGTGTGAGTCTAAATAGTAGGCCCTATAGTTAGGATTAAGTTCACGCAAAGTTTAAATCGAGCTTAAATTAGGCTTAAATTAAGTTTGAAGTAAGCCCAAATTAGGTTTAAATTAACTTCGAATTGAGCTTATATTTAATCTAAAGTTCTTGGTGACCTCATGTGCCACTTGATATGGACAAATATTGAAGTTCCAAGGTTAACAGTATAAAATTATGCTGTCGGTTGTAAACTGTGAAAGCGCAGATAATGCGAAAGTGGTCAGATATTCACAACCAACGAATTGAAGAGTTATTAAATTTTGCCAGTCGAGGCTCTGATGCTCTGACAAAGCTAAGAAGCATAGTAGAACCTATTTTATTATTATTTTTAGACATAGATTACATACTTACTTACCATTACTCCTCATGCGTTACGGTTTTACGATACAATATAACTCGACGGAGCAATTGCAGTTGTATTGCAGAGCAATTGTGTGCAATGAACTTGCTCAATGATCATGGTTCCTATGCATAGTAAGCTAGCTTCTTGGACGAGTAGCGATCCAGTATACTCCACATTATAGACCGACCGCTCAACAGAATATTTCAAAGAATCCTAAAGATGAGGGCTTAATAATAACAACAAAGTAATGAGGATGTTGCTGGATAATTACTAATATTATAAGTAAAATTGTTATTGATATCCAATGTTGATACAAGATGTCATCAGACATGTTAATATAATGACTAAAGATATGCACATATAATATGGGGGTCCGTTCGATAGTCCGAAGGTTCTATAGTCCGAAGGCTCGATAATCCGAGGAAAATTTTCTAGTTCGAAGGTGCGATAATCCAAAGATTCTACATCGATCGGGTATTCATTCCTTCAGTTGCCACTACGAACATTTTCATGGCGCCTCTCCAAGCACTATATATATAGATGAAAATGAAGCTTGTTGAAATAGAAGCCGGAGTAATGAATGATAATTTTTCTACTTTGAGTTATGAATAAATACTTGCAAAAGTAGGAATTGGATAGGTGAAAGGAATCATGCTAAAATGGAAGCTGGATCGATGAAAATATCATGCTTACTTAGAAGCTGGATTGATGAGAGTATGCCGTTACATGTACGATGGAAGTGGAATCGATGAATAGAGAGACCGTGTACGCAGAACTCGACTGATGAAATGAAACATTAACTACACAACTTCTGGACATTATGTCAAGTTGCATCAATTGAAAGGTGACATTGTTCGCGTAGGATACAACACCATTCGCCCGGTATTCAGTTGTGAACTGGAATTGTTACTAGTTAATTACACCAAGAAAGCAGCACAAAGTAATATATCAAGGTCTAGCTCCAAGAAACATTCGTGACCTGGCTTTCAAGTTGGCGAATTCCAATAATCTTCAAATTCCAATAAACTTTGTTATTGATGTCAGTTAACTGGTTTTCGGCTATTATGTATAGTCAGCATAGACTTTATATAATTGATTTAATATTTTCCTACATATTTTGTTTCATATTTCATTGCCAAATGATATTGTGACAAGAAGCCCCCATCTGGGAGACAACATGCGCCATAGTTGCAAGTTGTCACATGCTGGGGCTCACTTTAGCATCATTTGATTAAATAGTTCGTTCTAATATTAGTGATTAGTTTTCGTTTAAATTTACAAAGGAATAACATGCCTTCCTAGCACATTGCTAGAGCCTCTGAGTAAATATATTGAAGTGACGCTATATCAAGTATTTTTTGAGTGATTGGTTGATTGCTAAGATTTGAGGTAACTTTTACAATTCCGAGTACATCGTCAAAATAGTGAAAATTGAGACAACATGCCTCCATTGCCTCCTCCTCCCCTGCTTATATTTAGGTTAGCTTAGTGGTATGTAATCATTTTTTTAGGAATCGCTCATCTGAGTCAGAGCAGTAGGCCTAGTGACCACCGACATTTCTTAAATCTGACGTCAACCGACGTTTAGCTTAGGCCTACAGCTTCTGACATTTTAGAGAAATTTTGACTGGTGACATCTGCTGCTGATTCATGATATGACATATCCAATTCTCGACGTTGACGCTGACGTTACGTTAAATACCTGCCAAGAAACGTCGCCTGACTGTTTGATGAGTGTAATTTAAAACTGATCAGTTTAACCTGAAGTAAGGTCGGACAAGGTAATTACTCATCAATTAGGCTCGTTTTTTTAGCATATTCGTACAGTAAAACTGCGTGCTGAGATTAATAGATCTATGTGATGTAGATAAAGTGTGCTAGCCACTGAACAAACTTATATTTAGGCTACATTATCCCGAAAAAAAGGAGAAAGATAAATTCTTTTAAAATCTGCCAAAAATATCATCCACGCTCGTCTGTGTAGATTTGGTTGACTATTTACCAAAACTAATTGTCTTCCTCGATATCAACGAATGTGCCTCAAATCGCGAAGTTATTATCATAATTAGGCCTATTACTATTCTGATATGATAAAAATCCCAAGAAGGATGGTATAGCCCATAAGGCGTTGTATTGTACAATGCTAGTATTGTACCATGCTATTGTACTGTATTGTAGTGTACAGTATTGTAATGTAATGTATTGTAATGTACTATACCATGCTAGGCTCTTGGCATGCAGCTATATCAAATGTTTATAATTAGCCTATTAATGATGAAATCAATTAAAGCTGGTAGCTGGAGCTTTCGGGTAGCGCTGTATTCACAATAGTTTAGATGTTTTCAAATATAATGAGCGTTGCCATTGCAAACCAATTTAAAAATGTGTGTCTCAACTTTAGCAGAAATTAAAAGGTTACTGGTACTTATTTAACAGTTCCTTCTGCTCCGTACGATCTGTTTGTTGTCGATAGAGGCACAAATTGGTTGTACATTTCCTTCGAAAGACAGGGAGAATGGGACTCGTGTGATGTTTGGGCCGACGATGCAACGGGATCAAATGGATTCTGCTTCGCTGGAAGTTACGTAGCCATCATTAACAATCTTCCTGTGGCTGGTAAAGAATACACGATCCACATCGTGGCCACGAGTGGATTATTGACCAGCTCTGTTGCCACAACAATGCAGATGACAAGTAAGCGTTACTCGATATATATATATATATATATAATATATAGTCCTACTCAGTCAATATAATAGAAAATGTCTGTCGTGTAATGTTTGGACAGGTTTATTATTAGATATTCGTTTTCTTCTCGTATCAAAGTCTGATTTGAAATTTGTTAGAAACATTCAAAGTTGTGTACAAATACGAAGTGGGATAGGCATGAATGTGGACTTATAGTAAGGAGTCGCCTAGGATTCATGCCGATACTTCAATCGCTCTCAAAAGAGTTTCGATAAAGGCCTTCTTAATAGGCCTACTAACACGCATGGCCCATTTACTTGGCTCCGTACATCACCCTTGGAATTGTAACGCTACTGAACTGCGCGAAATAAATAGTCTTTATTACATAACATTTAATAACTTACCGGGTACCTTCGTAAACGGAATATTTAAAAGAATCTGGAATAAATGGTGGATCTGTCTCTAATAAATAAAACTGAATAGATTGGTAAGTGCCGAACCATATTCGATTCCACTAGAGAGCAGACAAATTGAGTAGGTCTGAATTTATAATTTCTATTACTCGTCTGTATTAATTCCATTCATTCATTACGAAATTTGTATAGCGCCCCTTCAAGGCTACTACCAAGTAGCGCTCGCGACCCCGGCAGGGCTAAAAAGAACATGTTTAAGGCGAGTATATAAAAGTCATTGAGTGGACCTTGGGGACAATCGCAACGCCAACGGGAGCGTGTTCCAGAGCAAGGGGCCAACCACTGAGAAGGAACCATTTTGTTTAGTAGGTGTCGGGCAAATGGGACAATGAGTAGGCCCCGCTCAGCAGAGCGGCGATCCGGTGCACTCAAAGCAGAGCAGCAGAGATCGCGAAGATAGGCAGAGGCGAGATCCAGCAAGGTCCACCATACCAAAGCAACGATACGGTACGAGATTCGCTGTTGGAGGTGGAGCCAGTGGCGCACATCCAGCATAATATAGCCGGAGACATGGCCTAATATAAAAATTCTTGGATTAAGCCACCGTAATTTTGAATTATTTTACTGCACAACGCAATTAAATGGTTTCCATCGTTTGGAAAATAAGGTTCTGGAGTAGCATTTCAGAGTTAAAAGAGAATACAAAGGCTCGTGTTCTAAAGCCCTGCGCTCAACCTTCGGGCGACGCTTTACAAGTTAGATTTCTTGGATTACGTTTAGCGTCAGTAAGAATGTAGCTATTAGGCCAACTAACCAATCAAAGAAAACTGATTCTCAACTATAGCAGAGATTAATGGTTGATGCTACTTGTTGTAACAGTTCCTTCTCCTCCGTACAATCTGGCCGTTGTCAACAGAGGTATGACTTGGTTGAACATTTCCTTCGAAAGGCAGGGAGTTTGGGACTGGTGCTATGTTTGGGTCGATGACGCAGCCGGTTCAGATGAATTATGTTTCGCTGAAAGTAATATGGCCGTGATCACCAATCTTCCTGTGGTTGGTCAAGAGTACACAATCCACATCGTGGCCATGAGTGGATCATTGACCAGCTCGGTCGCCACAACTGTGCAAATGACAAGTAAGCGTGACTTACTATGACTCCCACCCAAAGTATAGACGACATCCGCTTGTCTAAGTTACAGGTTAGGGATTAGACACTCATTATGCATAAAGACCCGGTTTTACATTTTTAAGAAATGTCCAAAGTTGTGTAAAAAAATACAGTCAGTGGACTTTGACACGGTCAACCATGAAACTTTAATCTCGAAACTGAATCAATACAGGATCAGAGATTATCTACTTGGCAAAAACACACATACATACATACGTTCATACAAACATACATACATACATACATGCATGCATACAGACATACATACATACATGCGTGCGTGGTCTTCCCCAGGGATGCGTCATGGGCTCCCCATTGTTCATAATCTATACCTCTGACCTCGCTTCTCTTTCTGCCAGCAATGTTATGCAGACGACGCTCAGGCTTACGCCGCTGAGACCGTTCAGGCGATGAGCTTGGCAATGGGGGCCTTAGGAGCCTGCATGTCATCGAACCGGCTCCGCTTAAACTTCTTGAAAAGCTCAATTTGTTTGGCTGGGTATACAACAACAGCTGCTTAAGTTATACATGGCTACTCTTGTCGCCGTCTTTCTCCATTTTGCCTCCGACGTCCGTGACCCTGGTGTTAATCTGAAGCTCACTTTCGTTCCTCACACTCAATCACTTGGCAGTGCTTGCAGTTGTCAACTACGCCAGCTACGCACAGTCGCTCGCTCACTTATTCAGACCGCTACTGCTGTCCGTGTCTATTCTTTCTTGGTCACGAGACTCGACTACTGCTGCTCTCTTTATGCTGCTTCCGGCTGCTCGAATGAATGAACTGCCTGGATAGAATTCTGCGCTCTGCGGCCCTACTCATTGGTCATATACCCAAATTCGACCACATCTCTCATCTTGGTGCAATAAATTAAAAAGATGGGATGAGGGTAGAGAAATACTTTAGTTTAAGATTAGTTAAGGTTTTCTTTCTTTTTTTCATCATTTTGCTTCTTATTCCTTATAGTGTTTCTTCGGTTACTATTGTCAATATTATTGCTTAACCCTCATTGTGCTATCTGATGAATAGAACGAGTAGCTCGGTGGTTTTTGAATGTTGTACTAAAGTTCCTTTCATCATGAGTCATAGATTTTGTGAAGCATGGAAATTAGGACTTTCTTTTAAGTAGGGATTAGTATGCAAATTCATCCTTTGCCTCAGTTATGTGACTATTTACTTAAAACTAGTAGAAGAAAACTGGCGGGTTTTCAACTACGTTTATATGGATTGAATCGTTTTCTTCATCTTATGTGTTTAGATTCGTTTGAAATGCAGCTGAGAGCAACTCCACCAAGTCCTCAATCTCAGCTTGCTGGGTGGCAAACATCGCCAGAATCTCACTACAACTACAACTACACCAGCACAGACACCTGGAAGTCAACGATATTCATCAAAAGTACAACTGCAGGTAGAAAGCTTACATATCATTAATGTAGCGCCTTTTCTTCATGATTTTGATGTATTGCAACATTGACGATAAACTAGGCTACAACTAAAACGTGGCTCAGGACAAATTTCACGAATTTTATGGCAAAATACCTCATTGATCATAGAGCACTTTTGTGTTGCGAGATTCTTTTTAGTGCATAAACAAGGGACCTACTTAAGCTAAGGCAATGTTAACGGATCCTTCTGGAACCAGTAATTATCTATGAAAGTTTAATCAGTTAGGTTATCGGTTTGTGTGTAGTAGATCTACAATTCTATACGCATACAAGTTCCTTCCCGGTCTCAGTTATATTTATGAGAAACGAGCAGCATAAACCTGGTTTTAAAATACGTTTATATGACTGGATGAAAACTGTGAAACGTTTTCTTCGTCTGATATGTTTAGGTCCGCATGGACTGCAATTGACGGCCACTCCTCTCAGTTCTCAATCTGTGCTTATTAGCTGGACGCTGTCTGTTGACCTAAGAACAGGACCAGCAACTTACTACAACTTTACCATCACAGACACCCGAGATACAGCGCTTAAAATCTACAAACATGTGGCAGGTCTAATGGTTTCAGATCGTTACTGTATCGCCCCTTCTACAAGGGTTTGAAGTAATGAGGCATCGACGATGACGGGCAGCTACAATATAAAACGCCATTCAGATACAATGCCCGAATTTCATAGCCAATTGCACATCACCATCTGTAAGGTACCTCGATGTTTTAAAGCGCCTAAGCCAGGGACCTACCTAAATTTCTGCAACGTTTTATTTATCGCAATCATCAATTTCTGAAGCCAGCCATTTGCCGACGTTGTGCGCGAATAAACTTACTTGCAAATTCTGCAATCAAGTCTGTGCGACTCAATAGCTTTCCGTTGTCCTCGAACTCTTGTCAAGTCCTTTACTCCTCTTAGTTTTGGTCCAACTAATGTTAGGTTCCTTGATTTATTACGCGTCCATTACCAGCCATCGATGTGCGTACCACGATGTTTTAATAGCGCCTAAGCCAGGGACCTACATGTAGGCCTTGTCAAAGAGCATGAGTTCTGATTAAAGGGAGGAAACTGATCCGAATTTCATTTTGATAATTGAGCATATCCAGGTAATAATTTCCTTCCGTGTCAGATTTCTGCAACTACAACAGTTCCGTGGTGGTCAATGGTCTAGATGCATACTGGAATTATTCCGCTGCAATCTCTGCTAACGTCATCGGTGGTAATAATGAAGAACTGGTTGCGCATGGACTCGTTTACTTTCAAACTCTGCAATCAAGTAAGTGCAACTCAATTATTGTCCAATGCATCATTTCTCGCTATAATATTTCATAATTTCATTTCTCTTTTTTCTCCTTTCTGCTTATTGTGCTTAATGGTTTATTGCTTCTACTGTAACGATTGTCGAATTCATTGCTTCACTCTCACTTGACGAATAGAACTAGTAATTCGGTCATTTTATCTATTTATTTATTTCTGCTATATACACGTTGTATTCTATTGCCTTTCCTCAAAATTCGCCATCTTCGTAGTTTTGTTAAACAGTTAAATTAGGGGTTCCTTTTAGCGGGGTTCAATCTCCTTTGGACCTTCCGTTGATCATCTTCTCCAATTGTTTAATATAATTGATTAATTCATCGTGCTAATTCTATCTATTAGAGACTGTACTTCTGTTTGTTATAACTGTCAATGTGGAACGATGGTTTCAACAAACTTCTTTTGATTTGATTTGACATGTATAGAGTGCTGTAACAAATGTTTAAACCTTTCCCAGTTTCTTCTAATTGAGGTCAATGAGGTCATCCTACGTAGATTCGTGACATAACCATAATAATTATAGGCACCAATAAATTTCTTCACAGCCCCGGGAGAGGTGCGCTCGTTTAATGTCAGCAGTCTGTCAAACGACCAACAATGCTACGCCGCCAACGTGACCTGGGAAGCACCAATTGAAAGAGACTTGAATGGCATTATTACTCAATATGTCATCCGGTGGCAACAAGTAGGATGGAAAACACATTAAATCTGATTTGCATCTGTGTTTCTTTTGTTCCTAATCGGTCCTATTTATTATTATGACCGCGGAAGTTAACGATTAATTTTCCAATAGTTGATGAGTTGAAGCGTATATGACATTTGAGATAAAAAACGTCAACCTAAGACTCCTAGAATGAACAAATAAATAACTACAAGGCAGCTATTCAACTAGATGAGCAGTCGTAACTAACTGCATTAATGGCACTCTGCTTCAGTTGGCAGGAAAATAAAACTGCCTGGAAAGTGATTCGCAATGTCCTCATCCAAGGCGACGAAAGCATTGGGTAAGTTCTTCAAATGCGTGTTAGCTAATGCCGTATAACAGAGCAAGTTTTATACACCGGAACACAACTGATGCCAAATGCACACTCCATTATTACCGTATCTCGGAAGTGCCAGTCCCAAGTCTGGATAATGGAGAAGGGCGACGCTATTCATCTGTGTCAAACTACATACATGCACATTTAACTACATGTAACTAGGAAGAAGCAAACTGGTAATCAACATAATTATTGTGACGATGTTCGATCACAACCGCTGTCTGTTGGAATATATGAACTCACTGTTGTTACTTTACTAACTTCCAGCTGATTTGGCATGTTCCTGATTTTCTATTATTCCAGGTCAACGGTTCTCACAATAACGCCATCGAAGAATCGGCTGATCGGCGAGAGGCGATCGTTCGTGTTAAACCCGATGATCAGCAATACTATTTCACAGTAAGTACTTGATTTTGGTTAGCCAACTGTTCTGCAAACATCCGTCTCAGGTCTGCTCAAAGGAGGCCCCAAAGTATAAGGGATCGGCATGGCATCAAGTGGAATTCTTCACCGAGAAAAATGAATGTTCCCAAAGTAATAAAGACCACTTTTTACATTTTGTTCTGGATTCTAACGAGCACAGAAATTAGTAAACAAAACGTGACACTAGAAATCGATTAGTTGGGCTGAATGTTTTAGAAGTTAAAATGTTGAATAAAATTGGATCTGCCAATATTTGGCATGTTCATCTGGAAGCCAAAAGATTCGGGTTCAAAATTTCACCCAGGTAGGAGGAGTGTGCTTCGAGATTTCTGCTCCAGTTTCGATCCATGACTAACTCAGGTTTAAAAAAACATTAAAGACATATTGTCCTTGGGAAGATGCGGTATCGAGGTACAAAACGATTAATACGAAATTTAGTGTCTTGAGCTACGAAAATGCGAATTCTCTAATACTTGGTTGCAACTAGGATTTGGTTCAAATAATTAAAACGATATTTATTTAAATAACATAATCATGTCATGTTAGGAATTATGTAGACTAAACTTCTTTTAAAATGTTACAGATTCAGGCAAAAACCAAAGTGGGGGAAGGCGTTGCAAGTAGTCGAATACTTCAGTCCACTGGTAGTTGCCGTGAGTAACCGATTCTACATGATCTAACTATTAATTTTATCCTTGGAGATCATATTTTCTTGCTAGGTTTTTGTCCTCGCACGTGAATAAGCTGGTGCCCTGCGCTGTTCATTCGATTGGCGCTTTAGAAGTTTGGAGATTCCTAATCCAAATGCGATTTGCTCTATTCCTTTCTCCATCATAATTGGTTCTCATTCGTTATCAGGCCCTATTCTTCGCGATTCCATTTCCAGTTCTTGTTCTTCTCCAACAATTGTTGCTTGGCATCGATGAAATGTCTGAATTCTTCATTGCTGTTTTTCTACCCAGTTCCAGTTCCGGTACAAAACGTTAACAGTGTCATAATGAAGCCTTTATTTGGTGACGAACAGTCAACAACGTATTCGTTCCCTGTTAATTTCGACCCGGATTTCTTTCAAGTAAACGACAACGGAGAGATCATACATAGCGGACTCATTGTCAGAGAAGGTTTGAAACCTACAACGAGTCTATTCGAAATAGGATTGCCAACCGCCCCAGAATGGTCGGAACGGTCCCGGAATCAGCCCAGGTCGTCCCGTGTCTCGACCAACGCTTATTTTGTCCCGGAATACAGGAATTGACTTGTAATAACAAAGGGTTATGCGATCCAATTATATTGTGCAAATCCAAGCAATATTAGCAATAATGGTACATCTTAATTCTCAATGGTCATAATCATATTTGTTTCGACCAATTGACAATCGATTGAGGAATCGAAAGCTGGATTGTTGCGGGCTTTGGGAAATGTCCCGGAATGTGTTTGTTCAGAGTTGGCAACCCTAATTCGAGTTATGAATATTCTTCGATTACTGAATTATAGCAGCAGATAATAACTGCGTAAGTTCATATCTGAGAACTGTTGCTTTTGATACCATGTGCATGTAGCATATCTTTGAAAACTGCGCAGATTAACTGTGGGAGTGACATTGGCTCTGCGGAGGCCAAGGACTGAGCTTACTCCGACTCGGGAATAATATCAGTCTTAACAAAGCGAATACCGAAAGCCTCCTATGACTCAGTCTGATTATTTTAGTCGACCGACTCAACCATGTATGAGTTACATAGATTCAGCTGCATTGAACGGCGACAACATTATCAAATCTTAATATCAATATAACATATCATTTAGTAGACTTAGCATGGCGTTGAAAGCACTGATTCGTGGTGAGGCCAACGGTCCCTTTCTCTGTGGAATTTCAGGCGTAATGCCTACATGTAAACTGGTAGGCCTAATACAATGCGTTGTGCCTGTTTTGTATAACTTTTTTGTAGTTTTGTAATCGAACATTTATAAAGCGCCATCCAACAATTCAGAGTCTCTCCTTGCCTAGATCAAAACCCCTCCGCTGCAAGAACTCACGCAGTGCCAGTCCCAAGCCTGGATAAAGGAGGAGGGCGACGCTAATGATCTTTGTTATCACACAACGTCGTTAAACTGCAACTACTACCACCACCTACGCAGAGCAGTGCTAACATCAACATGTAAAATTGGGGTCAATGGTTTCCGGTGCAAGGTAAGAGACACATTTAACATATGTAAGAGTTTTTCACTGTTTCAGTGACGGACAATGAAAATGTAACAGAAAAAGCCGAAACGGGCAATCAATCTCTTTTCTATGATATTCTGACGTGGAGTGAAGCTATAAAATATAAGAAAATTCCTGAATATCGAGCAACGCCCGACAACTGGCTGTCTGGTAAATGTCATCGTTAAAATTTCTGGTAGGCTAGCAACATTTATACCAGGTGACACGACTAAGACGGAGAAGTAAAACACGAAAGTAAAAAGTAGTGGTTCAAGAATAGAGCCCTGTGGGATACAGTATTCGATAAGTTATGTCATGTATGTCTATCTGTCTATAGTATACATGTATGGGGTCTTCTGTCTGTCTGTCTGTCGTGTCTTATGTGACATACATGTACCTAGCAAGAAATTCTAAAATAATTGAAAGTTAGCAATTTTATATGAACGCTTGTGTATAGAAGCATGTGCATACATTCGCTAAAATAAATTGTGGTTGCAAGACTTCGTTTGTCCTTTGAGGCTACGAGTGATTATCATGTCTCAGTTTGTTTTAATCCTTTTTAGACTCAATGAATGTGACGAGAAATAAACGCAGTTCTCCGTCACAGTACATAATTGGTACCGATTCCAGCTGTTCAAAAGACAGCAACGAAGTGTGTAATGGACCTCTGCCATCGGCTAGTACATTCAAGTAAGCTGATCATGATTATAATTATTCTGTTTTACAACGTGTAATATTTACTGCAGAGTAACTAAATCAATAAGCTTTTCACTCATGATCTGCCGTGAATTTCTATAGGGCCAACCCACGTACATGTATCTGTTATCCCGTAATTATGTGGAGCCTCTATGGATCAACTCAATGGCCCCATGAAAGATGCTAATCGCAACCGATGTGGTCTAATGTTAGGACAGTGAGAATGTTCCGCAGCTCATTGTCTATGCTGTAATGTTGCAGAGTTCGTGCCATTGCCTGCACTCGACCAGGATGTTACAAGACGGAGTATTGTCCCGATGCATTCAAAACAAGTGAGTTTTAGCAATAGCCGTTCGTAGCTCGGATTTAAGCTTCTTTGCTAACACAGTAGCCGATTTCTCACTAACCTTGATCAAGGCGACAGCCTGGAACTGTCTTCCACAGTCCCTGCGCCTGGAATTACTGACCCTCTTACCTTGCCTGTTTCAGAGACGCCTTAAGACGCTTCTGTACCCTTGCTCACGCACAGACGCCCGTTGAGAGCGCTGCTGGTTTGAGCGGTGCTATATAAATACTTGATTACATTACACCTTGTAACGTGCCGAGAACGGATTCAAGCATAGTCTCCTGTGTCGATAACTCTGTGACGTCTTGACCGACGTTTTATTTAAACACGAATTGTAAGTTTTTTTACATTTAGTTCTCCGTTCCCGTCGTGTCAACTGTTCCTGTATTTTTATATCCATGTAGCTCCCTTTGATAGAATATTCGGTTGGACAAAATAATGATATCACAGCTGCAGTAAGGACCGGACTGTAAAGACGGAGGTATAAGGAGAGAGGCAGTCATTAGAAGGTCCTAGAAAGACACAAAATGAGACTCTGTGTCAAGGCCGGCAGAAAATGGAAATCAGATCGAACCATTTTAGTAGCACTTCATTGATTTTTTGCGTTTACGAATGCCTATGCGTCCTCCTATATGTACATGTATGATGTATGTAAGTATGTATGTAAGTATGTATGTATGAATGTATGTAAGTATGTATGTATGAATGTATGTAAGTATGTATATATGAATGTATGAATGTATGTATGTATGTATCTATTTATGTATGAATGTATGTATGTATGTATGTATGTATGTATGTATGTATGTATGTGTGCATCTATGTATGTATGAATGTATCTTGTATGTATGTATGTATGTATGTATGTGTGCATCTATGTATGTATGAATGTATCTTGTATGTACGTATGTATGTATGTCTGAATCGGTGTATGACGTCGTATGTATGTATGCATGCATGTATGTATGTATGTATGTATGTATGTATGTATGCATGAATGTGTTTATGACGTCATAAGTATGTATGTATGCATGCATTTATGTATGTTCATGGTATATGTGTCCTTCTGTATGTGTCTGTCTGTCTGTCTGTTAGGGGTATATGTGTCCTTCTGTGTGTTCGTTTGTCTGTCTGTAGTCTATGTCGTCCTTTTGTATGTCTGTCCTTTCGTCTATGGTGTATGTCTGTCTGTCTGTCTGCATTCGTCTGTGTCAATCAGAGAGCGTGTCGAAGTCAAATGCCTGGATTGCTGCTGCTGTTCTTCTTTCAATTGTCTGCTTCGTTTCTGTCGCTCTCATTATTCTATACATCTGGCAAAAACGAGGGAAGACAGAAGGTAAGTCACCTCAGTACCATCGAATGGTTCGTCTTCGTCGTCATTGTCATCGTCACCACCATTGACGTCATAATCATCGTATTCGTCGTCATCATCTACGTGATCGTCATATTCACGATTATTGTCATCATCATTATCAACCTCGTCGTCGTCATCACCAGCACCGTCGTTGCCATATGTAGTACGTATATGATGATGATGATGAGTTCTCTGCTAGAAGGCAGGTCCGTTGACTTTAAGAGATGCGTGAGGTGGTTTCCCGTTGCCTTTCTCATGTGTGAGCAACTTGTCCAAGGTCGCCACGCAGTGACTTGAGGTGGGTTCGAACCTTCGATTCTTCGGTTACTAGGCACAGAACATCCCACCACGCCAACGCGTCCCCATCTGTATTATATAGGCAACTATATAATATTACTCCAACTGCATGATTACATCAGGTGAAACTGGGAATTGGGTTCTGTTATGTCTGATTAATATGTAATTTCAGGAGTAACGATACCGAGAGCGATACACGGACCACGAGGAACGTATACAGTGACGTCATAGTTACGAAAAGCACAGTCTGGCATTCAGAGTCATATCCATTGTCTTCGCGATCGCTACTGTTTGAGTGCTCATTTATTGGAAAATGGAGATATATTACCTTTGCAAAGACGGTTAACGAATTACTTCAAAATAACAATTTGAAAATTGAGACATACGATGCTAACCAGTTACGCCAGATTCGCGTGCGTTTTTTGAATTTTATTGTCGCCTCTGGTGGCGGACGTGGATACTGACCGGCTACGTCGGTTTCGCATACGTTGTGTAAGATGTTCTTGCCTTCAGTGCTACTTTATACTGTATCATGATCCATCCTTATTTACAGGTGAGAGAGTTCTCCAATGGTCACTTCTCCAAATAACTCAGCACTGTTGACTAGTTAATTCAAATGTTTTTGTGTTATAGGAAGATTCACCCCGTTAGCCGAGAATCAGCAACGCCAAATTATAGATGCCAAATTACATGCCAAACAACTAATTGTCGAAAAAGTTTCAGAGCGGGTCGATAAAGCGTGAAACCACGAACACTGTGTGTGAATGTGAGAGAATTAGTCTGTGTGTATATGCGTGCGTGTGTGAAGGTGTGTGTGTAGGTGTGTTTGCGTGTATGTGTGTGTGTTGTGTGCGTGTCTTCGTGTGTGTGTGCGTGTGTCCGTGCTATTCTAGAGATCCATTTTCAGTTCAGAGAGTTTCCGAAAACACCAGATCGCTTGCGTCTTGTATGTTTGGACTGCGTTCGTGAGGTTCTCGAACGTCAAGACCGAGGGCGAGGCACGACGAGACGCTGGATACTGCGGCAGCCTTGACGTCTGTCGTCATCTTCGAAAAGCAGAGCGTAGCCGGATCTTCATGGACAGCCGCAGCGGGGTGATGGTAGGAACAACGGGAACAATGGGAGGTGGATCTTAGTCGCTTTGACGATCCTCTTATGCGGACGGCGAATCGAAGCTCCGATAGGATCTCCAACCAAATCGACTAAAAGAACATGCTACTTACATGTATACATGGCTTAGTCTCGAACATTTGTTTCAATTGGTTCCTCTCTATGGAATGCGCTTTCTCCATCTGTTCGCTCTAAAATTCTATCTGGCAGTCTCTCATCCTCTTTTGCTTTTCTCAAAACCTACGTCTTCTCGCGGGACCTTTCGCACTGGCAGCGCTTCTGAACGGTTCATCCTAGTAGAGGAGATTCAAAAATACTTAAATACAATAGTAAAAATACAAAGCAATATAAACTGTATACGCATTGAGACATACACATACACAGAGTCACACATACATAGATGCACACAGGCACATCCTTACAAGCATACTCACGCAGACGCAAACATGCATATATAGTTATAGACCTTACCATAGCGAACTAAACCATATTTATTAACTGCAAATTAATATAGCATAAAAGCAAATTATTTAATCAGCAGAAGAAAAAGAAGTAAGACATGCGCAGATGCATACCCGTCCAAGTTAAATCCATAAATCCCGGTATGATAAGGAAGCATAATTATAATAATATAAAGTCGGGTAGGTAGGGTAGGGTTGGGTAGCGCAAAATTGCTTGAAGGGGTAGAAGAGAAGGAAATGGTATAAAACAATGCAATTTTAAGTAAGAAAAGTTAATTGTAATCGTAATCTCGAAACTTCTAAAGCGCCACTTGAAAGTCAAGCTCAGAGATCCATCTGCATCGAATCAGAGGCGTTGTCCAAGGGTTGCTTGAGGAAGGTCAGAAGTCCGATTTCCAGCTGGTCAGAGGAGGCTGAATAGCTGTTAAGACTGGTGTCGTTTTGGTCGAGAATTGGAAGATGAATCTGTCCTTGAAGCTGCGAGACTTTAGTTTTTAGTGGAATGCCCGAGGGATGATGGATAGGTTAGCATGAGACTGGTGATGGTGGATAATAGGCAATAATTGTGTGACACAGTGGCCGATCGGTTAGAGCAGCCAGCCCGTAACGTTCAGTGTGTGCTGAGCGCGCGGGTTCGACCCTCGTCTAGAGAGTCACTGTATAGGGACCTTGAGCAAGTCCTTCGCGCACAGGCGTGTGTATGCACTTCCAAGCAAAAAATTTTGAAGAAGGGCGGTATCAGATTTCGGTAATAAATAAAATTAATAAATAAATAAGAAAAGCAAGTAAAGATGAGGCTATAGGTCAGTTATGTTAATAAGTGAGCTCGCCTGTTTCTTAAGTCTGTCGTGTTCCGTTAAGTGGCTGAAGTGATGCCAGATGAACTCGACGAGGCCCATCCCAATTGCCAGCGCCAGTCCGAACAGCAACACGACGAATATTCCGCCGACGTTAGCGACACCCAACGAGTGAGCCTTCTTCTCCTTGGTCTTCTCTTCGGAGGCGCAGGTGCCCGCATTCCTCCACCACTTGTTGTAAAGCATCTGTAGACGACCATTCTCCTGCAGCTCCAGGATCGCCATCGTTATTGGATCGCGATAGGGAGATTCTTCAGAACAACACATCATATATATTCATCCATGACGAAGATTTATATAGCGCCTCCAGGGCTAATTACTCAGGAGCAATCCCGACCCATCATGGCCGCAAGCTGAGTCCTTAGGCGACTACGAGAAGTACCAGAGTTTAATTCTATGTGTGAATGATTGTGTGTGTGCATGCATAAGTGTGATGTTGCGTCGTAATTCTCTGATTGGTTAAGATATACATTACTAGGATACCGCATGGATGATTTGGAGGAATCAATAATTCACGTTAATTATAAATTTCATCACCAATTAGCACGTAGGCCTATACTCATTACTTTTTTAAATAATGCTTCTCAAGTGGAATATTGAGATATGTACTAACCTACTTACTTATGTAAATGTAATTTATATATGCACAATATTTAAATGAGGCTATGCATATACATAAATTATAGCTATTTTCCAATCCCTTGATGTGCAACTGCACGATAGGTTGTGGAGCATCCAATCGAGAGGCATTCTGCCATAAAATGGCACAAATATCTGTTGCTCGCCGTTTCTCTATCTCTCGCTCGCTCGCTCTCTCTCGTTCTCTCTCTGTCTCTCTCTCCCTCTGTCTCTCTGTTTGTCTCTCTTTCTCTTTCTCTCTGTCTCTCTCTCTGTCTCTCTCTGTCTCTCTCTGTCTCTCTCTGTCTCTGTCTCTGTCTCTGTCTCTGTCTCTGTCTCTGTCTCTGTCTGTCTGTCTCTCTCTCTCTCTCTCTCTCTCTCTCTCTCTCTCTGAACTGTGCTGAACTGTTTAACCCACAGGTCAGAAGTTCAATACTTACAGTATTTTTGCCCATCTTTTCAAATGGTAATAACTGTCATTTGCAAAGCGAGGGGAAAACGAAAAAGTAAGTCAGATTATCCAACGGAAGTCACATTCCCTCTCTTGTCTACCTTATCTTGTGCTTCCAAATGAACATCCTTCGGACAATCAATCTGATTTTCGCAGCGCTCGTGATCAAGTCTGTGCCACTCGCCTTATTCTATATGGATCTTCCCCATCTATCTCTATCTCTCTTTCGACGTACTTCCAACCGAGCATCTTTGTAACCCCTCGGACTAGTCGCAGCGCTCATGATCATGCTGGTGCCATGCGTTGAATTCAAATGGAGCCTTATAAATTGTTGTACTTGACAAGTACGATTACGAGTGGATATTGACGTAACTGATTTGAGTTCCAATTCCGTATCCCTTGGAGTCGAGGAGTCCGCCGACTTGCATGAGCTCACAGTTCCTCTGGATGTTATAGTCGATCATCGTTGACTCCATGAGGAAAGCGTAGTCTCCCCGAAGGACCTTGTCGATACCATCCTGTGTCGTCTTTACGAATACTCCCATCTCGTCTCTCTGAAGCGCCCCTTCGTGTGTAGACTCCATGAAACTCCACATCGCCTGATATGTCGGGATCTTTGATTCCTGCCAATATCATCATCATCGTCGTCAAGACATCATCGTTGCCGTCTTCATCATCGAATCACACAAAATATTATGAAAATACCGTCATAGGCGCTCCAGATCTAAAAGCACACAAAACAGTAATGGAAAAGAATGGTGTTACTGAATGAGACTTCAATCCGTGAAACCATTCTTTTCCATCAAGGTTCTGTGATTTCAGGATTTAGGATGTGGCAGAAAAACGTTAAGGAATCAAATTGAGACAGAAAACGGTCGATGAATCAGGTCAAGGCAGCGAAAGGTCAAGGAATCAGGTCAGGGCAGTGAAAGGTCAAGGAATCAGGTAAGGGCAGAGAAAGGTCAAGGAATTAGGTCAGGGCAGTGAAAGGCCTAAGAATCAGGTCTGCAGGTTACTTGATAAGCCAGTGCAAATAAAGCCTCTTCTCCGCTTTCATTATCTCCTGCTACTTTCCATTCACGACTAAAACCAAACTCTTCAATGTGTCCCTATCCAGATTTTACTCTTGCTCCACCATATGACCACTCTTAATATCACCGACTACCACCGTAGCACCATGCTTCTCCTTGGCTTGACTCTCCGGATTTCGACCTGGCATCGGAAAGAAACGAGAGGATTGGCTATTGCGGACTTGATTTTGTTAAAGCGATGGTGAATAAGTTGGTCTCCCTGACGTGGCTTTTGTGGGCGCTGAGAACTTTTCGATGATTTACATTACATTACATTACCAATACCATCATTAAGATCATGGGCATCATCATAACCATCACCCTCATCCATTAGCTCTACTTCTGTGTGCGCTGGGTGTTCACAATAAGCACATTGCAATTTGTTACTCTATTATAATCTGGCCTGCTTAGTAATAATCAGGCTATCGTCGTTGTGGGCACAAGAGACACGTTTTCTTATACTTTTACATCTATCGATACATAATCGTATGTGGATCATGTTTCTTTTAGTTTTTAATATTTGCACTTTAATTACGCTTTTAATGCAATCACATGTTTTGGTTGTACTCATTACTTATGTTTATTTATTTACGATATGCCAACTGTCACGTGTTTCTTGTACTCCCAAAAAATGTTAATTTGTTTACGACATAAAACAACCGACACGGAAGAAGGTCATCGTTGATCCTCCTGCGATTGTTCCATAAAGAATCGTCGTCTGTTTGGCGAGGTCTTCAGCATTCTCGATCGGCGTGATCATTCTCTCGACGGTTAGGAAGGCAGCCAGGTTGGCCGTGTAGGAGGAGATGATGATGAGGGTGAAGAACCACCACATGCCTCCAACGATGCGCGTTGAAACAGCCCTGGGGTTGATGTCCGACCCTTGTTGCATTAGGGTACCCACGACGAACCTATGCAAATAGGCATTGAATGTGCAATTGCATTAGCCATTTAATGAAATTGTCAATCTCAGATTCTTTCACCACTGGCTGTAGATTTCTTTGCTCTTCTGTCTAAGGTTACAGTGATCATCATTCCAAGTATTGCATAATGTAATAATGGCGCTATAGAAGTCATAGAATTATAAGAGATGGCGGAAGTTTCATTGTCAAACAGAGAAGTTTCGTTGTGCGATTCGCCATTGTGTATTAATTGTCCATTGACCTGCAACCTGATTCCTTGACACCCAGCTTGACCTAGACCCTTCTCTGCTTGAACCTGATTCCTTGACCCTTCTCTGTCCTAAACTAATTCTTTATTCTTGCAAGTTCTTTGTTTCAACCTGATTCATTGACCCTCCTTCTCTGCAATTATTTCCTTACCTTGAACGTTCTCCATCTTATTCTGATTCCTTGACTTTGACCTTCCGTGTTTAAGCCTGATACCTCGGCCTTGAACTTTCTCTGCCGCAGCTTGATTCCCTGACCTACACCATTCTCCACTTTCTTTTCCTAAGGCTATTCTTATCGACTGTCGTTTTATGTTATCAGGTCTTGAACGTCTCTGATGAGTTTATTCTACAGAGGCGCTACAAATTTTCATTATTATATACATGGGCTACATAAATTTGCCGTTACCAGAAGCTGTTGCTGAGGCTGAAGACGTTCTCAAGGATGACGTTGCTTGGGTCACATGGTCTGAGGTTGTGCCACTCGTAGGGGCTGAAACGAGCGAGGATGTAGAGCAGGCTGCTCACGGTGAAGTAGGCGATGATGACGTACAGCCAGATCTCTGGTGCCAATGGGTTGAGGAAAGAGAAGAGACCGGGACTCTCTCGACGGGGTCGTTTGAACAGGATACTTATGCCGAGGTTCATGAACGGCTTCGTGAAGTCGATGACCTGCTCGCGAAGGTAGTTAATCGTCAACGATGCAACGGCCAGATCGGCCTTCTGTTGAGGATAGAAATGAATACAACAGAGGAGGTACTATCATGGATTAACAAAGAAATAACGAGGAATTATTAACATCAAATCATTATTAACATAGAAATACACAATGGAAAAACAACTGAGGGAATTGTTACTTCAGACTTAGCAATAATACATAACATGATGTAATGGAGATATTAATCTGATTGGCTTCTACGCGTTGGTTTTGGTCGCATTGGTCAATGCCTTGTGCATTTTTGGTGGAAGAGAAGATGCTTGTTAAAAACACAATTATTACAAAGATTACAAGAGATTCAGCATACCAGATATTACTGAATATCTGATGGAACATAGGAGATGTTAAGTCATCAGATACAACAATAGAGATAACAGTCAAGATAACGATGGATATAACAATGGATATAACAATGGAGGCAACAATGGTATTACTTAACTAATAGTCAAATGCCTAAATGGTATTAGTTCACTAAGTTTGCTACTTTACCAAAACAATTCAATAAACAAGCAATGCTCCGTTAGTAAAAGTCTCGATAATGGGAAAAATGGAACTGATGTAATTGGCAATACCTTATCCATGAGTTGTCTGACCATTCCATTCCAGTTTCCTTCCTTATCCGGAGCTCCATATTTGCCATCCGGAACAAGTTCGATGGCGTACTGGAACCCTACTTTCTCCGCTATTTCATTCAGCATATCGACACAGAATCCCTCGAATTCCTGGCTGCTCCTACCAGTCTGAACGCTCTCCATTATGTAAGGGGCTTCCTGAAAGACATCCGTGTTCACTACTATAACGCTCTTAGGTTATATACACTTACAAGTAATCCAGAGAACTATTTTGATTAAATTATGTATTTAGATTGTTAATACACATGAAACAACATTATACAGTTAGTCAGTTAAAGTTCGTACGTTTATTGAAGTAACGAGCAACGTCTTGTTGGCGAAGATTGCCTTCCTTCTAGAAGGTTCGCCAGTTCTCGACATGTTTAGCCCGGTCATTGTTGACCACTCTCCAACCTAACAACAGCAACAACAAAACAACAGCAACAGCAGCAACAAAACAACAGCAACAAGTACTTGTTTGAGGTGAATTAACACACTATATCAAACGCATAGATACATTA
>OY365821.1:12363237-12430737 GCA_959347315.1 Bimastos eiseni | reverse complement strand
GGCCGGGGGACACGACAGAGGGGCCAGTTGGATGACTGGTTCCTTCAAAACTGAAGATTAACTACAATATTAAGTGTCCACTGGAGGGGGACACTGACTAAGCTGGTGGGGCACTGACCCTTCTGCCCCCCCATAGAGTCGGTCTGTATGTATGTATGTATGTATGTATGTTGTACGTTTGTATGTATGTTTGTGTGTATATATATATATTTGTATTCATGATTGTGCGTATGTTATATATGTGTTCGTTTACATATGTTTATATATAATTATACATTGTACACAGGGACAGCGCACAGACAATGAACTTGCCTTGATTGCTATCGAAGACAATGCAGACCATTGTGAGGCGATGGAACCGAATGATGGACAGGTAAGCCCTGCTCAGCTGAGAGGCACCTGGATGAACGTTGATTGAGTATAGGAATGCATCTGGCTGCGTCTGGTCAGACGGTCGGGGTTCGACGATCCCCGTTCGGATGTAGGGTACTTCCAATCGACTGCAGACGGAGTGGACGTGGGTGGAAAGGTCTCTGTCGCGGGGACCAACCACGGCTGCCACTCCCATTCCCAGCTGAAGGCAGACTGGAAAAAGAAACCGGTTGAGGTGAGGTACCAAAAAGGCGCTATACCAAATTTCTTGATTAAAAACATATGTAAGTATACGTTTGCACCTATGCGTGCAAACCGACAGACATTATGATTGTGCGTACAATATAATAATTATGTTTTGTACAAACATGTACGTGATACTTTTGAATATATGTACATAGTACATACATACATAAATACTTACATTATACATACCTACGCTGCGCATGCGTAATTCATGTATACGTGCAGAATACCCGCATACAAGTGTAAATGACAACATGATACCCACATACACAATAGCCTGCGTGCATACATTCATGAACAC
This sequence comes from Bimastos eiseni, assembly GCA_959347315.1. Classification (NCBI taxonomy): domain Eukaryota; kingdom Metazoa; phylum Annelida; class Clitellata; order Crassiclitellata; family Lumbricidae; genus Bimastos; species Bimastos eiseni. The sequence continues at coordinate 12,429,818 of OY365821.1, read as the reverse complement.
CACACAGTACACACATACACGTATACATGCATGCATTCATACATACACACATGCATACGTGGATGATGACTTTAATGCAGCAGTGTCTATGAAAGTACGGTAATTCAAGTGCAGGCCCATTTTCCGTTGGTTGAATTTATGGAACTAATTGGCAGAGTGTAAATAAAAATTCACTATTGGGAATAAAATGTTGAGAATTCATAGTTATTAACCACCCCATTTATGGCCATATTATAGATAATGTTTATGACGTACGTATGCTGGTATTTAATTTCTTGAAAGTAATCTATCTGCGGTAGGGACAATTGGAGCTTATACAGCGCCCCCATGTAAACCTAGCAATCAAAAAGTGCTAAGCCTAATCTAAACGTACGATACATAATAGAGAGGCAAAAAGATACACAGCCAAACAAGAAGGCGGACAACATTGCCTCAGGTCCATTGTGTAATCATGACGCGAGAAACGAGATTATAGTTCTAGGCAGTTATCCAAATAGCAGCGAGGAGGGAGTAAGAGAAATGGAGGAACGGCAATCAGCGATAGAGAGGGAAGAAGGAGGAGGAATGAGGAGGAGGAGGAGGAGAAAGAGGATAAAGAGGAGAAGAGAGGCAAAGAAGGAGTCGGTAACAAAAAAATAAAGAAAAGAGGAGGCGAGAATTGGACGAGATGGAGGAGGAGAAGGAGCAGGAGGAAAGAGGAGATTAAGTATGAGAAAGAAGAGAGGGAGAAGGGGAAGCGAAGCAGGAGAAGAAAAGGAAGGGAGATGGTCATCATTACCGTCTTCATCATCGTCATCATCGTTGTCGTCGTCATTATCATGATCCCCAGAACTAAGCCCATATGCTGTGCCCACCACAACCGGAGTCGCTATTCTCCGAGAGCGATGGCTCCAGCTCCTCAGTTTCTCCCTTCCACGGTTTTAAAAGCGTCTGAAGTCTGAATTACTCTACACTGAATTCACTGAGTCGGAGACCATTCAAGATTAATTTCTTGAAGCGGCGCTTTATAAATGTCCGATTACAATTACATTAACAAAAATGACAATATTCTTTTGATGACCCGTCGACAGTAGTTTTGTAAAGTACTGCAGGCGCTATATAAAGTGTCCGATTGCACATATGCCCACATAAATAAATGCATACAAGCATATACAGGTATAAACACACAGATAAAGTAATTCATACATACATAAACTCATGCATGGATACATGCACACACATACCACATCCACATACATTGTATATTGTACAATTTATATGTCTTGCATATACATGTATACGACGTAGTTACTAGTTCCTGGTGCCTTTAGGCCTACCTGACGATAGATGCAGAGGTGGCCGATGACACCCGCGACCTAGGGTCAATACTTTGGGAGTATGTTCCCCTGCCCTGTATTATTACCGGGTGGTCCAATAGGAAAAGCACCCCGGCTGGTGTGGGGCCCCATTTGATCGCACTATGTCTTTGTATTCATACGCATAGGAACTTGCCTTTTCTAGTTGCCAGAAAGCTGTTGTGGACCAGTAGACGTTGAATATCATAGATAAGTTTCGAAGAGGAAATTGGACGAGAGGAGAGTCGTTCTTGGTTGACCCTGAAGATAGCGTAACGGAAGACGCCCTCTACCGATGAATCGTCGCTCTCGTCTATGAGTCCACCTGCGCAGATACGACTGCTTAAACGCCTCTTGTTCTTTGCTTCGAGAGCTTAACTACTATATTGCTAGAAATAAAATTTATTTCTAAGCTTTTGATGATGATTGACAATTGCAATCTTCATGGACAAATTAATAATGTTGACTATGAAGCTGAGATTCTCATGACAATAGCACAAAATGTCAGTTATAATAACGACGATTATGATAACGATGACGACAACGACGATGGTGATAACAACGACGACTATGACAGCGACGACGATGGTGATGACAACAACGAGGATGATGACAACGACAACGACGATTATGATGACAGCGACGACTATGAGGATGAAGATTAAGTTAGTATTTTCACTGGTTTGAGTCGTCGAGTATCTCTTTCTGTCTCTGTAGCTCTATCTTTATGTATGTCTGTCTGTCTCTGTCTCTATCTCTCGCCTACTCCTTAGCGTTGTAACGTCCAGTTGGCTCTCTTTGTCAATTCGTCTGTTCCTGTTTCTGTTTGTCCCTCTGAATATGCCTGTCTCCCTCGCTGTGTTTACGTTTGTTCCTCTCCATGCTTTCCCGTTCCAGCGTTGTCTTTCTAGTCCTGCTTGCTTCCCAGTCTGCTTGCTAACGTCCCTACCCATGACCCCCTCCCCAAAAAGCCTGGATTCAATTTCTCATTCCAATCGTAAGCGACCGAGTAAGGAGCCTTCAATGGCCAGTGCCGCCGGCAGGTGCATCCCATCAGAGAGTAGGGGCTTCTATCAGGAAAGAGGGAAGAGTTCCAGGCGAGATGTTATGGAATCAACGGCTTTTACCGGTGTTATTCTAAAGCTTAGATCAACACGATTCTAGCCAATATGAACGGAAATGAAACGCACAAGAGCAGGTGCGTGCCATTTCAACAGGAAACTGCTTCCTGTGGTATCAGCCCCTATAAATTAACAATCAGAATAATAATACTGAATTTAATTAATATTTTATTACTACTACGCACAGTCGTACACTTCCCCCACCACTTCCACTACTAAAAAATCATTATTATAGTAATAATGATGATAATAATAAATATTAAAATAATAACTTAGTTTCATTTTTAACTGACAAGTCGCAGCCTGTTTACAAGCAGAGTACGAGCGAATGATGACAAGTTATTACAGAAGTGGAATTTAATTGTCGGCAGTCATGCAACGTGTACATTATATTACGCATTTGACTTAGTCAAACCGCGCCTATCAAAGGAAGGTTTAGTTAACCTTATAATAGAGGGACACGAGAAGCAATTCACATCCTCAGCTCTGCACATCAGTTTTTTATCCATTACTCTACGGTTCCCAATTGATATATTGTTTTCTATGATTGTCAACAAAGTCATAAATATTTAAATGTAATATTGTTATCATTGTCGTTGTTGTTGTTATTTTTGTTGTTGTTGTTGGTGATGCTGTTGCTGCTGTTGATGACGATGATGATGACGACGAAAACGTTGTTACCGATTCGTATCAATTCATATACATATGTACACACACATACATACATCTATATATATACTTACCGATTCGGATGGAGTCAGCTGCTGATTCAACTGGAATCAAAGCCAAAATATTTGGCATAAGAAACCAAACAGTGAAGCCGATAAACCTTTCCATTTGCTCGCTTCAGTGTGTAACCGATTCCTCCAGTGTGTATGCACATGTGCACATGGACGTATGTATGCCTATATGCATGTAGTTATGTATACATACTTGAATGCATGTAGCTGAGAATCTATACAGCACCTCATCAACTTCTATCAATCAGCCAACGCACAGTTTATAGAATATAAATTCTATTCTATTGAGGTCTTAACGCCTGAATCGCCAAATGCTAACAATGTCTTTAGCGAGATGAACTTCAACCTATGTACATCCGTTTTCAATGCATCAGTGAACGGTCTCCGCTAAGCAAGATTGTAGTACATGTCAAATTCCAGAGCTACTCCTGTCGGAAACCGTGATGTAAATCCGATTAAAGACACATCGCAACAAAATTATTCAAACAAACTGCAGTACTTTTAGAACTTTCGTAGAAACTCAGTCATTACCTTTGTCGTTGCATTCAGTCAAGTCGTGTATTTGTTTAGTAAGTTTTCTTAAGAGGCGCTATATGATCAAGCGAGTCCGATTCGCTATTTAGATAACATGAGACGATCGGCACAAGTTAGAGTGACTCCGATAACTTTCGAAATGACACCACTCGCAAAGTGCATCCTTTCACGTTTTCGATGTATTCTAACTGGAGTAAACACTCAATTCGCAGATAATGTTCGATAAACCGTCATCGTTTACTGCTTAACGATTCAGTCACTTCATTCCCACATCTACTTTATAATATCTTCTATCACGACGATAATATATTTAACAGACGTCTTGTATGCTCAAGAGGGTGACTCACGAGCAGCCGAACTCACCAGTCAATGGGGGACGGGATGAGCAGGACTCAACGCAGCTGCTGCCTCTTACAGTATGTATTTCTCTGTCTTGACGAATCGACTTCGAGTGGGTATGCTCCGAGGAAAACGATCAAGCGTGAGACGCATTCGGTGAAGAATCTACGGTTTTAGAACGTTTATCGGCAGAAGGATGACTGTAATTGACAGAAGGACACGCACAGAGACAAGTAAACAGAGACAAAGAGAGACCGATATATATATATATACCGAGAGTGAGAGAGAGAGAACTAGAAATAGAGAATTTAGATCGAACGCTATATATCCATGAATGACTTTGTGTTCCTCAAAGAATGACGTAGACATGTATGCTTTCAGAACAGACTGAATACTGCACATGGACAGACGAAGGCAAAGAGATTAAGAGAGCAGGAGAGACCTAAGGAAGGACATAGCGATACAGAGAAAGTATGCAGAATAAATAAAAAGAATAAAAACATACAGGAACTGAGGCAGATAGACAGACAGACAGACAGACAGACAGACAGAGACGCCGGCAGCACGTAAATCCCTTAGCAAAATAAATTTAGTCGCGCTGGTCGCGCAACAACCTTAGAGAAGCAGCCTGAGGCAACCCGATCCAGGAACACGTCTGTATTAATATACAGGCGACATAATTATTAGATATTTATATAAGGCACGTTTTCTATTTCACACTAGCCTTCTATGCCATATATAAAGGATCATAATTGTGCATGCATTAACATGCCTGCGAAATTTATGTATCGTGTATGTTTCATTTCGATCGTGATTTCAATTTCAGAAACGGAGCTCCAAACAGGACTTTTTGTTTTTCAAGATTATATCGATATGTCTTTCAAAAATCATTTAAATACCTTTCATTTTCTATATATATATATTACTTGCACAAGTTTCTCTTTATTTCTTTTAGGAGGATTTTGAGTTTTTTATAGGTATCTCGACATCACATTTAGGTATCTTTATTTTACTTATTTTAACTAATTAGACTATCTCTTGAGCTTCTGCATATCTTACAACCGTGTCTCTTTTATTTACTTATTGATTTATTTACGCTGAAATTTGATATCGCCCTTCTTCCAATTTTTTTTGCTCAGAAGTGCACACGCCTCGACTTCGCAATTGCAGTTATAATGCAAAGCAATTGTGCGCGAAGGACTTGCTGAAGGTCCCTATACACAATAACTCCCCGGACTAGGGTCTAACCCGCTCACCCAGCATACACACTGAGTGCTACGGTCTCCTTTCAGGTAGGTATCCAACTATGTTTTTTTATGACTATCTGCATTTTCAAGATATCTTTCTTGTACTTTCAAGGGTATCTCCTAATATCTGTCAATATATCTCTATACTTTTCGGCGAACGATCTCCAAACAAACAATGTTAACAGACTAGACATATCGACCGGTCTTCTTGAGTCCACCTCATTTCTCTTCTACAAACTCCATCTAAGGCGGATGTCGCCAAATCTCGGAAGACGAGTTATCTCGTCGTCGAACCTAACATCCTGTGAATCTGTTAGAAACCGTGACCATTGAGTTATTTCATGCCTTAAGACCTTTCTTTTACCACGCACAGACGCCCGTTGAGAGCGCTGCTGATTTGAGTGGCGCTATATAAATGCTTGATTACATTACATTACATGTCAGAGTTATGCACGGTTTGATTTCAATGACTGGGTACCAGAACTTTGAACTGAATGTGAGCTGATAGAGGAAGCCAATACAACTGGTTGACAATAAGCAGAGAGACGTGGAGAATTGAGGAGAACTTAGGAGAATTTAGGTGAATTTAGAAGGCTTTTGGAGAAATTAGAAGAATTTAGGAGAATTTAGAAGAATTTAAAAGACTTTTGGAGAATTTAGGAGAACTTCGGAGAATTTAGAAGACTTTTGGACAATTTATGAGAATTTAGGCGGGCAATCAATTTAGCAACAGCATTGGGAACTGCTCGGATAGGAAACAGGAGAACCTTGGAGGAAAATGCATGTCATATTATAAGGACGCAGGACTGGTGGCAAAATAACTGGTCATGTTGCTACAGGGTATAAACATTAAACGCCCGTGTACCCATAGACTGGCGAGCCTGCTGTCACGGAACAGTACAGAATAATAGAGGGTTTGCCTCTGGACGATAACACTAATAGTTACAGATGAGGTTTGCTTTCAGCTCAAGTCGTAATGTCAAAACTTCTTAAGCGCCACAAGAAATTTACGCACAGGGCACCGGTTTTTTCACGAGCGCTGTCATAGGGGTTGTCAGAGGGGCCGTACGATGGAAACTCGAGTTCGAGTCATGACCGTAATAACTTATTTATGTTTTAAAACGCGCATATTCGACAGACGCGTATTTAAATGGATGATAAAGGCGACAAGAAGAAGGCACGAAGAAGGATTGAGAGACACAGAGACTGACAGACAAGCAATCGATGGAAGACAGACAGACTGACATCAGAGACACGTGTCTGATCAATCGCTTTGGGCAGTAATTAGTCGAACGTCGTGTGCCAGGCCATCGTTAGCGGCCTCTCTCTCATCTCATTGGATAAATTCTGATGAACGGCAAGACACGGACAGACAGACGCGCGTACATGCACACCAACGAGGAGAACCACACGCAGACGGAGACGGATGAGCAGCAGGACAACCGGTCTCAACAAGGCTTGGAGACACACAGGTGTACGGTTACGCAGAGGCAATAGGGAGTGGACATAATGACACGACGGGTAACAACAGCAGAAAGAAATATAGCGACCAGCTGCCCCTTGATTGCATGAGCGACACCAGCAGTAGGTTTCCGAACGGTAAACCTTCGAGGAAAAGGGCGAGGTACTCACGCGCACACGTACGTGACAAGTGACCTTATATATAATCATCTCATTCGATAGGTTACAACTGCTTTGCGAAGTCTTCAACGGTTCTCGCTATCACCTTCATGAACTCATAAGAGCGTTTACCTAGATTTGCAGACCCACAGAACGTAGGTCAAGGTCGTAGCCAAGTTGAGTCTGTGATTGACACGCCTGAGCGCCACCTGTTAGGTTAAGGTCGACGTCAACGACCACGGTGGCCTCAAGAGGGCGTTGAGCTCTGGATACAACGACTATCGAGGCAGATGAGAAGCTTGAACTAGAGGAAAGCGCAATTGTAGGCCTACTTTCTCTCTGACATCGGTGAGGCGTGCAATCGCCAGCTACTATTTCTAGATTCTGGTTTCATTATGGTCACTTGATTATCAGCGTAAGCTTCCGTTAAGAAGTCGTATGGAGAGACTGCAGACGAAGGTCAGGTGATGTGTAAACCTTGTGCGCGGATATTTCTGAACGGTGGCGGCTCTAAGGTTGCACCCTATGCGCCAAAAACAGCACCCTTGAAATTCATAAAATCTTCTGAAGCCGGACCAAGTTAACTGACCCCTATGCGAACCTTAAAGCTGCTTCTGTCTTTGAAGACACAATCAAGCCTCATACGCGTCGGGGTTTCTAGACTGGAATACCTCGTTGATTCTGTGGCCGAATCGAGGGAGCCTCACTCTCGAACGATGGGTCGGTGTAATTGCCACTTCCTGGCTGCGGGTCACCGCTCCGCTTGAATGCGTCTCCGATTCATGCTCTGTGTGAATTCCAGCGACCCTGTTCCGGGTAGCCGATCCGACAACTGCACGGAGCATGGCAGTGATATGGAACGGGCTGCAGAGGAACTGTACGTTGTTCTGGTTCAGTTCGTGTCGATCCTCGTCCTGTCTGCTAGCTGCGTCGCCGGCAACGTCATCCTCCTGACGATTGTCTGCAGAACGAAGCACCTTCGTATCGTCAGCAATGTCCTCATCGTTAACCTCAGCGTTGCCGACCTCATGACCTCTCTCATCGTACTTCCAGCCTTCTCGGCGTCCGTCTTTCGACCGGATTCGGTCGGTGGAGCCGATGATTCAGTCTGTACGGCCATCGGTCTGGTCACCCAGCTGCTGTCGATGGAGGCGATATCCACCCTCGGAACGATCGCTTTTGACCGCTACATCAGCATCTGCCATCCGCTGCGCTACCAGACCCTCGTGACAAAATCTAAGATGGCGGCCGTCGTCGGGGTCACGTGGTTGCAGTCCGTCGTCCTGGCCCTGCTTCCGTTGTCGGGATTCGGGCGCTATCGCTTCCGGTCGTCGATGCTTCCGGTGTGCAGCCTCGATCTGCTGAGCAACCGGGCGTTCTCGTTCCTCGTTCTCTGCATTGTTATAGTGCCGTCTTTCCTCGTCATCGGCCTCTGCTACGTAAGCATTTTCAAGGCGGCCCGCATCCAGGCTCGCAAGATCTTCGACGCAGAGCTCGCCAACGCCCGTGCCCAGCTCACCCCTGGCCCTACCACCAGCAGACCAACCTCTGACGGAAGACACTATCACCGGCGAAGCAGCGCCCCCAATGCCGTCCAACCGGCGGTAGAGCCTTGCTCCTCTACATCCCCAGTGGTACCCAATCGAGCCCAGACGGCTTGGAAGCAGGCGGCTTCCCATGCATCCCAGGCGACGGAAGATCCGGAAGGGATGTGGATGAAGGCCGTGACGAAGATACGGAAGAGGGTGAAGCAGGCGAGGGCGGCCAAGACGGTCGTTCTCATCATCGGTGGCTTCGTCGTGTGCTGGGCGCCCTACGTCGTCACCCTAATCGTCACCCTCGCGCGAAGGGAGTACGTCGCCGGGTACGCCATCAATTTCTTCGTCATGTTCCTTGCCTTTTCCAGTTGCCTCGTCGATCCGCTCGTCTGCATCGTCGTCAACCGTGACTTCTGGAGTGCCTTCAAGACGGTCATAGGATGGAGGAGAATGGAGCTGATCAAACAGGCGGTTGACGCCTTCGCCATAGACTCGACCTCGGCTTCTCTGGCCGGTCAGAGGGATCGCTTCTTCTCCTCCTATTCTTCCATGAATTCGGCGGATGCGCAGGAGTGGACGATTTTCCGGGAAAAGTGGAACACCCTCAGGGTGGCACAGGAAAACAACTTGAAGCACGGACGTGGGGAAGTGTGACTCGAGACATGCCTCCTATCGTCTTAACGTCATCAACAGACTCAGTCATCGGTTTTTAATTAATTATCGACTCCATTTACTGATCCTTTGTTCAATCAATTCCAGTCATCTCAATGGTAATCGTTCATCGCCATGGTGTCATTTATTTCAGTCGCATTTGATAACTAATCTGATATCCAGCAAAAATTCTAGCAATCCGTTTGCTTATGTCATCGCTCTCTGGTTCAATAATCGTCGTTCTTCCGATATTTTGCCTCTTAATCGTTGTTACGAATAACGACGCTCAAATCTTCATTGATATCATTGTTATTATTATATTTATTATTATTAATATTGTTACTACTAATATTAATATTGTTATTATTATTATTAATATCATTATTATTATATTTAATAATAATATTATTATTATTAACATTGTTATTTTTATCATTAATATTAATATTATTATTATTATTTTATTATTATTATTATTATTCTTGTTTCTATTGTTGTTAGCAATGTCTTATTTATCCTCATAATATGCTGTAATCCATCTGTGAATTAGTAACCGTTTTCACAATACTCCATTTAAAATATCTTAGTTGATGGCACGCATTCGCCTCACTGTGCCACGATAAAAATTCTGTTAGATATCGATGTACAATGTCCATGTACCCCTAACAGCAATCAGACATTTACGAGCTGGACTGTGTGTGTTTCTATAGACACTGTAGGCATATTGAGTGTCATTGTATAGCTACAATTAATGCAGATATTTCTAGTAATTGTGTAGTTTGAGTACTGTGGTTAACTTAAGAAATCGTTTAGGACCATTGAATAGATATGTGTGCCACTGCAATTGCGACAACGTGTTACGCTGATCTTCCAAAATGACTGTACTCTTATGAACTTGATTGCATTGTTTAGAAGTAGAAATCCGTGTGTTCAATAGAATTTGATTTGCTGTGCGGTGCGTTCTGCGATAGTTTGAAATATGTAGTTTCGTTCTATTCTGTAGCATAGTGTTATTGTTGTTTTGTAGTGTCGTTGAGCGTTCTGCAGCACCTATAATAGGATATGTTATTCTGGGTATGCGGACGATTCATCCCCGGACGATTCATCACGGACGGTTCATCCCCGGACTGCTTATCATATATGACGTTTCATAGGCTACTATAGGATGTTTCATCACCATTAATTAATATTTTATTGATTCACTACCTCGTAGCAATTCTACCTTCATGCCACTAATTACTGGATGGGATTATGATATCAGTCTTAGGCCTAATTAGCAGGGCAAATTAAAGTTGACACATCTCCTAATTTTGTCGAAAATATAATCGTAATTGGGCCGAAACGCTGTCATGTCACTCATCTCGGACCAATTATATTTATATTTAACGTGCACAGTTTCACAGCCTTACGAATGTCAGAAAAGTTCAATGCATCGCTTGATTTGTCTGTCTACACTCCAGCCAGTAGTTCTTAAATAGTATCTGTCACATTCTGCTTCCTCCCTTAATTGATTTGATACAGAGCTCAAATATTGCAGTTGAACATGAGTTAGTTCAGCTGAAATTTTGTTCTATGAATTAGTCACACATGTAACTTTATATCAATTGTAGGCCCCTATATTTGCAAAAAGTCATTCGATAACATTCAGGTAATAAATATTCGCTTGCAACATCGTTGTTTAACATTTCTTGAAAAAGTGAACTGTTACAAAGTAGTGAAGTAATAAAACATTAATTATTGGCGATTAATCGTCCTAGGATGAAACGTCATATGATGAACAGTCCACTTAATGAAACGTCCGGGATGAAACGTCCTGGAATCATTATTCTGCTGCATAGAGTTACTCGGTTGCTTATTAGTTTTCTGTAACTTTTGGCAGTGCAATGCGATGCGACTTGCAAGGTGCTGTATTGCTTTCCACATTTATCTGTAGTGTTCTGTAACGTAGACCTAATGTTGAGGAATGGGTCGTTCGTTCTGTAGTCACAATTGTATAACGTAGTATTCTATAATTTTACTGTACCATGGCAATGGTTAATTTCTATTTTTCGTCACCAGTTGTGGTCTTAGAGGTGGCGTGATTCTGGCGTTCGGACATGAACTATTCTTCTCCTTCTTCTGGTGAAGAGGAGTGTTGAGGAAATTGATTTGTTTGATGATTTTGAGATTAGACGATGGCTTCGCTAATGAACATTAAATCTTCTTGCAAGCGATTCAGGTCGTCATTTAATTTTTCTATTAATTAAGACATCAGTAATAATAAGGTCCTCTGGACATTTTTCTCTGCGCAGTTGATTCCGACTTCTCATCTGTTTGCTTTCTGATTTAATTTGACCAAACGTTTATTATTGAACTGGTTAATTGGAATATAAAGAAATGGTACACGGCAAAAGTCAATGATGAGATTTCCCGTTAAAATACTTAGTACGTTCTTTCATTCGATAATGCAACGGCGGCATCTCATGATAACGACTATGATAATACTTACAAATGAAGATTGTGGAGAAAGTTCAAGGTAAAGCAAAACGTGTCTCTACCTGAACAAACGTTTTGTTCAGTAAATCTAGTTTCTGAAAGGTCGCCACAGATGCCAATTGCATCGACTTGTGAGATCATCATCAGCAAACGTGGATCGAATGAAGGTCCAGTAATTAATCTATTTTCAATTAATTGACACATAATATTGGATTCGTTTAAAGTCAGGCACGATTGCACAATTACAGCAAATGTATTTTCACGTTGGATTTGTTAGTGACTGTCAGTCGCGTTAACGTACGAACCAAAACTGATCGAGGCAATGATTCCCTCCTCTACAGGGATTATCGTTTTTGGTTGCCCATACCTGTGTAGGAGTCAACTCCTACACAGGTTTTCCCCTGTGGGCAACCATAATTACATCGTTGTATGAATCTGAATCGCGAATAGAAGCGCTTCATGTGGTACTCATGGTAACGCGGAACAGTACATATAGTGACCAGCAAAGAATAATAATCGTCTCAAGAATATCCTTCTCATTCTCCTACTTCTTCTCATAATCGTTCCTTCTTGATCAAACTGTATTGCCATGGCCACACCAGCACGACTAGCTCTAGTATACAGCGCTGTAAAATTGCCAAAATAAATTAATAATAATAATAGCAATGATAATAATAAAAACAATAATGTAACTGAAATAATGACGATGACGATGATAATCTTGATGATGACTATGACAACGACGATGATCATGATAAAGATTATGACGACGATGACGAAGATCTTGATATAAACGATAGTGATAGGCTAATATTTGTGTAACTGAACCCTTTCACAGCGCTGTCAACAAATTCTAGGAGGCGCTAGTTGTTTACCTATAATATACAAATTTTCCCAGCAGCAAATTCATCATCATCATCATCATCATCATCGATGTCGTCGTCGTTGCCGTCACCGCCGCCACCGCCGCCACCGCCGCCACCACCACTCTAATCATCAGTTCCAGGTTCCAGCCATCTGGTTCCAGGTTCCAGCCATCTGGTTCCAGGTTCCAGCCATCTGGTTCCAGGTTCCAGCCATCTGGCTCCAGGTTCCAGCCATCTGGTTCCAGGTTCCAGCCATCTGGAAGCGATGAACTCAAACACAAATCTTCATTGTCAAGTTTGTCATCTGTCATTTGTAAAACATTCACCCGTATAAGCAGCAGATGTTCGAATAACGGAAATGTACATATATATAAATATAAATATATATATATATACATGTGTATATCTATAGATATTATATGACCTCGTTCTATTGCCAATATCTCTAGTTGATGTGTATGTCATAGGTCTTACTCAATATATATAGTGTGGGTCTTAATAGTACGATATTGTAACAGGATTTTGTGAGGATATCATCTCACCAATATCCGACTGAGGGATCAATTAATTTATAGAGTCGACCTCAATCGAATCGTAATCGCTGTTATACATATTATGGCCTATATATATATATACACACTACAATACACATATATTATTATATCTATATATAAACCATATAACGTATAAGGTATAATTATGCAAGTAGCTTAGGCAAACATCCATAATTTATACACTTATGTGTGTAATAATGCGCGCATTTACCTGTGGCTTATACCTGTCTGAGGTGGGTTTGTATTCCCGGGTGCATATAGCAGAGCTCTCTCTGACTGTGTACAAACTTTTGACCGTTGAACTCGTTGAGATGACCAATGTTGCCAATGACAGCAGCGCTGAATGTATTTCGTTCATCCGAATTAACATCATCAGGGACCCCATTCTATGTATTGTCATAGCGCCAGAACTGTTCCATGTTTTAGATCAAACTGATGCTGGTCTAAACGGATGTTGTTCGCGAGTAGGCCTACTGTGGGTCTTTAACTACTATCACGCCGCAGGTATATGTTATAAGATACGCTTGTATACGCGGCATTATAAAGGCGCAACAGCATGCGTTTTTGATTAGTTACATGCGACAATAAAGGAGCAGCAAAAAGATGTATTGATGGTTGCAGTTTTCTATGCAGAAGGTTGAAGAGTATATTATGATTAACTATGCGCTATACGAAGTATACGACCTAGAGTAATTGATGAGAGACATAAGGAGATCGATATTGTTAGATAAAGGGAGATAGACAACGAGACCGACAGAAACAGACAGAGACAGATAGAGACATTAAAACGAGAGTCAGTAAGACAGTAGTGAGACTGAGTGATAAAAAGACACCGTGTACAGAGTTAAATTGTTCGATTATAGGGACACTAAGATCATCTTCTGAGTGTTTACGGATAAGAGTAGAGAGAGAGAGAGAGAGAGAGAGAGAGAGAGAGAGAGAGAGAGAGAGAGAGAGAGAGAGAGAGGACATGTGGTTTCACAGCTCACTTAAGTGGTTATCGTAAATGTTACTTAGCAGCGACAGAGGACGGATTATCGACTGCGGAAAGAACATTTGTTTCCATCTCCAGTTCAACAAACTAAGGAAAAACCGGTCGAAACCAAGGAATCCGAAAAGAGTCGTCACTAGGCTTCGTCATCGCTTGACTCATGGAGAGTTCTACAGTTGCGCCACATAAGTTGTTCCGTTTGAAACAATAGCTTTCAGCTAATGACGACTACGCTGCCCACAATCTGTCGGGTCGTGTACGACGCTGACCCACCGACCCATGATCCCGACGACGACCCCTTGACTCCGTACCGTTTTTCGTTCCTGAAGTCTTACAATTCTACCAGTCCCTTCGGACGAATCGGGGAGGGGCATTCTCATTTCCATGGAGACGTCCGACACGCGACCGACTCCCAAGTGTCGACTTCTGCACAAGAAAGATGGCGCTCGGTGAGTAGTGATTCTGACTGACTGACCGACTCAATTTCTGACTGGTTTCCTAAGTAATGGGTAAGACACAAACGTGCTAAGCAGCGGAAGCGAGTTCGCTTTCCGTGTTCCTTCCTTCGTTACTCGGCAACGTTAGTTAAATCAGACGTATAACGTAATAGTGGCCTTGCATAGCTGCTAACAGTTAAATTCGACTCCTGATATAACTTGTCATCATTCGCTCATACAATGCTTGTAATCATACTGCTGTTTGTCAGTTTAAAATTAAACTAAGATCAATCAATTAATCAATCATTCGATCAATCGATCAATCAATCAATATGAGTTTTACATAGCAACCCTTCAAGATATAAATTCAGAAGGAAGATATGTTTATATTATAATTCGAGTGCACTCCATTCATGTAGCATTCCTCTTTAATTCTTCCCTTTTCCTTTCCACTCTTATATATTTGGGTATGTGTTGTTAGTGTTATCGCTTGATATAATATATCAATCATTGGATTGACACGACATAGTTGCGCAGTTGAGAAGATGTTATTAGTACAATCCCGTATACGCATAATGGACGAAGAGCCGCATAAAAGCTACTCTTCAATTCTTAGTCGCTGTGAGATAAGTATACACAAGACCAACAGGACAACGAAACAATAACAATACCAGAAGGATATGAACAATAGGCTCAGATATCAGCACATTACAATACAACAAAGAAAGACGAGCAAGAGGAAGACACGGGTTACAGTTGCAGGTACGATTGATAGCGTTTGGTGCTCAACGGCTGTTATACGACAATGACTCATCTTACTGTGCATTCTTTAGCTACAGCCTACACGTAACTGGTGTAATATAGTCGTTCATACTGACTTTTAGCATCACATAGGCTACGTATGTGAACGTGTGTAGATAATATGCATTGTGCAAGTATGAATCTGTTTATATTTATGCAACGCATGCATTATGTATGTAGGCTTTTTGCATTTAGGGCCTTTGTAATAATATAATGTATCAGAAGTCTTAACATTTCAAGTTTTTTCTGAATAGGGTAGAAATGAAGTTGGAAGATTTTCACGGCGAAACGACGGAGAAAGAAACGAAGGAGACGGAGTGGATTTATCCAGGTGGATGACGGAGGAGGAGGATTCCTTAGATGTCGATCCAAGTCATCCGCTGCGCAGTGGAATGGCTTCAGACAAAACGGACGAGAGACTCTTGGAGTCCGAGGAAGGATGGAGGAAACATCCAACTGGATCACGGAGGCGGACCAGATTACTCTGGGATCCAATAACCAATAGTTGGATATCACAGGATCCAGTGAGTAGCGAAGGGGTTGTTTGTATGCTTTTCTAGACGAACCATAGACTGATTTATAGGGTTTAGCTTCTCTTGCTGCAAGTTTTTCTAAGATTGAGAGTAAATTCTCAGGTATACTTAAATGATCCGAATTGTATGTTAAACGCCGTTCTTTTACTTTTGGCCGATTCTTGTGTCTGATTTACTATAACCTGTATTTATTCTCCATTGGTCTAAAATACGTAGAATCGTCCAGTCTCCCTCTAAAATCATTCTAATTTCGTCTTTTCTATCCATTTGATGTTTCTGTTCAATTGTTCTCTACACACCGACTATCAATCCCATTTATGTGGGTGTATCATTTATTTACCAAATTTAACGGTGTACTGAAAAAATTGATCATTAGGCTAACATGAGTAGGGTTAATTGAAATCATGGACAATTACATGGGCTGTGTTCATTCAAAAACATGGACCATTACACGCAGAGGGTTCATGTAACTCGCACATATTATCAGTGAGCTTTTAGAAGTGTCTTATAAGTAGCGGTGAACTGCTCGTTGGTCGATAGCTATAGCGAAGTCAATGTAGAATATTGCACCATTGACACCCTTGCTTGTGATTGTTTGATGGTTGTTATGGTAGCGACGATCCTTACCGTAAGGAGGCGTTCAATATCGATCGCCTGAGCGAGCGATCAACTCATCAAAGCTTTTGATTTATGACTTCGCGTCCTTTGACTTTAGTCTGGAAGACTAATTGCCGCTGAAGGAATAGAGAAAGATAACAATACATCCTTGATTTTCTTTTGTTTTTATCATCTTATACTCTTATACCTTCTTCTTTCTTTGGGTCTCCTGTTCTCTCTCTCTCTCTCTCTCTCTCTCTCTCTCTCTCTCTCTCTCTCTCTCTCTCTCTCTCTCTCTCTGTCTTTCTCTCTTTCTTTCTTTCTGTCTTTATCTCTCTGTCTCTCTCTCTCACTTCTCGCTTCTCTCTATTTCTGTCTGTCTGTGTATCTCTGTCTCTCTATGTCTCTCTCTCTCTCTCTCTCTCTCTCTCTCTCTCTCTCTCTCTCTCTCTCAAACGCTTAATTTATATCTGGCTTCTCTCTCTTTCTTATTCTTAATTGATTCAGTGTTCTTCCTCTGCCTCTTCTTTTACTCTCTGAGTGCACGTTAATATGTGGATGAAAAGAGTGAGTGAAAGAATTAATTAAGAATAAGAAAGAGAGAGAGAAGTCAGTATTAAATTCACACTCAAACTCATCCTATGACTTTCACTCAATCATCCATTCATTCTTCGCTCAGTCATTCAATCATCCATGGAGTTATCCAGGGCCCCGTTTAACACCTGCTTAACGACCTTCCCCACTTAGCCCCATTAATCGAATTATACACCTGCCTAAAGACCTTCCCCACTTAGCCCCATTAATCGAATTATACACCTGCCTAAAGACCTTCCCCACTTAGCCCCATTAATCGAATTATACACCTGCCTAAAGACCTTCCCCACTTAGCCCCATTAATCGAATTATACACCTGCTTAACGACCTTCCCCACTTAGCCCCATTAATCGAATTATACACCTGCCTAAAGACCTTCCCCACTTAGCCCCATTAATCGAATTATACACCTGCCTAAAGACCTTCCCCACTTAGCTCCCAGCGGAAGACAGCAATTTCCTAGAACGAATGAAACCCAAATCCGTGGCCAGAATTGACTCACAGATTCAGAATAAAGCTATATCTTAAGAAAAACCCGTTGACCGTTGAAAAACTGCTGGATTGCATCACTACAATGTGTGCAGCAGAAACTACAGCTAAACATACCATACTATATTCTACACTGAGAAATTTATGTCTCGGGCTAACACTGCTTGTTCTTCTTCGTCTCTCTTTCGGTACACGATCGATGCCACGAACACAGACATCGACGCAGTCAGGTGCAGATATAGCGCGGACATATTTTCGTTTGCTAATTAAAAATGCCAATTCAATTGCTAAGCCCTCGATAATTGCTGTAACCCGATCAGGTCAGCAAGGACTGAGATCGTTGGCGGAGGTGCGTAGCAAGGATAATGACCCAGTCAGTGCTCAGGTAAGAATTCGCTATCCGATAGATTTCATCATTAGGACGTTAATTGGCTCAGCCGCAGGCGTCGAATAAACCCAGTAGCTTATATTATGACGCGTATTAATGACAAGCTAACCACTGATGGCACTTACTTGCTAATGCCCATTCATCCACCCGCTAATTCACTAACTCACCCACCCTCTAACTCACTAACTCACCCACCCTCTAACTCATTAACTCACCCACCCACTGACTCGCTAACTGATCCACCCGCTCGTCACTCAGTCAATCAGTCAATCAATCAAACATGCATGTACTCAGCTACTCTAATTCTTCACTCACTCTCCGTCAGTCACAACCACTCACTCACTCACTCACTCACTCACTCTCTTACTAACTCGATTAAAGAAACAGTGGCTGTCAAATGACCAGAATGACTGTTTGATTATGTGACCTTTGGTTTCCTGTTCTGCTGGAGATCGCTGACAGTTCTGTCTTGATTACACGGACGATTTAAATGTTATCCCTCTCTGTTATAGTTACATGTAAGTCCATTTGTTCACAACCACTCCGGGGAAAAACGAGCATAATAATTATAGTTTAGTCAGTTACATTACATACACATAACAGTGCTAACATTGCATGACATTACCTACCATCATGTGCATGATTTCACATAGGGGCCGACATAGCATCACAACTATTACATAACGTATCTTGCTTTAAAAATCACATTCCAATTTAATTACATTGCATCACATAATATGGTATGGTGATATTTTAGAACGGCATCGTGTATCTGCATTTCGCCAACGGACTTCCCTTAGCAGATAGGGGAATACATTCGAATCGAAGAGTAAGTACTTTTTATAGCATCAACTAAAAATATTATTGTCGTAGCATTAACTAAAAATACCATTGCTGGTTTTGTTTCAGAGGCTTTTTGCGGTAAACAGATGCCCTTCTTGTTATGAGGGAATAACTATAGAAGTTTTCATACTAAGAGCATAGCATATGACTCATTCCCAATTATCTGCCAGTATTGCAGAAAATGGCGGGAATCTACGTTTAGGCGAAGCTACTCAAAGGTCATGGAATCCTCGGGAATATAACGATAGCGGATCAAACAACGCATGAAAGCTTGAAACTAGTCTGTCGCTCTGCCCGCTTTGCTCCATCAGACATCAGAGGCGAAAAACATCGGCGCCAGAGTAGTTGCATGCATGACATCACTAAGGCATCGTCGTATTAATCTATTGGCGCTTTAGAAGTTTTTAGAAGAAGCCCTTATAGTGTATGAATTTACTTGCCGTTGATTAAAACAGGTAGGCGTCGTTTGTGCATGATTTATTTAACTGAAGTCGTTTCCAGGTACTGGAAAGGAGAGCGAGGTTCTATCCATGCATGGAGAAACACCTGAGATCGCTAGACGAAGTAAGACGTATGACAGGTGCAAACGCGTCCATGATCTGGGCCAGACAGGTGGGCTTCAATTATTAAAACTCATTGCACCTATCTGTTAACTCATCGAGGACGATAGAAAGCAACACGTATTTCTCTAGGATGGAGACAACTCGTCGTGTGAGAATTATCTTGTCGTATCTCCACTTTTTTCGAAAATGTGTTTAGTGTTGACATGTAGCGAGCAAATGTTTTATTCCTTCAGTCTAAATAACTAAGAGATACGACATGTCGCTTTAAAGATATTCATCAAAAACTAACTGTCGTATCTCCAAACATGTTTATCGTACCACCAGAGTTGTATGGAGTTTGCACGGTACAGCAGTGTCTATTTTGGATATACACCAAGATAATTCTCATGCGACGCTTTTCCGTCAAAATCTTCTAACTCTTTTTTATGGGAATTTTCGATTTTGGAGATACGCCAAGATAATTCTCACGCGACGATCTGTTTTCATTTTCCGTAATTGTAGACCTAATTATCACTGTATTTCTTATTGCAATTTCACATTTAAATGGCGTATACTACCGTCGTCATAATCGTCGTGACTGACATCATTACCGTCTTTGTCGCAATAGTCATCATCTTGTGTAAAGAGGGAATAAAGAAGAAAGCAATAATGGCAGGAAGGAAGGAAATGCCGATGAAGAAGAAGAAGAAGAAGAAGAAGAAGAAGAAGAAGAAGGAAGCGGTATAGGGACGAAGAGACACACTCAGAAATAACCAACCGAAATGACTATCGGCTGACAGATAGAAGTAATGCAGGAAAGAAAGAATAAAGAAAACAATGATAGAATGTAGGAAGCAATGTAGGAAGGTGAATTGAAGGAATAAAGAAATCAATGAAGGACAGAAAGACTGAAGAAAAGGAGGAGGTAATCAACGGGGAAAGAATGAAAGAGAAAGCGAAAGAATGAAACTGTACACAGCTATTGATATTATGAGTGTTGCCATTCTTTGTTAAACGTCTGCCAGTTGCTTTGTGCATCAACCGATTGAAAGCCATTTTGAGCAGCATCTTAACCTTTTCCAGGATATGTCCTTCTTTTGCCTATCACACAAACTGAAATGCTAAATTTTCTCTTTTGTCAAGACACCTTCTGTCGTTCTTTGACAGCAGTTGAAGAGCAGAGAAGCATCTTCACAACATAAGAGAGGCATACCAAGGTCGAAAGACTTCGCACACGATGCACCAGAATTTCAATCAGGTGCCACGTTAATTAAATTCCATCTGACGCTTGCAGACCTCAATTGAAACGAGATTATTTTTGGCCATCTATATATAGCATGGAACATGTTTACGTGAGAAAGTTGCACCTTTTCCCAGATTGCTACATTGTCTGTGAGTACACCTGGGGCGCTCAAGCTTTTTTAATTATAAACCCAATGCAAAGGAGTGGAATGCCGAAACTTTTCTCTTGGTTGGATGAAGATCGGAAAATAATCGACCACCCGTTGGTATCATTTATTGGTACCGTTTATTGTCTTAAGCACCCGTGAAGCGGCAGGGTTGCGTTATGGCGCTCTAGAAATTGCCCGTTTAATAATAATAATAACAACAACAACAACAGCAAGAAGAAAAAGAAGAAGTCACAGGGAGGCCACTGTGCCACGTGTGGCACAGTGGCCGATCGGTTAGAGCGGTCAGCCCGTAACGTTCAGTGTGTGCTGAGCGAGCGGATTCGACCCTCGTCCAGAGAATCGCAGTGTAGGGACCTTGAGCAAGTCCTTCGCGCACAATTGTTCTGCAGTACAACTGCAATTGCGCCGTCGAGGTGTGTGCACTTCTGAGCAAAAATGTTGGAAGAAGGGCGGTATCAAATTTTGGTAATTAATAAATTTAAAAAAACCAAAATAATAATAATAATAAAATAATAATATTATTTCGTCTTCGACGAAGTCGAATAGTACAGTTAGCTTTCCGGTGGGCCTCCAATACATTTCTTATTGTTGCGCCATCGCTTCGTGCATTAGCACCGTTGCGACAAAAGGGGCTAATTATTGTTGTAACACCGCCTGAAACAACGCGTCAATGTCTTTAAAATAGTATAATTTGGTGATGTTTCAATCTGTTCCAAAACTAGTGACAACTTTGATGGTAATTTTCATACAGTTGAAAGTAATTCGTTTGTCTTAATTCCATCGAATTCAATTAGACTTCTGCAAGCTTCAGTTTTATCCTATTCATCCGCGCAACTGGAACGCTGTAAGAACAATAAGCTTTCTCTTTGCTTATAAAATTGTCCATTAATGAAGATGCTATGTTTTATAACGAAAGGTGGTAGCGGGTGAGCGTTGCAGGATAATCGCATAATTTTTATCTTTTTAAGGCCTTACAGCTATGCAAATGTTCATTATTATAATTATACTTATTATCTTGCATATTTGTTCAGTTACAGTGCCTACAGATTTTATGATGACACAAGTTAAATTTTTGTTATGATTACACAGATTCCAAATAATAATTCTTCTTCTTCTTATTATTATTATTACGGCAGTTTTATATAGCGCAAATGTGTTTAGACAATAACATCACCTGTGACTATATTATTGCGAAATAAAGTACGTTTGTGTGCTCATTATGTTATGAATTAATGAGCATATTAATTACTGATTCATGTGGTGTTGAATCATTGTTCCGTTGCAGACGGTTTTTTCCGATCGTCTTCAAGTGCGATTCGTGAATTGATAGCCGCTAAAAAGAACGAAATTGATCAGAAACGAGAAGTCGAAGACGAAGACGAAGACGAAGACACCGCCAGAGGGAGATCAGCGACTACAGGCAGCGACCAAGGTAGATCCATGTGAATAAGGTTACTAAGTGATCAATTACTAATTGCGGGTGTTATAGAAGCCGTTATAGGTATATTAATTAATAATTAGGGTAATTCATCTTCATCACTCACTAAATCACTCAATCACTCATTCACTCACTCACTCACTCACTCAGTAATCAAGCAGGTAAGCAAGCAGTCGGTCGGGCAAATAAGTTCTTAATCGAGTAAGTAATCATGTAAGTTAGAGGGTTGTTTATTTTGCGTAAGTGAAATCGTTCGTCCTACAATGCAGCATAGATCTAAATGGTGGTTAATTTTATATTTTACTGCGTTGAAGTATTTGTCTAATATTGGTCATCTAAGATTTGAATTAATTAAAGGACGCGAGAAAGGAAACGAAGGCGAAGAGAGTGAATTAGATGAGGATCAGAAGTCAACATCAGCGGACAACAGAGTCAACGAAGAAGATGTTGACGATGTCAACAGTCGTATGTCTAGATTCTGTTACAAATCCATTTAATTATATCACATAATTTTTCACATAATTTGTCACATAATTTTTGTTATATTATTGCTTGCAACTCCATCGAGTTTCCAGTGCATGATGCAAAATTATCATTCGCTCAAAATACTATAAACCGTCGCCTACAAACCAATGGTAGCTAGGACACCAGCTTATTAATGAGCGCTACGTCAAGTAAGAGGGGTTGTTCACTTTCCAGAGCTATTGCATATGAACATAATAATATTATGTTCATATTATGCTGTTTCCGAAGATCAGAGAGAGATTGAGCGGGTTGCGTTAATGTTGAGAAGACTTGAAAAATCTCAAGGGACTTGCGTATAGTCCGTGTGTCGCTAAGTGAAATCGCAATTACAATTGCCATTATGGCAGTGGGTCGAGCAGCGATTCATGTCACGTTGTTCTAGTTGTATTGTATTGTATTCACATATTTTCAGTGCTTTTTTCAGAAACAAATGTGCCGGAACGCATCTGCATTGTTAACATGTTAACAGAAATTACGCTAAAATTATCTACCAAATATATATTGGACATAATGATCGCAATCTATACACTGTAGGTCTATAGCGCCTCTCTCAGTACAGTCTAACTCGATGCCAATAGCCCCGTGGGAAAAGATTAGCCTTAAGAACGGGGACAGAACCAGAAACCCAAGTTAAAATCAAAGATCTAGTTAGAGAGGGTGTATCATAATTATATTTTATTCGTAATCGTAATCTCAGCATTTCTACAGCGCCCACAAAAGCGAAGTCGCGGGAACCAGCTTATAGTTTAAGCCGTAATAAGTTTAACAAGACTTGAAACCCACAGTGCTTGACATTAACCACTGTTCTTCGGAGCAGTCGACAGATTGTCTGGAGCTTCGGACGATCGGAGTGAACTCGGAAGCGACAACTGGAGTGGCTCTGGATCAACGAGGACTCGCCTGCAACGAAGAGTGCAAATAGGTCAGGTCACAGGTCAAAGTTCATGCATTCGCCTAATATTCATTATTATAACTGGCCACTTCAATAGCAATGGTTTACCAGATATTTTCAGATGTAAAATTTTAATTATCTTATAATTATTCATTTAGTTTTGGTGTGCATAGTCAGTAAATGTTTGTTGTGAGTGGATACTTATTAAGCGATTTATAAATAGTCAGTGTTTGGGTCATATGCCTGGCATAATAGCTTTCCTTTAGATCTGCTTGTTCTTTCGGGAATGCATTGCCTCGTGGCATGTCCTTCAGCCAAACTCTTCTCTCCTAGTCTGCTCACCATGTAGGCTACTTAACCCGACTACGTGACGTCGAAACCTGGCTTCTCTAATACACTCGGACTTTAACTAAGCTTGATGCGACAATCCTTTTATTTCTTGTGTAGGCCTATTTTTAAAATGACGCCATGGAAGTTATTGAATTGGAATAGGCTAGATCATCAACAAAAGTACGTTCTCATTTGCTGATATATTTCGATCTATGCGGCGCTATATAAATGCACTGAAAGGAAGTAAGAAATAAAAATGAAGATCCGAATCGCAGGTAGTTCATTTGTAGTAATTAAAACTAGGGGTTTGGCCGAAACTTTGCAGTTCATATAGTACCCGTTACGTAATCGTAAACTTATAGAGTTAGGAGGACACCAGCTTATTCACGAGGGCTGCGTCGTATCAGAGAGGTTGTCCAGAAATCGAGATCTAAGTCGGGTTCTCAATTTAGGATCAACCGTTTACTCGTTGAGTTGAGGTGGCAATGGCCTCTCCACCGAAAGCCTGTATGCAGTTGCCAAAGCTACCACCATCTCTCGACTTCTCTGCCCTTCCCCAGCCTGGTGGGGCTTACATCAGCAGAAGACCGAGGCCGTCTAGATGCCTTCTTAGGAAAGCTGCAGAGGCTGCACTTCATCCCCCCAACCTACTGTCCCGCGCTGAGATGGCCGAGAAGGCTGACGGTTGTCTACTGCGTTCTACGGCGACTGTTCCCTCCCGTTGCACGGAAAAGTTACAACTTACGCTCTAGGTCGCACCCATTTAACCTCCCCACAAATAACGATAGGAGCTTCATCCCCAGAATTGTGCTTAACTTTTAAGCTATTGATAAAGTTGCAATGAAATTTGTTGAGTAGCTATGTTGAACACCTGTTTATACTGGGATATTATTTTGTGGTTCAATGAACAGACGAAAGACGTCAGGACTCCACGGATGAAGAACCAGAGGTTCTACCGGATCGACGAACAGTTAGTTTATCGTTATCGTAAATTAAGACACTTTTAAAAAGCGTTAGTTAGAATCCATGCGAAATACGTTAGCTAGTTTCACACTTCAATGTTTTAGATTTTCAGAGAATGCTGCAAGAAATAAAAATTTCAATTTCCAGCGCCTTTCTATACCCTTATAAAGCGCCACTCGAAAGCCACGCGCATGGCAACATCTCCATAATGTCACAGCATTCGAGGCATTTTGGGAAGACGAGATATCTGGTTTCAGATACCATGGTCTTTACTTTCGGCGGATTATTAAGAACAAGAATAGTAATGGTAATTAATGTAATTAACATTACAATGATGATGATGATGATGATGATGATGATGATGATGACGATGACGATGACGATGACGACGACGACGACGACGATGACGATGACGATGATGACGATGATGATGATGATGATAGTAATTGTTGTTGTTGTCGTCGTGTGGCAGATTGAGCAGAAGATCCGTAAGATGAAGGACAAGGAGAATGGAGATGGAAAGGGTTCGGATAGGGAAGGACGACTGCGAATTCTGCGCGAAAGAAAGAACCGACAACAAAGAGAGGAAGAGAGCGACGAAGACAAAGAAACAGACGAAACGAGGAGAGGAAAAGAAGAGAAGGGTGAGCGAGTAAAACTTACACTCACCAGTAGACATACACAAACGAAGGAACAGTGATAGAATAGAGAGAAGAGGAACGTACATTTTCAATACGCTTCTCTAAAGGTGTACTCAAGTGCCAGCATCGGTACAAGACAGACAGAGACGGAGACGAAGACATTTATAAGGGCAGAGACAGAGACAGAGACAAAGACAAAGGTCAGAGACAGAGAGAGCCTAATGACACATATTGAACGACAACTAAGCAAACTACGACTCGGCCTAAAATGAGGACTAACACTCGCTGGAAAGCAAAAACGTTGAGACTAACAGAAATGTAATCAGCCTGACATGGAGATTAACACTCGCTGAATGACTACACGTGAAGGAACAGACAGAGAGATAGAGATAGAGACAGAGACAGACAGAGACAGACAGAGACAGAGAGACAGAGACGGAGACAGAGACAGAGATACACTTAAACGGATTACAATGACACAAACACAGGCATAAATCTCTTTAGCAACCAATTAATTCAAGCGTACAACCATTCACACCTCATACACAAATGTAGACGTACATCCTTGATGCCAACAAAAGACACGGTGGCCGATTGGTTAGAGTGCTTGCCCTTGTAACGAGTAGACTATGGGTTCGAATCTCCTCTCAACGCCGTTGATTAATGAGCAGTTATTAGATAGCGGCGCTAAATAAATTGACACTTAATATACAGAGACGGTTCGTCTAAGTAGCTCCTTTAGCACTGCTAAAGATGACCATAGTTCATTGAGTCATGGTTCTCAGTTGCGCTACATAAATGTTCGGAACCATAAGCAACACATTCATACATACATGTACACACGTGCATACAGACATGACGATATGCAAACAGAACCATATGGTAATTTTCTCAGAACTCGAAAACGATGATTCATCGTTGGTGCCACCGGGGTCACATAGCAACGGTCGCTATGGCTACCGTATCAGCCGAGAGAGGATTCCTCTTCCAGTCATCGAAGCAGAAACGCGCCCAGAATCAGCAGCCAAGTGGCGACATCCAATGAGAAGACGTCCGTCATGGATACAGCGGATGCGGTTAAAACAAGCTAAGAGGGGCGGGGTACTGCGGCAGAAAATAGATGACGCTGAAGGAGAGAATAGCATTGATTTGCGATTCGAAGACTGTAAGTGGTTAATTCTTGCTTACCTGTGCGTGATTGATTTACACCTGAAGTGATTGAATTTTGTGAGTGAACGTCATAGCACTCCGATTGAATTCTTAAAAAGTATAATTTCAGAAACGATGCTAAGATGGGTAAGAATTTTATAAGGCAGCATTATGACCGATTTGTTAAAGCGGTCGGCCCGTAATGCTCAGTGTGCGATGAGTGAGCGAGTATGTTCGAGGCGTCTGCAGTGCAACTGCAATTGCGCTGTCGAGGCGTTTGCAGTTCTGAGCAGAAAATATTGAAAGAAGGGCGATATCAAATTTCAGAATAAAAAATAAATAAATAGAGCCTCAGGGAAAATCTGAAGCATTTTTGGATAACAAATGGGCTTTGCAAAATTATATTTTTCTATTTAACAGCTGAAGCTATATTTAATTGCTGAGCTTCAAATAAGCCAGGTGTAGGGTTTCTGACATTGTAAAAAAATACGCTTTACAAGGTGTAGGTCCTACTCTGGTAGAAGGTAGTAATGCTTTGACGCCAACGGGCGAACATTTCCTTCAATCATGAATGTGATCAGAGGACGAATCTACGTTTGATCCCTATAGAGTCGACATTTTTCTTAGACAGATCGAACGAAGGCTCTTAAGAAAGAACCGTTGACTTCTTTTCAGATGACTGGCTTGCCAAGTATTGCATACTCGATCCAAAAACGGTGACAATCTGCAAACAGATTTTTGACGAAGTAGGTAATGCCATTGCAGTGGTCTATCATGATGTTCGTTACACCATCGTCATCAACAACGGTATACAGATGGACATTGGACACACAGCGAGACGAATATATGGAAACTGGAAGACAAAGAAACAGACGAAGATACGGACGAATAAGTAGACGAAGAGATAGACAGACAGACGAATGGACGGGCGAGCGAAAAGATGGACAGACGGACAATCGGACGGACGGACGGACGGACGGACGGACGGACGGACGGACGGACGGACGGACGGACGGATGGACGGATGGATGGATGGATGGAATGGATGGATGGATGGATGGATGGAATGCATGGATGGAAGGACAGACGAAAAGAGTGCCGGACGAATGAATGGACGGGCGGGTCGAGGGAGAGTTTCAGATGGGTGGATGGACACAGCGTCGGATATATTTAAGGATTGGCGTTTGTACGCACTGTGGATATTAATGGATCTACTGTTGATGTTGTCTCATGTAGGTTGATGAGGAAGATGTTGGTCGGCTTACATGTCACCAAACGATGGTTGCTCTTCGAGCTTCGAACTACAAACTCACTGATATGCTTGAACAGTACATGTACAAGGTTCGTAGATTGGTACAGTTTGCTCAACGCCGATGCCTAAGTACGACGTAAATATGACATTGTCCAGATGATCTTCTACGACGATGTTCTATACAATTGTTCTGATATACACTCGGAAGCCAGTCACCGTCAAGTGTGGTTTCTATTTCTTACACGTCAGTAAATCTTAGTATAAAGACTCGTGTCCAATTCAATTGTTACACGGAGTTCGCTCAGCACGTATGATGTCACAATCGTTTGCCTTCAGCCCAGTGTAGGCCTACTATTATAAGGACTATATCAATCAATGGATGCTATATTTCTGCATCTGCATCTGCTCTCAAAGGCGAGCGATCATATTTTAAGTTTAGAGGAGCACCCACTGATGGTGCGGTGAGTTGTGCACATGAGGAGGTGCTAGGGGCTTATACAAGATTGGCCTGGCTATGACGAATGTTTTTGCCAGATATTAACACAGGATGTAATACCTAATAGTTGTTTTGTGATTGCGCATAGATTATGGAATTGACGGGGTACGAGATCGAGAACGGAGCCGACTACCGTCTGTTCAGCGTTCTAGCAGCTCTTTCCCAGCGAATCACAGCCGTCGAGTAAGTCATGTATAAGATAGTAAGACTGTTCTTTGCTTTAAATATTAATCCTACTAAATGAAAATGCAACTGTTTTTCCATATTGCCTTCCTTTCAACGGGTTCCCAAAGGCACACACAACTACCATTCGACAGAATGTCGATGGGGTTGAACAATCGCGTGACCATCTGTGAAGGTTCGAACATGTACTGTCCGCGTTTCAAGCCAAGCCTTGTAGGCCTAACTAATCGTCTACATTTATATACCGCGCCCTCCGTGGCATAAATCTAGCCACGTTGTTGTCTTTCGTCACTGAAATCACGATGATTTCAGTGACAAAATACACGACGTCTTTCGCCAGTGAAATCGTCGTTCACATTTTAATAAACGAAGCGTCATTGGCTGAAGGGTGTGATGACCTCACCCACTGTATAAATGGCTATTTTGTAGAATAGGGTTATCTTCTGCTTTCGTTCTCTACGCTGGTCTCCTGGCTGTGAACGTAATCGTTTCAAGCTGGTATTCCTCATTTACAAAACGCCTACTTATCCTCCTTGGCTAAAACGTGCAACTATATGTTACATAACGCTCCTCTCTTTGATCAACATCTGTTATCCCTGGTGCACGTCTTGTCTTTGACCGACGTGCAATCACAGTTTCCGGTCCATCTGGAATTCTTTGTCTCCTCATGTGCATAACCCTCTTACCCATACAGTCTGAAAAGGCACCTCTTTCAGTCTACTTAGGCTATTAATTTTATGGTAGCCCGACTTCAATGTGCACTCCCAAACTCAGCAAGGGGACATTTTTGACTTGCAGTTGTGTATAGATTGATGTTGTATACATTGTGATATACCGTACCACTGTGGTTTGTTTGTGTCAGTGAGTGGATGAAGTGTCTCATAAATAAGATGGATATGAAGACTCTGGAAACGAAGCTTTTCATCTGTAAGGTTAGTTCAGCTGCCACTCCAAAAGGTCTCACCTCATCGCTGACTGATATTTGCTTTTGTTTATCATTTGAACTAGCGCTGTTCAGCTTCATTTAACAGAAACCGGAAATGTCCACTTTTAGTTTAAGTTGTTCGGTCACTGATATTTAGGCAACTGGAAAATTGAGAAATTTACTATAAATAACAACCTCTGCTTTATAGTATGGAAATATTACTTTTTAATGATCAACGTGCATTAGTGAACAGTATACAATTGAAGGACTGTAGATTGCAACTAAGGATGGCAATGGACATGATCACCGACAGAGGACACTGAAGTTCATTTATTCATACACATCGCCGTCAGATGTTTGGCGTTGTATACTGATGATGAAGAGGATTAAGATAATGAAGATGATGAGGATGACGAAATTGATGATTATGGTGATGATGATGATGGTGATGATGATGATGATGATGATGATGATGATGACGGGGGTGGTGTTGGTGGTGGTGGTGGCGGTTGGTGGTGGTGGTGAAAATGATGACGATGATGACGATGACGACGACGATGATGATGGTGGAGGTGGTGAATGATGACGTGATGATGGAGGTGGTGAATGATGATGATGATGATGATGATGACAACGACGACGACGCAGCCTGTGACATGTTGTTCCATTTTTTCAGACGCTGTGGGAGTGCAGCGTGGATGAGGAGACGAAGACAATCTCTTTGGATGATCTTTGCGTCGAACTGAGGGCAGGTGGAGTGAGTTACGAACACGAAGAACACGTTCGCCAGAAATTACAACATCTGCGACGCCTCGATCTGCTCGACTTCCTTACCTACGTCCCTCTTTTTATCATGATACACGAATCAGTTGTTGAGAACCCTCTCGATGATCGAAGATACAAGTGATCCAAACGGATCAAAAGTGGGGTCGTTGCAATCGGGCGCCATTTTTCATATTTCCCATACTACAAACCCAACTTTTACATACTAGCACCCCTCCCCATTCCAAATTCCTGGATCCGCCACTGGTTCGTTCAATGGAAGATGTACGCAGAGGGTGACTATGCGCCTATAATTATAGGCCTAATATGTCTTTTACATGGAGAATTTTCTGCGAATGGGTTGAATGTCTTATATTGTGCTGAAATTTCTTATTTTGCTACCGATCTTCGATTTAAAATTTCTGGTAGAATTCAATGACAAATTTCTGACGCGCTAAACTCATTCGAATTTATTACAGTAAATTGCTTCACACGTGTAGGCCCGACTAAAAAGTTAATTTCAATGTAACGTGTAGGCTAACGATAATTAATTGACCAAAACAACCTTCCAACGAAATATTAAAGGTTTAATATCGCAAACAAATGCAGTTTCATAATGTCATTCAATAAAATCACAGTTATTTCAAACAGAGGCAATCTTATTACAGAACACACATTACAAATAGCCTATAATCAAGGCCGTACCAAGCTACAATTGCACCCACATCTTGAAAATAGTGCATTTTATGGAATAATAAGTTATTCCATCCTGAAATTTGCGCCATTTCCACATTTTAGCCCTGGGCCTCGGCCCGCTGCCCCCCCCTTGGTACGGCCCTGCTTATAATTGAAATTAGATTTATGGACGCAGTTTGATACTGTAGAATTTTTTGCTTATTATTATTAGCATTTGTTACTGGTAATGTTCAGAATACAGTGGCGTAAGTTTAAAAAAGAGTAATCGAACAGATGATAAACAGAAAAACTTGAATTTTGATCCTTTTCGACAGCATTTATGTAGGCACATTGATGAGAACAGAACCATCGAATACAGTAGTCTTTACAGGACTGGTCTTCTGGTGGAAGTTTATTTTTTGCGTTTCAGCATTTACAAAATCAATGGATAACGCATTGAGATTGCTTTCCTTAATATAACGAGCCAATAAGTTTGCAACACAATAAAAAAGTCGCTTAATTGACCATAGAAAGGGCTGACAGGGCCGGAGCTGAAATAAAATATACAATTGTACTTGTTTTGATTCTATATATTATAGACCAATTATAGGCAATCGTGGAACAAAAGGGAAACGTAGGCCTATATAGGACTAATGGATGTTTCTAGAAAATATATTGTCATCTATACGTGTTTGAATATATTGGGCTACGGGAAAACTACGTATATAGCGCGTGGTCTGGATTATCCATGATTGTCCTAAACTGGCTAAACACAGTTGAGTATCTGCAGGAAAGTTCGATTCTTTCTCTATCTCAGGACAGAGTAGAGCCCCATCAGGGAGGTAACGTACGGGCTATGCACAAAGGTCTCCGTTTTTGCCGCCACTTGGATTGCAGGGAGGAGCAGAAGACTAGAAGTCCATATATAGAGATGTAGAACAAAGAGGCAAGTGTCTTGTCCACGTGCCTAGACATCCCTAATTGCAACGCTCAACGCACAGAATGAGTTTATGTTAAGACATTAGTTACTTTGAATTGCGTATATTATCAAATGTCCATCTAACTGACTCCTAAGTGGACATAATAATTGTAAAAAAGTTAGTGAGCAGACATTTCTCAATCGATTTACCCTTCAAACATGTTTTTGTGACGCGCTGATGCAATATGGTGAACTTTCTTCTATCTCGTCTCGGATCAAGCTTCGATCAGTGTCAAAATATTTGAAGACTTCATTTCGACCGCCTATTATGTTTTAATGCAATCACTATGTATCCAATTGATCATCGACAGGTAATAGTCTAAAACTATAAAATGAACAGCGTTAGAATTCAGAATTGCATTGGCATCTGTTAGACAGGACTTCGCACTCGCCCTTAGACTGATCAATGAGAACCCAATCAAGTATATATGTGTCAGGTAAAAAAAATCGTTACTGCGATCATAGATTAGTATTTTACTCTTGAGCTGTAAAAGTCTTTCGGAACACTTACCGAATAACCAGGCAATATATATAGTAGTCCTACTATCATCTGAGATACAGGTATACAATCTAAACCTAACGCTGATCATATTGATATATGCGCTTCATTAGTAAGTAAAGCAACAAAGTAATGTATTCGAAAACCAGTGAAACATGGCTTCAGTTGAATCTTGGGATTGACTTTCATTAATAAGAAGCAGATGTTCTTGCTGTTATTGAAAAATTCGGTCATTTACCTTAACACGACTTTAACTGCTGCTGAAACAAAATGCCTAGAACTAAATCTATCGCTTAATTGGATCTTTACAGAGGGCTACAGAGATCGTACATTCGATAGACTGTCCTTGTAACGCGAAGATTTTGTGAACGTGAAATGAATTTTATTCACCCTACAATTTGACTTTTATATAACTCCACATAGCTCAAAAAAGTTCTAAAATATGACCAAAATGCTTTACTTCATTCTTGTGACCTTTTATAACTGTTTGCGATGTGGTCTGACTTGAAAGTGCTGCCAACCGTGGCCTACATGTAGGCTACATGTGTAACATATCTTCAATACTTGGTACTTGTAGGCCTATCTGAGTGCCTCGTAACATTGAAGTGAAGTGCTAGAAAATCTGTGAGTATAGCTAATAGCGGATACGCATACATGCGGTTAGAAAACAGCTTAATTCTTTAATCAACGGACCTCGATTTTGCAGTTCACAACTGATAGCAACATTCCTTTTAAGAGGAAAAAGTGTTCCTCAAACATGTTATTTCAAACATTTCAATGACATGCAGCCAGCTTAGCACAAATTCACTTAATGCCCACATATCCCGTTTTAGGGTTGTAGTCAACATCAACGGATCATATTCTTTTTTGCACTGTGACAATTCTGTGTCAGAGTTTATTGTCTCAAATGTTTCTTTATACACAAGTTATATCGACGATTATTTGCTTCATAATTCGTATATTTATAAGTATCATTATTACAATTATCAATCTATTTAATCAGTATTTTTATTAGCATCATTATTGCCAGGGGCGGAGATCCCGGAAAGGGAGATGGAGGGGACAAGTCCCCTCACCTTTTCAATCAATCAATCAATGAAATTTATATAGCGCCTCTTCAAGATAACTATTCAGAGGCGTTCCCGACCCAGGCCCGGTCAAAAAGGAAAGTCTTGAGAAGTTTATAGAAAGAGCCAGACTGGTCGCACGGGAGAGAGCGCAGGTCAGATGGGAGGTTGTTCCACACACGAGGACCCACAAATGCAAAAGCTCTATTTTGCCTGGTTGCGGTATGATCATGTGTAGCCACAAAGTCGCCTCTAGAGGCCGAGGGAAGAGATCGGCGACCAGAAGAAGCCGAAGTTAAGGTGAACAGATCCCTAAGATAGACAAGTGCATTGCCCACAACACAGTGCCAGACAATAGAGGAGATTCTATATTGAATGCGCTGCCTAACCGAAAGCCAGTGAAGGACGTCCCGCATGTACGTAGAGGTGTGGCCAAATTTAGGAACACAGCCAATCAAACGAGCTGCAGCCCTTTGAACCCTCTCCAAGGGTTGCAATCGGACCTAAGGGAGCCCACAGAATAGAGAGGAACAGTAATCTAATCGATTAACGATAAAGGCATGAACCAAAGTGGCAGCAGAAGATGAGGGGAGATAGCGGGAAACAACCCGCAACTGGCGCAAGAAATAATAGCAGGAACGAGTCAATGCAGAAATGTGCTTCACAAAAGACAGTTCTTGATCCAGAACTACCCCCAGATCCCTGACACAGGTGTAGAATGCAAAGTTAGGGAATTCAGTAGACAGAGAGCCCATGTCGAGCCTTTATAGATAGGGGTCACGTTGTGCGTTTGTCCTCCCCCACATTTCTTACCCATCTCATTGGGTGTCCCCTCACCTCTCGAACGAGATCACCACCGCCTCTGATTATTGCAATTATCAATCAATATGCATATTTACATATTGCCACTATCGAGACGAATTTGCGATGACGGCAAGTAATTTATAGTCCTCTCACAGTGACCTGATCACGGTACTCTCGGAGAAAGAGCGACCATCGAGTGCATTAGTAACACTATTTACAAGCATACCTAGCTTATCATGTTAACACGTTTTGAACTGTAACCCAACCCTAGTGTTCACTGGTCGTTGCAACTACATAAAACTATTGCTGATTATCTAAGTAAACGCTTGAGAACATCATTCTTTCGAATGGATGGCAACACTATTAGGCGTACATCACTCGTTTAATGGGTTGTACACAAAATTATCGCAATCAAAATAGAGATTAATCGAGATAATTAAATTTTGTCCGAATGGAAGGCAGCATTATTATATTCGTTACGAGATGGCGTTACCGTCCTTGCTGGGGAGACGTTTATTTGCTTCGATTCGTTTATTCCTAGTGCGGAGTTTTCGCACTCATCGTGTTGAAGCTTGTCTCCCGTATACTTAATCTCCAGAATCGACATTGGTATTGAACCGTCTGCTTTGATGATTTCAGAAGTTGTGATTTTTCCTGCTCTCGCGTATCTTCCCGTTCGGTCACGTGAGTTTGCTGGTCCCCACTTGGGAGTCGGTGACATCAGTTCAAGCAGCAGCTGTTAAATATTTCAAGTGATGTACCGGTATGCTTAAAAGAGTTCAGTCTCCTTTGGTTTAAATAATGGATTTTTATTCTTTCTCATTCGGCTTAGGCCTACCTAATTGCGATTTAAGCCTAAATATCCTGATACATGTTAGTTAATTTAGAAGCAAATACCCTGCTTTCTGGTGTTTGCTGAACAAGTTTGTACCTAACTAATAGGCCTACCAGCGCTTCTGAGCAGATATCTTTAAAAGGCGCTATACAAATTTCTCTCTGCGACTTTTAAGCAGAGTAACATCTCATATCATGCGCAATGACCAAGGAAAAACAAGTTGCTGAATCTGCACAGCATTTACATAAAGTATACTAATAACGGGTTTCATGTCAAGGTGACATGGCTTCCAAGATAAGGTAGAAGACTTCTAAGTTCTATCCTTAGCATTGAAACGCATCACTGCCAGGATTTCTATGGGTAAATAGGCCTATTAAGTGGAACCATATCGACTCTATAAGGATTTAATATGAGAATATGGATTCTATGTGTTATCCATGATGGTGTGTTTTGCAGGGCAATACATTGACATAATTTCTAAGATATGTGATAATCAAGTTTTTGAATCCTTCAGCTAAAAAGCAGTCTGCGTAGCCATGACAACCAAAACAACAGGACATCATGATTTCATATTCTACAGTTACAAGGCTCAATTACCATTCTGCATATTTTTTATAGGTATCGCTACCGGTTTTGGCTCGGATGTTCTAACATGTATTTGTCCAGAACTCTACAGAATCCTAAAGAAAGTCACATGATTAAGTTATTCTACCTTCCAGCCTCCGTTTCGGCAGAAGGTGACAGTGAACCAGACTGGAATGAGGCCGACGCAGGCTACTACGAGCAGCCATCCGATTCCTTCTGCCCAGATTGGATAAGTGTACGTGTCGGAGAAGAGTGTCGGAGTGGAATATTGAACAGCCATGAAGATTATGATGACCTGGACAAAACAACAGGACAAGAAAGATATGACGACCACTGCTCTAGAGCTGACCTTGCTCTTTTCCCATCAATCATTAATGTAAACCCATATCACATATTTCCCGACCATTTCCGTAAGCTCATCCCATGCGATATGCGCTTTCTCCTTTTCGCTCTGAAATTCTATCTGCCAGTCTCTCGTCCTCTTTCGCTTTTTTCAAAACCTACTTTTTCTCGCAGGGACTTGCGCACTGGCAACGCTTCTAAACGATTCACCCTACTAGAAACGCTCCATAAATGCTTTAATTCAATACAGTGCACGTAATATGACCTTCGTATGAAATGATATCGTATGAAATTCTACCAAGAGTTAATACCTTTGAAAAGAGATCTTTTATTATGCGAATGTTACAACACTTTGTCTATAATTGACGCATTATGTATACCCTTTGTAAGCTATTGTGCGTTTGCTAGTAGTCTGTTAAAGAATATTCTGACTTACTTACTTAGCATAGCAAAGTCTTTCTAAATGCACGGTCCGCGATCTTTTTTATGGATACATTTTTACACTTATGGTAATTTGCGTACGTGAGATCTTACCACGAGTATAACAGGCGCCAGAAAACACCAGGTGATGCGGAAGAAAATGTTTGGTTTCTTGCCCAACATCATTTCTATGTCTTCAGCAAAACGGTTGTAACCTACATAAGGGAAATTGTATAAATCAGTATAAACCTTGTCTTCCGTGTCTTTGAGACTCCAGTCTCAAGGACACGTAATCACTGATCATAATCATGAACTATAAAATTCTAAATCATGTTGCACCGGGTACCAGTATATTCACGAGCGTAACAGAGCGATTGTCCAAATATATCAAGTGAAGATCTGAGTCAGGGTTTGAGATAGATAGATCTAGACGATTGTTTTGCCTCCGGAGGAATAAAAGGCCTACTTAACTTAATCGGGTAATAGGATAATGAACGTAACGAAAGAGTTTGTCTTACCATATATATAAAGAATTGCGATACATTCGAAGAATCCAACGATGAGAAGAGGGAATCCACCGATGTAGCCGTCAAACAGGTTGAAGACATAAAATCCACCCTAAACACAGCGATTAACAATCTACTAACCAAAATATGGAACAAGATGCTAAACAAGATGTTAACCAGAATCCTACATGTATAGGCCTACAAGATGTCAGACAACATGTCAAACAATCTGTTAAACAGCATACTAAAACATGTTAAATAACATACTCAAGAAAAGGAAACACGTTAAACAACATGCTGAACAACATGTCCACGTCTTATGATACCTGATCCAGAATATTGTCATTTCTTTGCAAGATGTTGTTGCTTTTATTCGTAAAGTTCCTGTACAGGTTGTATGTTTCATTTATCTTCCCGTAGGTTCTGTACAAACCATGGTAGACATTTAAACCATCTGTTTTCGATGAGTCTTAAGATGGATATCCACATCCTGTTCTAAATAGAATCTCTTTATAAATAAGCTTCAAAAAGTAGCACGCTTACTTCGAAATGCATCATTGCGAGAATTTGAATATATAATAGATATAGACTCTTACACCCATGGACTCCTAGACGGGTCCCTAATGAGCAAACGAGTCCCATATGGGTTCATGTGGGCAAGCTGGTAGGGTATATGACACCGTAAACAAATGACTATATGCCAAAGGAGGAAAGGAACGCTGGATGGTAAAATGACGCCATATTAATTGCTAGAACTCAAACAAGTACAACGATGGCAGATGTCACCTACTTTTGTCACCATGGAAAGTCCGATGAGGTAGAATGTGAGGCAACCGACAGCGCGGAATATGATACAATTCCTTCG
This sequence comes from Bimastos eiseni, assembly GCA_959347315.1. Lineage (NCBI taxonomy): Eukaryota > Metazoa > Annelida > Clitellata > Crassiclitellata > Lumbricidae > Bimastos > Bimastos eiseni. Next base: position 12,392,039 of record OY365821.1, on the reverse strand, counting down.
TGAATTGCGAAGAACTGGAAATTCGTCAATGAATGATGAGAAAAAGCATTCTATGATGGAAAACTAAAATAACAAAGCAAGCAGTTTACTAAAAGTAGGCTATTTACCATCATAATTTTTTTAATCTTCTAAATACATTTACTGTGCAGGATTAATTATTAATTTTATATAATTATTTGTCTAAAATTCGTCATAATAATATTTTAAATATTTCATTCCGAATTAGTCGCAAAATGAAATATTTTTGTTCTGTTCACAATTTGTCAGTTAATTCAATAAATCAATCATTTACTTGTTGCAACGACAGACACATGTTCACATCAATATTAGAACATTATCAGTTGCAATTAAAAATAGGATTTAAACGAGCGCATGAATTTTGAATTGAGCGGCCATCGATAAATTTTGCCCTAATCCAACGCTACAATTAATTGTATGTATGTGAAGCTTGATTATGATAAATTAGCTGACAACGGTTTTACTTCAATACAACTATCGACTGATTTAAGTGTTGTTTTGTACTTAGAGCGTTGATCTGTAGGCCTAAACATTCTTGCTGTTACAGTGCAAGGGGGCACTCAATAACCTCATTCAGGAATTTCCCCTTTCAGAGTATATCCTTGAAAATAGTTTATAATGGATAACTACTGCGAATAACTGTAATATGGCCTCTTACGAATTGTTACGAATCACTGTGAATAAATATCTGTGTGTGCATGTGCGTGCGGGAACGCGTGCGTGTGCGCGTGCGTGTGAGATGCCTTTTGACTGTGCTGAAAAGGGCGATTTGTTAGATTAGGCGTTGGCTTACTTCTGAGCTGAATCCTAGAGTCATCATCATCAGGAAGAAGAGGATTGACCAGAGAGGTGGTATAGGCATCGTTGTCAGACCTTCTGGGTAGACCACGAACACCAGACCTGGTCCTAGCAGTTCAAGAAGACCAGCAGTTACACATTTTTCTAATTACATTATAGTTAGTAATAATAATTTTATAATTAATTAGGTTTATTATTAATTAATGATTTCCATTTGGATTCGTGGCATACAACCTGGTAGCTAATAACTCACCATGAGGTCGGGTTCTCAATCTAAACAGACTCTCATGAGCGCAGCATACTCTATGTAGCGTCATTGCGCTGCTATCAAGTAATGGAAATACTAATCGACATCCATCCATAAGTAGGGCCTCTATGGGAAATGTCTGCTCCTGTTTCTGTCTCTATGTTCTTCGCCGTCGTTTCAGCTCGCAAGCAGCTCTGAGAAATTTCCCATAGAGGCCCTACTTATAGATGGATGTCGATTAGTATTTCCATTACCTGATAGCAGCGCAATGACGCTGCATAGAGTATGCTGCGCTTATAAACCTTCGTGGATATATTCTATCGTTTTCAATGGTTTAAAAAGAAAGAACTGCAGTGTGTCATTTAACGGTCATACCAAAATACACACTGAGATTGCGCGGAGAGTAGCTATCCTGTTGCTGCATAGTTTGCCATTCGACGATTGCGTCTAGGAATCTATTGAACGTAATCCATGCAAGGACCTTGCGCACACTTCTCCGTTTCGGATTTACTGACCTTGTTAGCATAGAATTCTATTCTATTTACGGATTTTTAAAGCGCCTCTCACAGTACAACCTACATGTAATCAGAGGCGCTAAGGATGAGCAAAAGATACCTAAAATCTTCACAATCCATTAGATATTCAGAGAGAGAGAGAGACGGACAGACAGACAGACAGACATACATACAAACAGATAGACAGACAGACACAGTCACAGAGACACAGAGACACAGAGACAGATAGACAGATAGACAGAGAGACAGATAGAGAGATAGAGTGAGAGGAGGGAGCTAGCAGAAGGCAGCATACAGATGACATCTATATGAAGAGAGACACTGATCAAATTAATATGAGACATATGAGTGATGACTTGCCACTGGCCGCAACTTCTGCCACCGAGACTCCTTTCTGCTGAGCCATGAATCCTAAGACTGAGAAGATGACGAATCCCGCATAGAAACTTGTGCCACAGTTGATGATTGGAACAAGAACCGAATCCCTAAAGTGAATAAATGTAATTACTAACTTCTATTGAGCCGGCGTCAAATGCACAACGTATCAACCGAACGCTTAGAATTCGAGTATAAGACGAAATGTATCCTCTGTATAACATCTGCCAGATAGCTCCATGACTCATGGAATGCGAGGTCAGTGATTTAATTTTAGATGCAACGTGTAAATATATAGATTAATTGCAAATTAATGCAAATGTATGGTTAATTGTAAGCGTAAGTGTGAATGTAGTTGCAATTGTGAACGTTCCTATTTCTGCAATTTTAAATGTAATTGCGCATATCGGCGTATTTGTAAATGTAGGCCCTATTAACAACAATTAAATGTAGCATTGTGAGTAACAAGAACCACTTCTAAATATTTGCATAATGCAAAATATCAACCCAAATTCTAAGACTTGAAAACCATGGACCATTGAAAGCTTCAAAAGTATGATTTTCATAGGCGTTATATCAATGATCCAATAAATCACTTTAAACTCATTGTTCTGTTAACCCCAGTGATTGACGATTAACTAGGAATCATAATAACTAAGACTAAAACCTTGAACAGGACTGATTTTATACCGTAGCTTGCTCTACCGTACATGCAGATCTCTATATTCAACATGATTTCTGCTCATTACTGAACACAGTCTATACTGGTACACGACATTCCTCAAAGGTGCAAGACTTCTTTTAAAACGCAATCACAATTAAAGACATTCCTTGAAAGGCCTATACGATTACTTTAAAAATAAAACTAGCATTAATCATTGATAGCGTCTGATTAAATATGAGATATTCAAATGTTTCTGAGTGAATAAAAGCAGACACTTGCCTAAGGCAGTTGTTTTTGAATGGATTGTAGCTTGCCATGACCATAAGACCTCCTGTACAGACGCTCAGAGAAAAGAAGATCTGTGTGGCCGCATCGCTCCAGGCCTACAGACGATTACTAAGACATCTTAACAATAATTCAATCTAATCGAATAAAGCAATATGCAATTATGACAACGTTTTTCTTGTATTGTATTGTATTACATATGATTATTTATGCAGCGCATCCCACAGTATAAGCTTCCCAGAAGCACTCCCGATGCGAGGTACCCCTAGAGAAAAAGGAAGGTTCTGATGTGAGAGAAGGATGTAGCGATTCCAGTAGAGAAGATGGCATAGGCGAAGAGAAGAGGGAAGTCCGTTCCACGGGGAGTGGAAGGCAGACAAAGGATCTGAAGGTCCGGGAAGAACCAAGAGCTAGAGTTAAGAAGACCAAGCATACCATCCTCAGACTTAACTCTAAATTTCTCTGCCACCGCTCGTAGTCTGCTAGTAGTAATAATAAATGATTATTATTATTATTATTATTATTATTATTTTTAATGGCAATTTTCGTTAATTTAAAACTGACAAATTGCAATATGATTACAAGTATAGTGTGAACGGATGATGACAAGTTACTACAGGAATCGAATTTAACTGTAGGCAGCCATGCAAGGCTATCATCACACAGTACCAATCTAAAGTCTAGATAAAGAAGGAGGGCGACGTCAATAAGTCATAAGTAAGAATCCGGAGAGGTCAATCCTTGCTAAACATGTTCACCATAAGACCTACCCTGGCATCAGCAAGCCGACTAAAGTCCGGTTTGAGGTAGAAGAGTATTCCTTGGCTGGCTCCTTCCAGCGTTACTCCTCTTATGAGCAGAATCGTCAACAGAACGTACGGAAAGACGGTGGAAAAGTAAACAACCTGAGATACAAGAAACAAGCGTGGTTGATTCATGACTAGGTGATAATGATGACAAACCGCATCATGACAGATGGTTGAGGTGGCCGCGGTGGCATTGGCATCAGACGATTACGACGATTACGAGAGATAAAATAATAGTTTGATATTGGTAATTTATTACAGCAAGGTGTCCTTTCTTGTTTTAGGGTCTGATTTGGATTGACCTACTACCACAAGAACCTTCAACCCCGAGAGAAACGTTTGAGAACCATCAATAGAGGGACCTATTGGAACACTGATTTACCTTAACCGCTTGCCTCACACAGAAAGATGCCTTTCTGTCAATGAACCAGATTGTTGCTTCGTTTTCACTACAAAAGACTGTTTCAAATATAATTATTTCTATATACGGCATGTCAATACGATTATATAATATACTCGAAATTGGAGCAAAATCTACGAGCACCGTTAAAACGGTTACCTTTCCAAGGGAAGAAATTCCCTTGATTAGGACTGCAAAGACAATGACCCAGGCAAGCAGAAGACAAAGCGCCAACTCCCATACAATTCCGCCTGAATCCTCCACCCCACCTGTCATTTGCAGGACATTCCTACTACAAGAGACATCATCATCAAAATCATCATCATTATCATGAGTCAGCAGCAGGTTAACCGGGTGAAAAATGAATGAGTTGGTAGATGCCTAAAAAGCAGACTTACATTGTCCATCTTACTAATCCTCGATTTCCTAGTTAACCCATGAGCTGCTCGCTCATAGAGACAGTTATATAATTAAGGACTTCGCCGTAGTTAAGACTATATGATTGAAGTAATGCTGTCATTCATTAGATATCTGAAGGCGCTATAGTAATTGTCTGCTAAGATACACAGAAATACACGCGAATGTACACGACTACAGGCATACATAGAAACTTGCATGGATACATGGGGTCTACCTATATACCTAAATAAGTATATAAATAAGTAATATGCAGGGCCGTATCGAGGGGTACCAGCGGGGCCTAGGCCCAGGGCGCAAATGTGGAAAGGGCGCAAATTTTAGGATGGAATAACTTATTATTCCATAAAATGCACAATTTTCAAAATGTGGGGCGCCAAATTGATGCTACGCACAGGGCGCAATTAGCTAGGCACACGGCGCATTTATAGCTCGGTACGGCCCTGGTACTGATTTTTAGTAGACGTGCGTGAGGCAAAGCTCCATGGCGAGCGATTTCTTACTCTTTTCGTTATAACATGGTTATTTGTTAGTTTCTAAATGGCTGCTTTTTGACAGTTATAATACTAGTTTCAAAATGAACGGAATTCAATACATTGCCGATGTAAATACTAAATAGGTAACATAAGACTTACTAAAAGTACTCCTCACTTGGAGTCTTAATGGCCGACCTGGCAATCGTTTCGTTGCCCACAATTGTAAAGTTTCCTGATGTCAGAAATTACAACAGAACGTGAGTTGCGTATGTTTCCAATCAATGCATGGCAACAATATGTAACATTATACTCAACTGGTTATAATCATTCGCTCTTACTGCATGCTTCACCGAATCCCTATATAAGGACCCCCATATACCTAATGATCACCAGACCCATAATCACCAGACCGATTGCACAACACCTATCACCACATCCATATCACTGCACCCATTTCACCACACCCATATCACCACACCCGTATCATCACATGCATATCACTGCACCCATTTCACTTCACTCGCATCTTTGCACATAGCCTACATCACCGAATACCCATGTCAAACCACCCATAAATATGCATTTGCTTCCAGTTCAGTTCAAAGGTGAGTTTCAAACTGAGTCACGTGGTTAATTAACCTTGAGCTCTTGTCAGTCACTTACAGTCAGTTACATTCCCCAGATTTATCAGTGATGAAAAAGGTCATTTTCTTTTCTTTATCTCATGATTGTATTATATTGTATTCCATTATATTGTACTGCATTTTTTGCATTGTTTTGTATCTACTCATTTGCATAACGCTTCTCACAGCAAAGGGTGTATTAACGCTTTCAGAAGCGCTCCCATGCAGTGTGAGGTACCAGTGCCCTTATATATAAAATGCTCAGGCTGAATGAATTCATGAATGAATTCATAAGCATGAGTTAATTGGAATGGTTGGAACCTGTGATGTTTTTCATGTCTTTCGGAGCAACGCAGTAGATGGTGTTCCACGAGTTGTTACAGTCCTCCCATGGCAACCGTGACGTCATGGAAGCAAAGAAGTAGTATATCGTCCAGGATACGATGACGTTGTAATAGATTCCAATGATGGTGTTTGTTATGACCATTGCATATCCCAACCCTAAGGGACGGTCAGAAAACACTAAGTCAACAAACTGATGTTGGATATGACAACAATGATGATGATAATAATAATAATAATAATAATAATAATAATTATAATAATAATAATAATAATAATAATAATAATAATAATAATAATAATAATGATAATAATGATAATAATAATAAAAATAATAATAATAATAATAATAATGGCAATAATACAAATTTAGTTCCTAAGTAGTTTTCTAAGTAGCTTTCTAACTTTCTAAGTTTTCTTAGTTTCTATATTTTTTTCTAAGAAGTATCTATAAGTCCCTGCATGGGAGAATGAAATACCTCAGGGCATAAAAAATAATAATAATAGTATTATTGTTATGAAAAATACCATTATTAAGTGGTGTGTCCTAATCTGTGTCACTGTGGCGAGAGCGTCGACGCCAGAGGACTCCATGGTCTGGCGTGCAGAAGACACTCGGGCCGACAACAACGACATAGTGTGCTCAATGACTTAATATGGAGATCATTTCGAAGAGCGAACATCATCCCTTCTCAAGGAACCCATGGGTCTCACCAGAGAAGATGGCAAACGACCGGACAGCGTAACACTCATCCCGTGGTCATGCGGCAGGTGACTCACTTAGGATGTGACTGTTTCAGATACTTCTGCGATTTTACATCTGACAGCGACATCAACTGGAGCAGGAGAAGCAGCAAGCCGGACAGCCGTCGCCAAAAGAACAAAACACGCCTCAATCACGCGAACGCATGCTTTTGTGGCGGTGGCACTGGAGTCCAGCGGTGCTTGGAGTTCCAATTGTCAGTGTTGTATGCAAGACATGAAACCTCAAGACCAAGACGAGACCGAGACAGGGAGGTACCAAGACCGAGACCGAGACACTAGGTTCAAGACAGTACGAGACAGTAAAAGACAAGTGATCCTATATAAAAGGCTGTAAAATACCAATGTATAAGTTTCGGGACTAAGGTTCATTCGTAATTTCAATTTGAAACTTATAATGTACAGTACAAATTCCAGAGAACAGCTTTTATATTTCCGCGTTTTATCTTTTTCGATATCTCTTCGTCAACCTATCTTCTGAATAGTATAGAGAGAGAGCTTTTTTATACACGTCTGAAACGAAATTATAAATTTACGCGTATCCTTACTCACCCTGAGAAACACGAAGTTTTTACTCTCGTTTATATAGCTGTTGTTTGTCAATTGGCCTAACTTTAAATTGCGTAAACTCAAACTTCACAATTTCAGGTTCTATCTCAGACATATTTCCACTCTAAGACAATTGAATTGATTTCAGTATCATGTGACTCGTGCGTTAACCAGAATTACCGTTTCTCGTAAATTCTGGTTTCAGTTCCTAGATTTTAAGACAGTTATATCGAGACCGCTTGTTCGAGACAGAACAAGACTTTCACTTCAAGACAGTTTCTACAAATTCGAGACACTACCACGAGACCGAGAAAACAGGATTCCGAGACCGAGACCGAAACACTAAAAAAACTGTCTCGAGACGTCTCGAAACCGAGACACTGTCTCGAGACCATACAACTTTGCAAATTGTTCACGATGGTGGGCTAGGCTTACATAGACTTTGAAGTGCTTTTACGCTCTAACGAAATTTCAATTATAATATTATTTATCTAATTCTGAAGAGGTGTTATAGATTAGCCAGTTTTAATGCATGCATTCAGTCGATATTATTTTATGGCAAGATCTGAAACCTAAGTCAGTACGTAAGTAATAAAATCTATGCTTTATAGTTGGATGGATGGTTTTCAAGTGCCATTTCATCTTGGTGGAGGTTTAAGCTTCATTTGTATACGATTGAAGTATCCTATAACAATTATGCTAAAGTCTCTGGCCATTGGGTAACTGTATATGACTCCATACCATCAGCCTGGCTTTTCAGAGGACCGGAGAGAAACAAGAGGACCTGGAGATTCTGGAGAGTGCAGACAGATCATGTAAGCTATCATCGTTTAATATCAAACTGACAAATCGCAAATTCATTACAAAAAAATAATACAGTGCAGGACTCGAATTTCATCCGCACAGAGAAGCATTAAGTGTACACGCATCTGAATTAATCAACGCTGCACCCTGGCAATAGGGGACTAATCAACCGTATGGGGGCTGAGGGAATTGAACGCGTTTCTTCTGCTCTGCCCACAGGGCATCACTTCATGTCCATCACTTCATGTACTCCACTAACCGGTGTAGAGTCGCTCACGGGTGCCGGGTTCGATTTCGCCCCAGGCCCATTGATAGGATGGTTTGTATGACCTGTTAGAATAGGTCTACAACTATTGCCAGGGTTTTTGCAGAAGTAAACACTGTGTCTAAACTGAGGCCTACTTATTAGGCAATCGTTATTAAACCGGTCTAAAACAGCCTGTGCATCACTCTCAAGATTTCAGGGTTTAAAGTGTGCCTGGACGGTCATGGACGGCGTCCAGGCACTTATTTGCCAGCAGAGCCTGGACGCCGTCCATGAGCGTACATGCAACAGTGCAATTCCTCTATGTACGCTATTATCAACAGCATTTAATTACCTACCATTCCAAAAAATCATATTTTCACTAGGCCTTCTTATTAACTGAAGAAGCCCATGTATGTAATGGATGTCTAAAGTAGCTGTCATACATTCTACTTGCTTTTTCATCAAATTAATTTTCGTCTTATGCGCTTCCGGCGTTTGCTGTATTTGGCGATTAATTTTCAGTAGAAAAAAGCAAAAAACATTTCAGCCATCTGTTTTTCGTCAACACTATACCATGCTAAATAATAATAATAATAATAATAATAATAATAATAATAATAATAATAATATGATGATGATGATGATGATGATGATGATGATGATGATGATTATGATGATGATGACGATGACGATGACGATGACGATAACGGTGACGATGACGACGACGATGATGATGATGAAAACACTGAAAACGACGAAACTTCACCATCCAGACAAATATCTCGCAATAATATTATAATCTCTAAGTCCCAGGATGAATGAGGTTACTTTATGTCATTTGAATATGTACGCACCTATGCTTAAAAAGCGTCAAACGAATACTAAAGCAAAGTCAGCCATCGAACGCTGTATGTATGTGTATTGTGTATGTACACGGTTCATGTTTAGGTATATATATATATATATATATATATATATATATATATATATATATATATATATATATATGTGTGTGTGTGTGTGTGTGTGTGTGTGTGTGTGTGTGTGTGTGTGTGTGTGTGTGTGTGTGTGTGTGCGTGCGTGCGGCGCTCTCATACCCTTGAAGAGCGGATTCAGCGACCAAGCGGCGATTGGTCCAAGACTGGCGAACTGGCCGTAAGAAAGTTCAAGGAAAAACAACGGCAGTCCAACCAACGCCAGGGTTCCAAAGTACGGAATCAGAAACGCTCCTGGAAAATAAACCGGTCCATCAGCAACATTCATACATTTTTTATTTCGTGTTTACGTCTTGCAACGTCACAGACAGATTGGGAAACATTATCAAGCCATCTTAATAAGTACTATTTCGGATCTGATAGATAATAACTATTCTTAGTAGATAACTGTGCTGGGCGCCCAAGTGCGCCATTTTAGAGGCCATCCATAAATGGCGTCACGCTCATAGGGTATGGATCACACATTTGTGACGATGTGTGACGAGGGGAGGGGAGAGGTCGACGAAATGTGACGTCACATCATCACATCAAACATCAAAATTCGTTACTTTATTAAAAAAATTACTCAATGAAACAAGTTTCACGCAACTAACAGTAATTGTTACCACAACCTAACAACACTAATTATGATTATTGCATTCCTATTTTTTTATTCTTTGCTTTACACTTGGTGTCAATTATGGAGTTTTGGAAGTGAGGCAGCCATTCTGCAACACACAAGCAGGAATCAACTATCATGCCCAAACGCACAGGTCATGCACGGAGAGACGCTGAAACGAAGAGTGTGTGGATGGGATATTATGTATTCCATGAAGGAGCACTTTGCTTCACCGTTGGAGGATGTAGAGACATAAGGTTTCTATTGTTTTGAGTTGTTGTTATTAAACATGTTTTTAAAATAATTGTACAGATTCTGCCAGAGCCTTCCATCCTGATGAATGCATACGCTGGTAATAATTATACTTTCTCACTTTTCTTCGTTCTAGTATTTATCAAGTATTATTATAGTTATAATCACTCTTTAATTTTATGAAATTTTGCACTGCATTCTAGACACCTGTTTTTTTTAGATTTGGGGTTAGAGCTTTGTGACGTCATATTTGAGGGGGTCATAGCACTTGTGGCGACGTGTGACTAAGGGTGGAGGGGTCCATAATCGTCAAGAATTGTGTGACGTCATTTATGACCTGCCCCTTAGAGCTTATGTGTACGTAGGCCTACATAATTATATTATGCTACATACAAAACTGCCTAAATACATATATACAGGTATATATAATCTACTTACCTATATGGGCTACTATTATTGTAGCTATATTTTTTTCTTGACGTCTCTGGTTCATTATCTAAATATAAATGAATCCATGGACTGCCTGTGAAACTTTGTGTTCATAGTGCTAATTATAATAATTATTTCATACAGCTTAATTTCGATCTAGCTTTATTTCTAGGTTATTTATGAGGCCCTCTGGCTCCAGCAATGCGTTCTTCTGTTTGTACTGATTTTAGGCTTTCTGTGCCTTCCACTGGGTATCCGTGAAGGTCTACCTGGCAACCAAACTTACCACCGCCATTCTTGTAGCATAGGTATGGAAACCTCCAGACGTTGCCAAGGCCGACGGCGTAGCCGACCATCGTAAGGATGAACTCGACTTGATTGCCCCAGGCAGCTCGCTCCGGATCACCGTCTGCACTCCCTACGTCAGCTACTACGTCATTGTTTGCCATTTCCATGGTGTTAACGATTGTCTGTTGAGAGGACGAACGATCCATTTGGGGCTTTGTACCCTGAGTCGCAGCACCCGCCACGTCGTACTTGGCCTGAAACCAGGAACAAAAAATCTGTTCATCGGCTTAATTCAATTATTATTAAATACTTGATTTATTGAAACTATTAGTATTACTTGCCCTGGACCAGATACAGAAATCTATAAATATTTTAATTTATTTGAATTATTTATTTCTTACTTAGGTCTACAGGTCTGCACATTATTACTTTTATATTTTAATATTTTTTATTGAGACATATATTATAATTACGATAATTAGTATTACTTGCCAAAAGCGAAATTCATATCTAAATGTTATCTCCTTGGTTAAATTCATTGCTTTGTTAATTTTATTGCTATTAATTATTAGTAGTCTATTATCACAATATACTACTAATTCAAATACCCAACTGCATTAATTTAATAATTTCTCTAATTAATTAAACACTTTATCGCAATTATTACTACCACTAGTGAAACCAAATACATGATGACATCTAATCAATAAATTTATTTAATTATTGCAATTACATTAACCAATTTGAATCTGAGGCGGCAGTGAGTAATCGCGAGTAACTTGATCTGATCGCTACATGGATTTCGTCAGCAGTACACATCCGTTATCGATGGATTGTGCATTCGGCACACGGAATAGACCACATTAAATGCAGTACTTATACAGACTTAGCTTATTTAAGCTTAGAATAATTGCAGTAATTTATTATAATTCTACACAAAACAAATACTGTCTACTGCATGCTTTGTGTTATACATCTCTACCAAGTTCGTCGTTAGAATGCTGGACATGGGATTCAATGATGTTTCAATTGAAGCAAATGCGCAACAGGAATCTAGTAAATTGAAAACCCTTTTTATAGGTAACAGAGCTTCTCTTGACGTGGAAATGCCGGGATATGAACCCAGGTATACTGCTAGCCGTGAAAATTCTCACACTCCAATTGACAAATGAGCCGAATAATCTTAAAATGTATTAACTCTAATTCTATGAAGTGAGCTGAAGCCATTTTATTATAACGAAGCTACAATATATCTAAGCTATTGAACTGAAAATTTCCTGAACTATTGATTCACAAAGTTATCTATGAGCAGGTTGCAAGTCACTTGAAGCGACGATCATTGATTTCTTATGCATTATTGTATTGACACTATAGAAGCGATTTTGAATTAGATAAGATTCGCATTCGTCTATATCATGTACTACGTAGGCCTACAGTTGGGTTTCCTGTCAAGAACTTTCTGTATTGGTAAGGAGCCAAAAGCTATCACAATGGAACCCAATTGCCTCAATATGATATCCAATGAACATTAACTGTACCACATCACTAATTGCTTAACTCGTTATACCATCCACTTACGCAAACCCTGCATGAGCTTTCATCTAATGTGAACAGTTAGACTTCATATTAAGTGCACGTTTTTACACTACTGCACCAAAATACAGTGTTGGACACGAGACCAAAACCTCGAGACCAAGACCGAGAGGTCCAAGACCAAGAACAAGACCGAGACCGATGATTCGAGACCAAGACCAGGACAAAAACCGAAACTCTTTTTTTAAACAATTCAATTTACTAAGACGCTAAAACGGAATAACACGCTTAAAACATGAATTTTATTCCTGAAGAATACTAATCTTAATAATGGCCTAGAAAACAGTTTTACCGGCCAGGTCAAACTTTTTCGGGTTCAGCCCTTGACTTTGGCCTGAGAATATTACACTGTAAATTACTTACAATACGATAGGTAAATACTTTGAGACATCTGAACAATGTTGATTAACGATCCGTTTGAGTTGTGTACTTGTACTGGGAATTGTATATCAACAGTGACATGTCTACACGTGGCCGACCACTTAATTATTAGATTGTTCCAAGACCTTGAAATTTGTGAAAGCAAATTTAGAAAAGGCTGGCTCCGTTGCAAATGCATTTTTTGCCCATAGTAACATTCATATATAGATGGTTAACACGCCATAAATCGATAACAACCGTGTGTCTCTAATATCTAATATTTGAAAATAACCGATAAATATAAAAAATTGCTCTGCTGCGGCAAATGACTCAAAACGTTAATCGAAGACGGAAACCAATCTCAAGACCATTCCTATAAGACCAAGACTAAGACCGATGCATTCGAGACCAAGTCCGAAACCAAGACCGATGGTCTGAAACCAATTAAGACCAAGACCAAGATCGATGCATTCGAGACCAAGACCAAGACTGCAGTTTTTCGGTCTCGAGACCAAGACCTCGGTCTCGAGACCACATCCCTGCCAAAATAAATACAGTTTAATTAGTCTTAGTCCAGTCTTAGTCAATGTTCCTTCTTAGATGTGCGGATTTGCGCGCGCACGGGCCGTGGAGCCAACGCTTACAAGAATTTAGTGGTGCGCACAAATATATTTCTTACAAAAATAACGAGTCACAATTTCCTGTTTATGAAACTACAGTAGATAAATCCTAGTCGCTGCGATCTACCTTTCTCCAGAAACTTTAGTTCCTTGGCTGACAGGCCCTACTACGTCTGCTTATTTAACATCTATAGACAAGGGACTGTTATTTTCAGAACTCATCACCAAAGACGTATACTCTTATAGATAATGAAATATGCTTTTAATGTAACTATCATCGCATTCAGATCGGACCTGCGCACAAAAGAACCATTCATTAAATGTTGGACACAAAAAATATCTTGCGCACACTATGTCCAAACAAATTATCCATCGAATATTGGTCTTGGGTGCATAGAGCGCTGTATGTATGTATATATGTACATTATATATATATATATTAGGTGTCTATATGCATGTATTTATGTATGTCTGCACTTACGAATGTATATTTATGAATGTATATATATATATATATATAAATTCATGAATGTATGAGAACGCCCAATAGATGGCTCTTTTCAGTGTATTAAATAGAATGTAAGACTGGTTACTGTAATGTTCTTTATAGAGATAGATCGTATATGGATCAGCATCCTGTGTACTTACCATTTCTTGACTGTGGAATGGTGGTAAATCCGATGAAGGACTAGCAGCAAGACGACGGATTGAGAGGCTGCATATGAAGACCTGTGTGCTAAACAGAAAGTTTGATCTCAATCTCAGTGGCAGTTCACTGGTTTTATACAGCGACCGCTCTTTCAATCATCCAGAGCACTTTGTCCCTAATAGGCAGATCCACCTGCGTAGGCCGAAACCCTGATGTAACGGACCCTCAGTGCTGCAGAGGTAATTGCAATCAGTGATGTACAATAGAGACCAACAGGGACCCAGGTCGCATTATCTCGCGGTACAGCTGAGACAATGAAAAGGTCAACTGTATCAAAGGCCTTGCAAATTGACGCCCGGTTTAGGGGACTACAACAACCGTATCGTAGTAGATATATTGACATTTAAATTGCTAAACGATTGAAACACAAGTCTTACTTGCATATATATATATATATATGGCATCTGCTTATTTGACTAAAGTTAAGCTTTGTGGCTTGGCGCAAACATCGGACCTGAGTGCATTCAAAGAATCTATGCGGATGGATTATACATTAATATATGTGAGTATTAATGAAAGTATCTGCCATGTGACTACCTCATGATGCGCCAATACCCAGGACACGCTATCTCAACTTTATTCAAATATGATGATAATTGAATGTTTTCAAGATCGTGTTACACCGTATACGCATTACGTACATGTAGGTCTACTTGTTGGGCTGTGGGTATATTACCTCGCTGGAGACGCAGATCATAGCATTCCGTGCGACTTCCCCAGCTATTCCATCAACGACCAAATTAAACAAAAACTAGAGCCCTCATTTACAGTGGGAACTACTTAAGTCAAGTAATGCACTGGAATTCAAGAAAGCATAATAGTACCCAGTGATGGGCACTTTTAACTACTGTAGTCATTAACTAGTAGTTATAACTACTATAGAAGTAGTTGCCTGGTAGTTATAACTAGTTTTTAAGAAGTAGTTAATTAAATAGTAATAACTACTTTTATCAAGTAGTGTTAAGTCAACTACAATATTTCACTTTAACTACATTTTATCCTATTTACTAGTTCCGACTTACAGGAATTTCTGTTATTTCACAACAAACATGGACGTTGCCCATAATAATCTCATAAGTAAATTCGTTATGCAATTTTTTCATTAAAATTTGCGCATAATATTGTGAGGAAGTGGGTTCCTCTCAGAACTATAGAGAAAGCCTAAGACATTATGCCTGTTTAGTGGCATATCTGGAGATTTTTGCGCGATAAGAACTAGAGTAAAGCGGTCTTAGAGGAGTTGGGGGGATTTGGGGCTAATGATCTTGAGGAAAACAGCCAGTACGCGGCTGGATGACCACAAATAGGCGGCCGGGTTACAAGTGCGTCAAGTGGGTCTGAAAGAGATGATTGTCGAGTAAAGAATGACAGAGGTTAGAGAGACAGAAACAGAGACGCACAGAGCCAGACAGAGAGACAGACAGAGACTCAACGGTAAGAGGGGCATTCAGTTACGGGCTGGATAGATCTGAGCAGCCATTGGCAACGTAGGCCTACGAGGACGAGGGATTGAAGAAGCACGGTCGATGCAGACAGCAAAAGGTGAGAAACCGTGAGATATACAGTGATATAGTATATCACTTGTAGTATAATATATACACTACTCTTTGATTATCAACATTAACATTTTCTAAGAGTTTTACAGTTCTGGACTTTGTAAGCTATACATTTTTATAGTTATAACAAGTTGACTTATGTTACTGCTAAAACTAGCTCTGATCAGAGGGCTTTGTGGCATGTCTTAGGTTCTTGTCCTTGTTAGTTTACAATTAGATAAATATGTTAATTGTGTTGCTGATCATTTTTATTACTTACGTTGAATATCAGCAATTAATACTGGCAATACATTTTCATAGGCCTACTGCTTGGTGACTATCAATGCAACATGACATAACATATTAACAAAGTAGTTTTAAAAGTAGTTAACTACTTGTGTAGTAGTTACAAAAGTAGTTATAACTACTTGACATCTAGAGTATTTAAGAAGTAGTTATAACTACTTATTTTGAAAGTAGTTAGGAAGTAGTTTTAACTACTAGTCAAGTAGTTGGCGCCCATCACTGGGCTTAGCTATAATCCACAGAACTTCTTTTGCGTTATCGAAAATATGATCTGCATGTAACAGCTTTGTTTCTCGAGATCTCGATCATACATGGCGCTATCTTAGTCTCTTTAGATCAGATTAAATAATTCGGTTAGATATGCCCATTAGAGCAGGCCTATGCCTTGATTAGATTTGATTATATTAAATTGCATTAGAATATATTAGATTATAATTAAGATTATATTGTGATGAGTCGAAGGTGCACCAGCGACCGAACGTGTATAGGATCACTTTCAGAAAGCCAGCCTAGTCATACATATGAGGACAACCCATAATGGGGGATAGGCCTTTCAGCAATAGCAGCAGACGGATGTTCAATATAGGTCTTGAAACAGCGCGGTTAGTGTCAGTTTGAAAACTTGGTCAAACCAAAAACGGATGTTCATCTGCGATCTCAATTTTAATTGAAAACCTTAAATTCTTAAAGCGCTCCTTAGCTGCTATAGGCGCTATAGAGGCATCCACTAGCATATTGACAAGTGCTAAGTCAAGTCAGAATGCTGTCCAGATATTGACAATGACATAGAAAAATACCGGATTGCACGGATACCAGAGAGAAGAGGAGACGGAGGAACTGTAACAGTGGGCTTGGGTTGAGAGACAAGTGACGACAAATTTTCTGTTTGAGACGTCGTAACTTAACCGCAATCTCCAAACATGTAAAGCGCCACTCGAAGGCCATTCGCAGGGCAACAGTTTATTCACAAGCGCTACAACTTTACTTGACGCCCTTGATTGCAATTCATCAAAACGAATTCTAATTGTATGGATGAGATAAAAGGAATCTAAATATGGGCATAGAATGGGTTCGATACCAAAATAAGTTAGTTCCGAAAATACGTACGTGTGACCCTAATGGATTTATAAGATCAGTTGGCACAAAGGTCTTCTTCGAGCTCTGTGCTGTACTTTGAAAGCTTTTGTACCTGGAGTCTTTCCGTTCCTCCGTATAGCTATAGGGCATGTGTCTTGAGTCGAGAGCGCCTCTAATCTTACTGGCTGTGAAAATTCCACAACTCGCTGTAGGCCAGTGCATGTAGGCCTACGTTACACGACAACTTAAAGTAAACTTGTTTATCTGCGCTTCATTCACTCGAAGTGAGAGACCGCAGCTATAGCCTCAGTTTCGGGACAAGTGAAACACAACAGTAAACTTACTAGCTCGATGATGCAATGTAATTTACTGTTATTGCACATTTATTACTCGCCTCTACTTAATGACCATTCACTCGAAGTGAGAGACCGCAGCTATAGCCTCAGCAATCTACGTAGGTCAATATTATTGTTAATACATATTTATTAGGCGCCTCTACTTAATGACCAAGCCTCCCTCAACCTACGGTGCTGAAGGATTTTAAGTAATGACTAATGGGCTTGCTCAAGTTTCATTCCCAGTAAAAATGGGCGGATTTAATTAGCATTTTCTATAATTATTAGTAAAATAATTATAGGCTAAACCAATCAGCTACCGTATCCCACACCGTTTCCATACAGGCCTACCTAGGCCTACAGAGATTCGCCGTTTCAAATCGCATTTGGACTAATATATAATATAGCATGTCGGATGGAGATCGATCTAGGGAAGGCCATTTCAAATTACAAAGATTCGTCAAGCTATAACCCGTCATTCCACCTTTTCCGCTCGAATATCAATAATTGCTAGATATCACGACCAATGTTCACCGGATCTGCAGACGCACGTTTGTTATAATTGGGGTTGTTGACAGGCCTATATAATATAGGATCATAGACCTGTGGACGCATATCATCCGTCCACAATAATTGCACAATTTACAAATTCTGTAGTCGTTGTTTTGGTTTGATAAATTTGATCGTTGAATATTTCAGTAACTAGCATGTGAAGGTGCTTGCATGAGATCTCGTTAACTTCTTGAAACTGATGAGTTAGAAAGCTGAGAGGGGAGAGAGACAGAGACAGAGACAGAGATAGGGTTAGAGAGGGAGACAGAAGAGCTGCTACGGTGGGATGTGCTCTCTGGTTGAGGGAAATACGAGAATGGATTGGCGAGTTGGATGGATTATTATCATGCAAACCAAGTTTACCGGGTCCGACAGTCTCAAGTCGACAACAGCAAGAGCGACATCAGCATCAATGAGTGACAGGCGCAAGGGTAGGAATTTAGCAATAAGCACAGAATGATACTAACAGATACAGAGACAGCTAAAGAGCAGGTATGAGAGACACAGAGACAGACAGACGAGTAGAAGAGAGAGAGAGACATAGACACAGAGACAACGGGAAAGATAGAAGAAGAGACAGAGAGGGAGACACATACATGTAGAATGGAAAGATATACGCAGATGAAGAGGGAGAGGAAGAGACATTAATAAAATGACAGAGTGGTGAAAATACAAAAATTCAAAGAACGACAGAGAGAGATACGGTAACAGATACAGAGAGACAGACAGAATGGGTGGTCGAGTCAGACATATATGCTGGCGTTTTGTCCGTTGCAGTGCTTGCTTGAATAGAGGCCTAGAGAGACTAATTGCAGAGCTCGTTAATTGGAAATGCTCAACGTTGATTAGGTGCGACCTTTGAAAAGTGATGTTGCTTCTGACGCCTGATCACACACGAATCCCATCATCAACGCCAAACACCCCTGGGGTGTTGCGTAACAATTCAACTCCCACAGCATCTCGATATCTCTCACTCTCACAAGCCATTACTCAGCCATAACACTCTCCTGAACACCGTAGCAACCTCCCATAGCACGGTATTTCTAACCCCCCCCCATGAGCCCTACTCCTGCCCCATTCAACAGCTGATGCAATTGTATGTAGATGGCTATCTGCGACTCGTACATATAAATGTCAACGAGGACCACGACGAAAACGACCGCGTCGAATTCTAACCGTGGTTCCTTCCGATCCTCTCGGTGTTCGACGCAATTACCGATTCAAATAATTATACGAGACATAGGCGCCTGCTTATAGATAGATAGATTGATGGATGGATGAATAAATAGATAGATAGATGGATGGAAGGAAGGATGGACGGACGGACGGACGGACGGACGGACGGACGGACGGACAGACAGACAGACAGACAGACAGACAGATAGATAGATAGATAGATAATAGATAGATAGATAGATAGCAACATTATTGTGAAAAATGCCATTAAGAACAAGTACAGCAACAAGAAAAACAATATTTAGATTTTCTGAAAATAATAATTCTTTGTTATATTTTAACGCCGACTTCTGAAAATCTTTTGTTCTCATAGGCCTATGTTGCTCGCAAATAAACATTACCTCCCACAAACACTTTTTTAGAATTTTGCAAAATTGTGCCGAAACACAACCAACAAATACTGCATGCAGGGCTATAACCGTGGGACATTATAGGGAGCCATTAGGCTCCTTCTCTTTCGTATTTGAGTTGGCAGCGGACAAAGCCCAAAGCTACGGGTAAAATGCCAGCACTTCAGAATGTGTGTAATAAGTTTATTTAACGACGCATCCATGACAAGGATCGATATGCGTCAAACTCAGCACGTATATACATGGTACATAATGGTCTTTGTATGGGTTACACTTTTCAAACGTAGGCCTATATACACTATTAGAGTTTAGAGTCTGTATGATACAGTTCATATATAAATATAAATATAGTTCAGAGTCTGTATGCTGACGTTATTCATACTTAAGTGTTCAATGTTAATGTCTTGGTCTTCATTTCTTTGTCTTCGTTTCTTGAATTGGATTATAAAGAGCTAGAATAGCATCGCATTTCTGCATTACTTAAGCACATGCATGTCTATGATGAATGTATACAAGCTTTTATGCAATAATGTCTTAGTCTATATACATTGCTTATGCAGTATAATGCATTAATATCGCATTGTTCTTATTCACATAATAATGTTTCTTCAATGTATATGCAATGCTCTTATTTACACTATAGGGCCTATGTCTATATATATATATATATATATATATATATATATATATATATATATATATATAATACTGTTCACAGTTTTCGACCGGAAACTGCCAGCCTCTTGTAGATGGTGTCTGAGCAGCTGGTTTGACTGAGTACGGTGCTCAGATTGAACGTCCAGTTACTCCGTGCGCACAATTGGATGAGTTCATCCTGGAGGCCCATCTGAGTAGGGCATTCAGTAGGAAGTGGTGCACGGTTTCCTGGACGTCACCGCACTCGTCACAGTTTCCGGTCGGATGACGATTCCACAGCGTGAGTTTTGGGTTGAGAAGGCAGTGGCCCAGCCGCAGTCTTGTCATGACGATTGCCTTAGTCTGGCTGGGATCGGTGTACTTTCGAGCCAAACCGACCGACATTCGGCTCGAGGGCTCGATGGGCTGGGCCAGTGTCGGAGGCGGTCCACTCCGACTGCCACATCCGGAGGAAGTGGTTCTTGTAGACCGCCCGAGCTTCCTGGAATTCGAGCGTCGTCGTGATGGCGATGGTGTCGAAGTGCAGTGCAAACTTTAAGTTGTCTTGAAACGTACACTGGCCTACAGAGCGTGTCAGCAGTTTCATTTACATCGATGCCGAGATGGCCGGGGATCCAGACCAGCGTTGGTGATGATTGGGTATGTTGAGCGTAGGCTCCAACACGTTCAGCAGATCCACGAGCTGTTGTGGTCTGGCGATGGACTCTTGTCACTCAACGCTCTGGATCGCGGCGAGGAAGTCGGAGAAGGCGACGAGATGTAGCACTTCAGTAGCACTTTCTCTTCCTTTTATACTGGTGTTAATTTTCCCACAGACGCTGACGTCAATTTTCTCTTTGATACTGGTGTTATTCTTCTCCCTTTGATGCCGGTCTTAATTTTTCTTTGCTGGTGTTTAATTTATGGTAGGCCTAGGCTACAGCCACATAGGAGATCTTAATGCAGCACTTGTTTAATTAACCCTGTAAATCTCTGGCAGTGGTATACTTATCCATACTGTGCTATGGGCACTTTGATATTGGTTTGATATTGACCATATTTATTACATAAATGGACTTTTTCACACTTCCTCGCATATATTTGAACAGTTTGCTGCAGGCCTGTACAGTTTTAGGACAGGCTGCATATGGTTACCAGACGATTCATTTACACTCTCGTCGTTAAAGGGTTAATTTTCAAACTACCCAATGTGTCCTTTGGTGTATGCTAAAATTGACAAAGCTCACATACGTGGGCTCAAGTAAAGATCGCAAACTTCCTTCATCAGAGTATTTCGATCTAAAGCTGATAAATGATTTGTTATTAAAGACATAAATTGACAACAATTGAGGAATTATTATGTTTCAGCGGAGTGTATGTAGCTAGGCTTACCGAATACTTTGAATGTGATGCCACAATTTGACAGCATTAATAAATAAAACTGATAGCATAGGCCTACTCAACAGAGCAACAACGGGAAAATATTTTATTCATTAGTTTTCAAATTAACACCACCATCCAACAGTAAAATAAGTCTGAAACGACAGCTGATCAGTTTCATGCTGTCAGTGGAATGTACGCTGTAGAGTGAATTGCATCAAAGAGAGCTACCTCTGAAATTGATCAGTTTCTGTGGACTTTCAAAAGTCCATAATGCACACAAGTACTCACACCATTGATTAAAAATTGTTAACCCAGCGGCCGTCCACATAAATTTCTTATTACGTACGCAGCGAGGAGTGGGGGTTTAGAATTTAGGGGATTTTGCGTATGGGTGCGTACGGTGGGGGGAATTTTCTAATTATGACGTACAAAATACGGAATACTAAAAACAGAACTGTAAACCCAATCACAGACTATAATCCTGCTTAATCAATTTTATGTAGCATTAAAACTTTAAAATGAGAGTATTGTTAGTGTTTTATTTCTTCATAACCATTAAAAAATTTACGCTGTTAAATATGATGCTTAAAAAAATAAATAGCCTGTGATAAAATCATAGATGTCTTTAGTTATTTAACCTTTACAAAGGGGGTTTGAGCTCAAATGAACGTCTGCATGGGGGAGAGGCGGTTCACAAAATGTACGCTGTGCAACAGAGGGAGGGGGTCCGAAAATCCCATTTCTTTGCCTACGTAATATATGGATAGGCCCTAACACCATTGATTGTTGCCCTTTCTCTAAACAGTTGTCATACCATATATGTATATATATTATATATATATATAAAATATATATACTACACACAAGTATTCATGAAAATAAAAAAACAACCCAAATATCTAATAATGAAACAGGGCGCCCTCTAGAGATCATAATGGTTTATCAGATTTGCACTTCAGCAGCACATTCATTCAATCAAGACTCACCCTACAGTCTTCAGTATTGTGCTTTAAGTAATTTAAAGCAATAAGAAAATATATCCCGCAGTAACTCCATAAAGAACATAGCAAGCTTCATCAATTGGTGCAAAATCCGGAACTTAAGTCAGCAACAAATATACTACTAAGCATTAGCTCACTGTACACTGTGCATCATTGCGCATCAAATTTCCAAGTTAATAAAAATTAACAACATATACAGTTTTCCGTGGTGACCCAGAACCTGCTCATTTTTCAGTCAATTCACCAATGCTGACTGTTTGAATGGAGCCAACCCATTGAAGGCCTCGAGTATGCAGACCACTGCTAGCCCAAAATTCAAATCTCTGAAATGACCCACCCACTGCACGCAAACTGTTAGCAACACGCACTGAAAAACATGCACAGTGAACTAATACTTAATTGGTTCCTACCTAAACCAATGCAGTATGCCTAGCAGACAGGGCAGGATCAGATCATTCTTTGCATCAAAACATGGGATGAAACTTTCCTGCTCTGGACAAAATGATCTTTACAAATGCTCAATTTTTCAACAGCATCAATGTGACACGAAACCTATACAAATAATTTTAAAAAAATGTATATCTGAAACAAGTGAAGTAACTTTAAAACATAATTTTTTAAATCATTAGAGTAATCCAAATAAAAAAATAAATATCCTAAGTTCTTTGTTATTTTCAGCATGTCTCCTCAGCAATTGACCAACCAGACACTTTTAATTCAACTGCAGTTAAACGTATGAATTGTCCGAGAGAAGTCACATCGTCGATCGCCGGTGTAGGGGCCATTTCCTTTCAACTGTTTAGACCATTTCGCAGACTAGCTGTGTTAAGTGACGATTGAACGCTGTTCATCCTCGACGTTTACATAAAGACACAGAGCATGGCAACAACTTAATCCCCAACAGCAGAATTTTAGCACATAATTACTTTTTGGCACATTATTTACACAATCTAATGACTCACACGAGTCATGATGCATTAGCCGTGACGTCAGATCAGCAGTTGCCATGGTAACAGCTAAGCGTACAACTAGCCAGGCTGTGAGCAGTCTCAATCGTGCTTATATGCTTGACAATGCAATGGAACGTAGGCCTCGCGCAAACTATTTACATTATAGAAGTCTAAACGGTTCGAAAGAGGATCGCAGCGGCCGAGTACTGAGGCGAACGATTCGCGAACCGATGGAAAATTTCTTCACTCTATAGATTCATGCACAAATTATTAAATCTAGCCTGGAGAAATGAAGGATAGATGGTTGACTTTTATGATGGCGTTCTTTCTTGAGCTTTTAACTTTTTAATGGTGTTCTTAAGTGCCTGACGTTTGTTACAGAACCAGACGCGAATGACTTCGCGGTCGTAGCTCAGTCGATCCGAAAGCTCCGACATTTCGCTCCCTGTCAAGAAAATTGTACGACACCAGTCATTATTCAGTCATTTAAGAACTAACTACCAACCTCACTCAGCATACTCAACAAACAACCTACGAAATTGCTTCATATAGAAAAAGAATACAAACAAAATATCAACTTCAACATGCAAACTAATATCTGAACAGTACACAATTACATACATATCCTGCAGTATAATGAAATGGTCAAATTGATATACAAAGTTTATTGTGGCTAAAACCATAGATAATGTTTTATATTGCTGGGTTGTATATTGATGAAGTGTCAAAAGAGGCAGCAGGAACTTAGATTAGACAATTTCGGCTTTCAAAACAAATAAATGTAAAGGCGGCTGAAACTAATCTATTTTGGCTGAAGAATAACAATAAGTTGTTTAAATAAAAACGAAAAAACGAAGATTAACAATCGAAGATCCACATGTAACTGCAACTTAAAACTGATGAAAAATTATTAACGACATATATTAAGCAGAACACAAAAAAATACCTTTAACAAAAAACATCTGTATGCATGTAGGTAGGTATGTATGTATATATGTATTTATGTATATATGTATGTATTTATGTATGCATGTATATTTGTAAGTATGTATTTACATATGTATGTACATGTATGTATGTATGCATGTATGTATGTATGTATGTATGTATGTATGTATGTATGTATGTATGTATGTATGTATGTATGTATGTACATGTATGTATGTATGCATGTATGTACATGTAAGTATGTATGTATGCATGTATGTATGTGTGATAGTCTATATGAAGAATAACGATCATAGCTAAAAAATCATGCAGACAGACTGATAAACAGAAAGATTAACTGAGAGAATTTAAAGCAATAAATGAAAAACAACAGCAAAACACAGACCTATCATCAAAAGCCAGACAACACATGACAGTCTCTGGAAGCGTTTGATCATAATTCTAAGTGAGCTTTGAAGAAGTTGGAACATTCTCATAGCAGCCAGTTAGGCGCACGTCCAATGAGTTTTTCTGTGGTCTGTCTACGAAACACAGCAGTTCATGTGTTTATAGATTAATGCAATAAAGACCAAACATCCAAAGTGGATCATCCTCTTCTGGTTTCCAGTGGTTTCGATTATTCAATAACATCCATCTGACACATTTTCATCCTGTTAACACAGAGTCATTGTAAAGAGGACAAATAAATAATTTTCTTTTAATTTCAAACTGACAGATCACAGTATGATCACAAGTATAGCATGAACGAATGACGACTAGTTATTACAGGAGTCAAATTTAACTGTCTGCAGCCATGCAAGGCGCCCATTACGTTATAAAAGAGCCTCATTATACAACAAAAATAAATTGGGAAAAGTCAAAAACAGTCAATGCTTAATGCAGCAATTGAGATTCTTCAAATAGTTTATCTTTTTGAAGCAATCATCAGAAGTGTTTATAATAGCCGATGGCTTTTGCTGATCCAAATACAGCAACGTTTTACATGAACCACAGGATGGGTGCATAACATGCAGTCACACAGCTATGGAGTTTAACCAACTGCTTGACAATAAAGAAGTATCTCTATACACTGCAGTTTTCCATGGTGCTTTAACAAATATAGCGTGTTGATTTAATAAATTTGAAAGAGAAAACAACACTATGCATCAAGCATACAGAGAAATGGTACCAACTGGGGTGGCAAGACTTCTCCCACCACTTGATTTCCAAAACAAGTGCATGGCTAGAGTATTACTTTCATAGCTGAGCTTGCTATGGGCACAGTCTGTAAACTGGGCTAGTGTGAACATGTGCAAACTGCATTTTCCAAAAAGACTTATGTAACTGGGTAAATTGAACGAATCTACACTGCAAAATATTTCCCGTTGCCTGAATGACAATCGTAAGACTTTTTTATAGCGCCCCTTCAAGAACCTACTCAGGAGCGCTCCCATCCCAGGGACCTAGCCCATCCCAATGATTTCCACTGCACTGTTAAGCTGCACAAGATCAACGATCCAATCAAGTGAATCAAAAGCCATAATGCATTGTAGAGGCATGATCGAAATCATGCTGGACAATTATGCCACCAGGATTAGCAATTCAAAACATGAAGTTAAAGTTCAAACGTGAAAGACAACAAGGATTCGAAACAATGGCCAGAGCGAGGTAGCTCTAGACAGAGATTCAAACTGGTACTAGCCTCAGATGAAGGCGAATCATAGACAAAAATATCAAACATAATATACAGTAAATTAATTAACAACAGTTAACATGCACCTTCTACAGTAAAATAATTACATAGAAAACCAAAATTAAAATATTCTATTCAGAACAAAATATAAATATTTATGATTGAAATTAAATAGAAATATTTGAGTCAGACATGCTGATTATCTTGTAAACAAATTATTTATTTATCACTATTTTACAGAGACAAATTCTGTCAATTAGTAATTTAGTTGGAGAAAGTTTAAAAGCCACAGAAGACCAGTTACTTGACACTTCACCGACAAGCTGCATTGGTTTCCCACTAGCTTTTAGTGACAGTAAAGGGTTAAACCATCCTTCATAGGCACCCATACATATGATGTGTAATCACCCTCATTTTTCTTAGTTGCATGATCATAGTCACATTAGTCCGTGACAGAATCCCGGGACGACAGAAGAAGAGATGGGAAGATATGATACACAGGGGTGTCCACATAGGGGGGTCCAGAGGCAAATGCCTAGAATTTCAGGTAAGGGGATAATTTTTTAGTCTTAGGGGGAATATCTGGCCTTGCTAACACTGGGGACCGGGGTTTGCCTCCATCACTCAGGGGGGTATTGACACCCCTGATGATACAAAAGGACCTGAAGACTCTAAAATTGAGAAATGAAGACAGTCAAGTGGAGATGAAGAATCCGTGTGGCTGACCCCTCCATTTTGAGGGATTAATTCAAGCCTGAAGGATATATAATTTATAGTGACAGAATCCATTAGAGTTTAAAGTCGGGGTGGCAAGACTTCTCCCACCACTTGATTTCCAAAACTAGTGCACGGCTAGAGTATTACTTTCATAGTTGACCTTGCTATGGTGCACAAATAAATGTGAAAATCTAGATTATAAGACATCTTATTGCCTTGGCAGCAACCTCCTATCACTACACAGTCGAGCATGGACACTATCGCGTGCCTGTTAGAAACTATTAACTATTTAATCGAGTTGGGTGATGATGACTTACCTGACGGATGAGTATTTTGTTCAAAGTATTCATTCAGAACTTCCAGCGCTTGTGGAGTGAAGGAGGTCCTGCGCTTGCGTTTTTTTGACGGTTCGCTTCCGATGAATTCGGTGAGATTTTGCATTCCGTTTTTATAGCGTTCCTCCGCTTCTGCCATCCATCGTTCTAGAACTGGTTTGATTTTTTGTGCACTCTTTGGTGTTATGTCGAGCTTTTCAAACCTTAGCCCAAAAAACCAAGTTGCAATTGTACTGCAACTAGAATTAACAAATTAAGCCAGTGCAAGAAAAGAAATATTATCTTAGGTTAAAATGACATTGAAATTCATAAACACTAAAAAAAGACTTAATCAATAAGCAAATAATCCTCTAATAACTAGAAAACGCTATCAGAGGTGGTCTATGACACATACACAGCTCAACCAACAGATTCCCATTTACAACAATAGTTGACACCCTAGGATGTTCAGAGTTGCAGGAACATGTGACATGGAGAAAGATGAACAACAGCCATATGATCCACTGCCACGGTACATGTTCCAAACCGTATTACGATATAACGATATCTAGTCTTATCATAATCATAATCTCCAAATTTCTAAAGCCCCACTTTAAAGCCAAGCGCAGGGCACCAGCATATTCACGAGCGCTGTCTTATAACACATGTAATAAAATTGCATTGTAAGCACATGTGCAAAAAGGTATTGTATCTCAAATAGATAAATAAATATATCTGTATCAAACCTGCAGATGGCCGACTGACTGTATGAGGGACCTTCAGTGGCACTAAGAGCCTGACCAACTTGAGTCTGAGTCAGGCCGAGGGACAACCGTCGAATTTTGAATTGTTTTGCGAATTCTCGAATCTCATCCAAGTTAACCCCATCAACAATTGTTCCTTCTCTACTACCACTGATGATGTCTGAAAAAATAAGATCAAGTGATATAATCAAACAATTTAGTCACATCAAAAGTATTCAAAATGCACAATCGGGCCAATTATAGTCCGAACAATCAGTATCAGTAACTATAATTGGCATCAGTTTTTACTAATTCTAATACATTTATACCTAACCAGTAATTATTCATCAACAGGAAAAGTGACCCTGCTTACAGGGTCTTAACTTACTTGTGTCCTTTAAGGGTTTCTATTAGTCCCAGAACATTTTCAACATTTTGTACACTGTGTTTGTTATTTGGGAGCGATAAAAAACACTTGGTAAATTCAATTCTGTGATAGATAACCTTCATACATCTACGGCCAAAGCTTTGAACCTACATTTGTGATCAAACGTGTACATGTTCATCATTCAAAATAATCATGCTTAAAATGGCTGAGTTGTTCTCGGATAGCACCTAGCAATGTATGGGTTAGGGTTACAGCTTAGGGTTGCCACTAGAATATTCTTTGTCTTGTTATCAATTCCTCAAAGACTAGGGAGATGCTGGTCACAAGAAGACTGGCCGCCATGCCTGATCCAGTGAAGATGCGCTAGAGATAATATGTCGAGATGTGGATCAGAATTAATATCAAGGTTGAGGACAGGGTAATCTGTTGCGAAGGTAAGAATGAAGAGTTTGTGCGTGGGTGATGTATTGAAGGATCTGGAATGTTG
>OY365821.1:12235960-12363037 GCA_959347315.1 Bimastos eiseni | reverse complement strand
GACCTACTGACTTGGTAAGAGTTGGTTGATGTTTGGTGTAACGGTTGCCGTGGAGACCGCTGCCAGGTTGCAGTCGTTTTGCAACGAAGCAATAGTGTTGCTGAGACTGCTTGGCGTCGACAAAATCTTTGACTTCTGGATGCTTCCGTTGGGCTGCGAGTGATGATCGGAGTTTGCACTGGACAGCACAAGTGACACAGCGGTTGCGTTTAACTTTGGCGCCTTGTTCTGCAGGAACAGAGCACAGAGGTAACACTGTTACATTGGTTAATTGGTTAAGATTGTTCCCAGAGATTACTGGGAGATTGCTTCCAGAGATTAATGTAAGATTGCTCCCAGAGATTAATGGAAGATTGCTCCCAGAGATTAATGGAAAATGATTCCCAGAGATTAATGGAAGACTGTTTCCAAAGATTAATGGAAGATTGCTCCCAGAGATTAGTGGAAGATTGCTCCCAGAGATTAATGGAAGACTGTTTCCAAAGATTAATGGAAGATTGCTCCCAGAGATTAATGTACGATTATTCCCAGAAATTAATGGAAGACTGTTCCCCAAGATTAATAGAAGATTGCTCCCAGAGATTACTGGAAGATTATTCCTAGAGATTGTATGCTCAGACAGTCACAGAGTGTTCAATAACGAAAATTGCAAAAGAGACATCCTTGGAGTAGTAAGATAGTAAGAATCAAGATAGCAATAAAGTCGATTGAAAAACATTCATGTGATAAAATCGATGGATAACAATTAATGTATCGAGTAGCAGCCTTAGCATTGAGGTTCAAATTCTGATTCATCAACTGTTGACAAAGTTACAGTTAGTCTTTGGTGTCCCATTGGTCAATGCTTTGTGCATAAGACACCAGTGCTATTGGAGTAAAAAAAAATCAAAAATCAATCAATCAATGGTAAGTTAACAGTTGACAGCTTCACTGTTTTTAGACTTTTTTATAAGAAAACAAGATAAAAATGTGCAACAGATCAATAACAAGCAGCATAAAGTAATGTATTCAGAAGCAGACATTTTCTCTTGAGCACTTTCTGTTGGTTATGAGATGCACAGGAGAAAGCAGCCAAAAAAACACGACACACTGTATTAGTGACGACGAAACGACCAAAACGGTTCCATACAATTCACAGGAGCCTAAAAGTCGTAAGAGGCTCATGACCTGATAAGAGACACAGAGACAAGGCGAATAAAGAAGATGACCACTGTCAAAATACATTATCACAACCACATTCATTCACATCAGCATCATCGGTGACACCGTTACCCATCCCACAGACGTACACACGACTGTCGTGTGAATAGTCATAATAATGCATGTGATGTGTACACGCAGTATTTCTCGATAGGAACAGTTCAACGAAAAGCATAATGAAAAGTTGCCGGATTACAGAAACCACTTGACCGGACTGACCTGTGGTGTTGCAATTGCCAGCAGCTGGCCCTGCGCCTTGGCAATAAATTTTGGCAGTTGCGCTGCTGCAGCTGTTGCCATGGTGATGTTCAGCTGTTGGGAGGATGGGGCGGTGGAAACGTTCAGCAAGGCCGACACAGAGCTTGTTAACGAGGAACTCTGCGAGGCTGTCAAACAGAAAACGGACGTAGACGATGACGTTGGAACATGTTTACGAAAGAATTCGCCAGACAATGCATTCACGGACGCCTGTACTCTTTGGATAACAGAGAACGCAAACAATCCTTATCAAAGATGTTCGACTGACGCAAACCGCGAGACGGCATGCAAGGAAACATGACATGCACATTGTACAGCAGTGTATGTGTGCAGCTATTCAGATGTCATGTATGTAGGCTTAGCTTATGGACGTTAAAGGGTTAAAGTCTTTCTGAGAACCATTCCACATTTCTCATACAGCGTGCGTACGTGTATAAAATGGAGATAAACGTTACAGAATATGCCACTGGTGTCCAATATCCATTCAGTGCCTTCGATATTATTCCTGTGGCGGGCAGAGATTGCACAGTGTGATAACAAATATCATCAGCATCACCTCATCCTTCACCCAGGCTTGGGACTGGCACTGTCACGGTACGAACAGTGGCAGACTCTGTCGGTCGTATGTGTGTCTACATTGTACTGTATTGTATCTATAAATTTATACAGCGCCCCTCACAGGAGCCACGTGTTGAAGAAGTGTATGTCGTCTCAGAAAGACAAACAAAAAGAGCAGGACATACAAGGAGTGTCTTTTGTCGAGGCTTACTTGATAGCGTGGCAGCGCTAACGGATTGTGTGACACTGGCCACGTTCGTTGCGATCAGCTGGCCACTAGAGGTCGCCAGCAGCTGTATTTGGTTGCCTGCACCTGCTGCGAGCGACAGTGGAATGGATATGAGCTGCTGAGTGCCATTACTGGTCGACACCGGAATCAGGAGATGCTGAACGGGAATGGCCGCCGGAGAAACGCCGCCGCCGCTGCTCGGACTCTGCAGAGCGCTACCCGTTAGGATGAATGGCGACGCCACTTGTGGCTGGCCGAGGAGATGGGCGGGGCTTGTAAGCGATGACGTCAACTGGTTGAACACATCTGAATAAACAAAGACAAAATAACTGAATAAATGAACAGCATTTGGTCGACTGCTAACAGGACCATAACAACCTCAGTTCCCTATAGATCATGGGACAATAGCACAGCTAATAAGGGTATAACAGTGTTGGTTGACTACAAGTGCATTTATTGCTGGAAAAAACAACAAAATTCTGCATAAAAGTATTCAAAACCGTGAGAATAGACGAGAGACCACTGTCTCCAATTTTCAGTCTAATGTTAGAGTTTGAAATGGATGACAACAACAATTGATTTCCACTGTTGCCCTCCAAGCATAGTCAACAGCACAAACAATACTTAAAAAAACAAGCATCACAAATAATAATAAATCACAGATATGGCATGAACCCAGCACAAAAACAGACACAAGACATTGTTTTACCGTCTTAGGTAAGGAGTAACGACAGACGTTTAATTAGTCATAATAAATCAGAAAAAGATCATTGAATACACAACACAAAAACGACCATGCATTTTAGTCAGACCTGAATGAAACATCGACAGTCATTTCCACAGATGGATCCTACTTTTGATAAACAGTTGGTGAGTTTACCAATTGAATAAAGTCTCACAATCCTACATCAGGCACCACAGTGGTTCCCAACCTTTTTTGAATTAAGACCACTTTTGTTTAGTTGGAGGACATGATGGGCCACAAATTTTTTTTAATTACTTTGAATTTCGAAGTTGAATTGAGATTAAGAGAGGACTCATTGGATATGGAATAAAAGAAGTTATTGGAAGATATAAAAAAAGTAAGTTTGTATGCACTTTATTGAACCGCTTGCAAACGCACTGCAATAATATACTATAATAATAGCAGTGAGGAGATGAGATAATACATAACTGTTAAAATATAATAATTTATAATAGAAAATAATTATTCTGTCAAATATTCATTTTTACATGTTTATTTATTTTTATCTTTGATAGGTCGAGGGCCACTTTTGAAGCCTGGCAGGCTACCAACTACTGCCATCCCACAGTCTAGTAGAAACTTACAAACTAGTGCCACCCTACAATCTAGTAGAAACTTTTTAATGATGCTTTTCCATGTTATCAGGATAATGGTAATCGAACATTGAATTGCGGTTGAAGTCATCTAGAAAATTGGTGAGTTATTACCTTTCAGGGATTAGATAATTTCCAAAAATCAGGAAATGCGATAGGTGCTCCGAAACAAAACCACATTCTCATCTCATTTGACCCATGGGATGATTCATTCTGTCTAATGAATGGCAAAGGGATATTAAAGCATCATCATCATCATCGTCATCGGTCATAGACATCGTCATCATCATCATCATCATGATTGTCATCATCATCACCATCAAAATCGTCGGCATCGGCGTTGTCATCGTCATCATCATCATCATCAAGCGTGCCTCTGTTCAGAGCATTGCCATCTCTACAACTATGCAATCGAATCGGACCTGATCTTGTCTCCAGACTGTGTGTAGGATGGGTTGGTGAAACAAATTCCCTAATCATGTTTATGTGAGCCCTGATCATGTGCCAGATTTCTTCCAACTCCTTTGGTGGGTCAGAGTTCAAGGGTCAGAGTGCCCAAGCATGGTCCTCTATTTCCTACTTCCTGTTGTCTCTGAGACTGGGGTCTGTCTTGTGTAGCTGTGCACCATTTAACACTGCAAGGCATCATGATTCTTTTCTAGGGCGGCTAGGTATGTTCAAGTCGCAGCTCTAAATAGGCAGACTAATAGCATAATATTATATGATGTAAACAAGTGGAGATATACCAGCCACCCACCCAATACTAGTACTCCAGATTACTTGCTTGTGGTTGTTCATAAAGCCATGGGCAAATTTTATGCTATTCATCCTCGGACATCACTGCTGCTATAGGCTTACACATTGAACTTGAGGTTAATTAAGACTCAACTTGTAGGTGAACCAGCTTTACCCAGCTTTTTTTATCCAACTCATTTACCATCCTATTTAGCTTCCATGATTACACACCCTATGCTGCAGAAGTCAATTCACTCTTCAACCAGCATCTACTGGAAAGTATACTTCTAGTCAGAAAACAGCTACTGTTCCACCAGCTCAGGAAACTTTCAGCTTATCTTAGATTCGACCTGCTTAATTCAGTTAACCATGTTCTTGCATATCTGACAGTGGCAGCTGAAAGGCACTGTGTATAATAACTAGAAAGAAACATGCATAAGTGTGCATGCAACTTCTGCTAAACCATTGCTTTTGATCTTTATATCTATTGCATTTAATCCCTATATCTTATATCTTATATCTATATCTATTATCGACCACTTAATTGACCTGCTGCTTTCAATACCTGTTTCAGAAAATGCAATAGAAGTATTATAGCCATGAACCTTTGTTCCATTTCTATATCAACAGTGCATGTGTAATTGTAATTGAGAATTTTTATAGCACCATTTCAAGAGAAACTCATCAGAGGTGTTCCTAACTTTACCACACCAACTCATAATAAAAAAATAATAATTTTCAAACACTTGCATGGAAAGGGGTAAAGAAAAACAAAGATCATTGTGGAGGTTGCTAGACAAAAAAATTCCAGAAAGATGGACAGACCACAGTCAAGCTTTTCTGGAGCACAATGGAAGTTCAAGCCCTATTCAAGCACAACGGGTAAACAAAATAACAACAAACATTAATGTAACGAACCTTCATCGATTACTTACTTGACAGTTGGTCAGTTTTGTACGAGTCCAGCAAGTCCGAGGTGCTGAGCGAAGGCAAGCCCCACAACGAACTGTCGGACAGAAGGGCTCCGTTGAGCTGGTTCCCAGTTGCAATAGTAGCCAACTGAAGAGAATTGACTGAAGACAACGTCATTGCAGACAGCGCTCTTGCTGAGGGCAAGGGAGACTGGGAATTTCTGCCAGACAGCATCACATCCTACATACAACAAGATACAAACCAAATAAGTAATATAAGGCAATATAAATAATAAGTATAAATAATATAATATAATATAAGTAATATAAAATAAGGCAGGAATATACATCAATAAAATCAAATCAAATATGTTTTTATTGTATGTTTTTATTGATCCCATTATTGTTGTACAGAGTTATTACATAACAAGAAGAAAAACGAAAAAAGCTATACAACAGAACACTTTAGCAATAACATATTACTATAAGGGACAGAACAATAGGGAAAATAGAAGGACCCTAAGGGACCCAAAGATCTCGAAGATCTCGCACGCCGGGCCTACCCTCTCCATCAAAATTTGATGATCAAATATTAGTCTGCAGTAAGTCAAAGTGCAAAAAAATTCGCTTACACAGATGACAAAACTACTTTAGATCTCGTCCATAATAGTTTCATGTGCTTCTAGAAGGCAACCTAATGAAAGACTTTTACATAGAAACACAAGCGCAAGATTGTATGCAAAGAAACACAAAATTATAAACACCTCTACGTAGATGTTGTTAGATAACTGTCTTGTATTTAGGTTGACTCAGATCTCAATGCACAGTGGCCGATCGGTTAGAGCGGTCAGCCCGTAACGTTCAGTGTGTGCTGAGCGCACGGGTTCGAGCCTCGACCGGGGCTTCAGTCACCGTGTAGGGACCTTGAGCAAGTCCTTCGCGCACCATTGCTCTGCAGTACAACTGCAATTGCGCCTTTGAGGCGTGTGTATGCATTTCTGAGCAAAATAATGTTGGAAGAACGGCGGTATCAAATTTCGGAACATGAAAATGAAATGAAATATTCTACTCTCCTTGTATTTGCCTGGGTATTGGACTATGGTACTTCCTTAAGCTGATCTCTTGTTTTTGAATATTCTTTTACCTCAATGGATACATAGGAGTGGCTATGTTTAAGGAGTGGCCTTCTCCTTTCTAAGCTGATACTCAACAGGAGTTATCATAGCCTGCTTGGCTTTTGTTTAAGTATGACGTGTGTATCTTTAGACTGGGGTCTCATTTTGTGTATTTTTGAAAGCCAACACCTCTCTTAGGGTAGTTAAGCTAGGTAACACGACGTTCTTGCTGTTTCTCCTGCTGCTGCCTCGTTCTACACCGTGTGTTCGAGCTGCTTTCAACGTTGTATGGCTTCAACTATCATCCTGTTGACGACTTTCCAATATGCTTCTTGAAGTCAAAATTAAGTCTTCATGTTACTTTTGTTAACCCGGATGTAATTTTGACATTACATTTTGAAATCATCCCCTAGCACTGTCTGTTTCACTAGTAACATGCAACAATGTAAATATGTATATACATAAATGCATGTAGAAAATTATTCATGCAGCTTTGCAGAACCATTGAGCGTGACTGTGGCATTTGCAGCCTACAGTGCCAACGAGATAGTCTATATCAGATATAAGCTTGTGGCTCAATGCTCGAAAATGGTCACTCTGTCATTAGTATGCTACAAAAAACGCTGCTATCAATAGGAAAACATTGCCATAGATCTTTACCATGGCACAAAAACGCACTTTTAGTTTAGATGCATGAAAATGCGCTTCGAAATTAGTCATTTATTTTACAACCTTGACATTTTGCGTGCCCATGCCAATGCGAATAAATACAAATTAACGCAAAAATACCTTAGAAGGAAAGTGCAAGTATCATGCTCACAAAGCGCCTACACTGCACCAAATGACCGATATTTATAGCAATGAAACATTCATAAATCACTCTGCAAAATCCTCAGATATATGCTGGTCATATATTTACATCTCCTCCAGGCTTGAATTAATCTCTCCCAGGGGAGGAGTCAGCCAGATATGTACACCGGTTACCCTACATAAAAAAATCCCCACTAGGCATCATACACAATTCATCTGAAAGAGCAATTTGTATGGAAGACTGTCAAAAATGACAGTAATGCACTTGTCATATTCGATGGGTAACCATCAACTATTGCAGTGCTTTGAGCCATCACATCAAATTGGGTCACATCATTTGACATTTAAAGCAAAGTAAGGCACTAACTAGTGTATTTATTATCAGAGTAAAAAATTAAATAATAACCTCTATTGTTAAGTAATCAGAAGTATTGTTATGGTAAAATGACTTTAGTTTGGTCAAAATGCAAAAATAGCTAGTGTATTTCTTACCAGAACATGCCTCTATTGCAAAGTCCTCTCAGAAGTATTGTTATGGTAAAATGATTTTAGTTTGATCAAAAGTAAACATTACTAGTGTATTTCTTACCAGAATATGCCTCTATCAGATGTAGGCCCTATTGGTGTGGTAGAATGTCTTTATTTTGGTCAAAATGTAAACATCACAATGTAAATACAGCAAAAGCGCTTAAATTTTGGTAACCTCTACAATGCTAGTGTCTGATGCGCAAGTCATCGACCAGTGATACGTCAAAGCCAAACCGTAATCAGGTCAGCACTATGTCAAAAGCCAAACCGTAATCAGGTCAGCATTCAGAAGATCAGTTCATTCAGAACACACCCAAATGTGTTACTTATTCAGTCTGCCCAAAGCACGCATCAATTCTGACAGAATATTGTCATAAAAAAAGCAGAATAAAAAGAAAATGAAACTGATCAATCCAAACTTTACAAGCTTTGCTAAATATATATGGCATTTGTAAATAATGGGCACCCAATTCACCGGACCACTACCCCAAGTATTTAATTTACTTAGTCTACGAGCTTCTACAAGCAACCATCAGTTGATACAATGCCAGTGAGAGGATCAATATAAAAATAAATATTCCTTATATAATTATTCTCATATTTATTACATATCCATGTAATGCATATAATCTTAAGTGCCTTGCATTATATACATATTTTGTGTCTTTAACACTGACTGTCGTATACTCTATAACATATGATATTATACAGGCATATCATATGAGATTATTACAACACTCTATCTATATACATGGATATGGCATATAAAAACACATATACGTAGATAGGTATAGACAGATTCATGCACGGGAGGTGCCAATCCTGTAAGCTGGAACCTCAGAATAAACGGCATTAAATGCTGTCAGGAGTCAGGCAAGAAGACATACACCTACCACACACAGCCAACCAATCCTCTCTTCTTTCCTTTCTTCCCTTCCTCCTCCTCCTCCTCCTCCGCCATGGAAATCTCCAGCAACAGCCATTCATCAAACAGACCCTAATGCTGCCAATGTGATCGAGTCACTATGGCAACCATTTCTAATAAAACTCAGCGCTATGAGGAGTAGGAGTACGATGAACAAAAGGAGGAATACGACGAAGGGGGTGACTAGGAGATGATATGACTGCAGTGCTCCCTTGCCCTTTCGACAAACACACACACGCACGTGCGGCCTCCCTAAGCAAACAATCCTGTCGTCCGTCCGCCTTCCGAGTCTGTCTGTCCGCTCTCGTCTATTCCCTTGTTTTTAGGGCATCTTGCTCTCAAGACTGATTTTGAGTGCGATCACATGCAACAGAAATGTACTGTGCAACAGAAATGTACTGAGCAACAGAAATGTATTGTGCAACAGAAATGTACTGTGCAATCTCTGCTGGCCACAGGAATAATATCGAAGGCACCGAATGGATTCAGACACTAGTGGCATATTCTGTAACGTTTATCTCCATTTTATACACGTACGCATCTAATTTCAACATGCTCAACCAGTTTATCCTCGTACAACACATTGGCTGACTTCACCAGGAAATAATGATTTACGATATGGCAAAATATTAAGGAATTTTTTCACCTTTCTAGGCCTATAAAGATTTCTACAGCAGCACGAGCATGCAGTTACCATCCACAGGGTCAGCAGATGCAAGAAATCATGTTGCTCAAATCTGATAAAATATTTATATGCAAAGCCACAACACTTAAATTAATTCACGACACTTTTTGAGTCACCATCAATACCAAAGCATTTGGTATTTAAAGGCAATTGCAATCTTAGTATTAATTTCTTCAGTGCCCAAAAAAAACTGTTGAGGGAACTAGTCAATGAGTATATATATATATATATATATATGAGGTAAGGTATGGTAAGGATATCACTTATATATTGCCAGCATAAGCCATTTTCAACTCCAGTTATCTGAGGTGTGGTTCTGGGTTTGGAGGAGAGATATCTGACCAAACAGAAGTGCAACAATATTGATCAAACAACTAGCTGAACTACCTCCTGCCTTCCTTAAACTTTGCCTACTCTGAAAAAGCGAGTCATGATTCATCTACAGCCAGCCCTGATTCATCACGATTCTCATCATTCAATACATTGAAGTAAAATACTGCAACAGCCCTCTGTGCAGAGAGACCATTTTTTCCAACCCTGTGTTAATATGTATGTATCAACCCTTTAATGACTGGGAAACCTATGCAGTCTGTTGCTAAGGGGTTAAGTCACTTGATGCAGTACATTCTAAGCACTTCACAATGGCATTGCTTACAAAACAAATCACGTTCGATATATTTTGTACTATGGTAGAAATCAAGTCAAGTGCATGTCTTAGTAGCATCAAAACTCTGAAAAGCAGTAGTGGCTGGATAGGGAGAGTCTCTGAGTAGATTTCTTGAAGATGCACTATATTAAGTCTCATTGATTGATTGATCGATGATTGATCTCAATTTGTACATAGATGACACTTACAGTAGTAAAATATATGACTAAGTTGGAAAGCAAGCTTAATAAAGGTAGAAACCTGTTTAATGATGGCACTTTGTGCCAGTTTGGCTGCATCTGGCTTGCTATCCCCATTGAGCTCCCCCATTCCGGTGACGGAATCCTCCGCTTCAGTGTCCATCGACTTCGGGGAATCCCAGATCGGATCCACTTTGAAGATGTCTGTTGCTGGTCACAGAAGACCTCCGAATATAAGACAAGAAACCCTACAATACAGTGTAACAAGGCTATCATCAACATATACCTCACCAAAGTCATTAAAATCCAGATAATGCAAGGTAATTACCATTTCTAGGGTTCTAACCATCCAAGGGTAACTATCTGAAAGACCGTTGTCATCTGTTTTAATAATTACACGAATTTCCATTTCATATGAAATAAACAACAACCAGAACAAGAATAGAAACATTATACCTCAGCAGATTATTATTTTCTTCAGATATGTAATCAGTTCCTGAAGTGGTAATAATAAACACACAGTTCAAGTTGCAAATGATCAGGTTTTGTAGGTTGAACCATCCCTTTGGAACAATCTGCCAGCTGACAATTGAGGGTCCCTATAAACTCTGCTCAAGTGGCTTTTTGAAGCTGCGTCAAGACCCAACTGTTCAGATTCTTTGTACAGCCATGTTCTTAGTCCTTTTCGGAAGTTACACAATGTGCTTTATAAAAGTCCAGATGCATGCATACATTGCTGCACGTGTTGCTCTGGAAGGTAGAGAAGAAGAGCTAGTGGAACATTAATGCAACGGAAAAGAGTGAAAGGTGTATAGGTCATCTTGGATTGGTGCAATTCTTTTAGTCATGCCTGATCAGTTAAGTTGCTGACAAAACCAGTTTTCTTGATCACTACAGATAAGACCAGATTAAAAACTATCACCACATTAATTATTAAACAGCACACTTTGATAGTCAATCCATACACACTGTATTGTGTTTACATAATGATTTCCACAGCACCTCTCACAGTACATCCTAATCAGCAGAAACCCAGTGCAACGTGGGACAACTATAATCATAATTTCACAATAAATTATGATGCCGCATTAGTGCAAAATGTATCATAGTTTCTTAACTAATCCAATGTGATTAGACACTGCTGTAGCGCTATTCTTTTGTTATTCAAACGAACACACTCTACTAATCATGTAGTCAATGGTCAATTAGGCAAATCCTCATTCTAAAATCACACCTATTTAGCACAGCCCTATAATTATGCCTGTTACACAAGGGTTATAAAGAAAGCCCATATAAGATTAATACTAGCCTTTGAATTGTACTGTTACAGAAGGATATTGCAATTGAACTGGACCCAAAAAGTAACAAACATTGAAGTAAGATGAAGACTAAGCAAAAAAGAGAATATCATGCAAGCCATAATCAAACGAAAATTGGGACTATTTGGACACATTTGTAGAGTGGATAATGAAAAATAAGGAGTGTAATGACAGGAATTATGGAGAGAATGGGAAGAAGAGGAAGACCTTGCAGAGAATGGTTAGATGACATTGAAGACTGGTGTGGAACCGATATACACAACTCATTACAGCTAACCCAAGACAGAGGAGCATGGAGTACAATGGTCAAATGTGCAGTGGACACCTACGACTTTCAGCCCATGGATCCTGGTGATGATGATGATGAAAATCCCAATCCACTGGATATAAAACTAGTTGAGAGCAAACAATAAACATCACCTTTTCACAAAACACACTCACACTAAGAAGCATGCAAGGTATAATGCTGTGCTACAGTTTCACAACTGTTAAACCTGTTGGGCAGTGTTAGCGACAAGAATGCCATGAACAAATTCTCAACCTATTATGTTTATGTCCACTTTTAAGGATATACTGTTGCTTTACAGAGTTCTGAACAGTCTGATATACCTCGAAAGGCTCGAATGCCATTGGAAAAATCAGGGCTGAAGTGGGACGGTACAAAATGGTATGCTATGCCGGCACCTCTCTTTGCTGACTACAAGCATACCAGGAGGGGAGGGGTATTGTTCTTGTATCCATACCGGCACCTCCTTTTTCCCGCTCAAGCCCTGGGCAAAACATATGCACACCTACCATTCCTATACCATTAGGTATGAAGTCACAGCTTGTTGTTGCCAACCATCTTAATGCAGTTCATTTATATATTGCATAAGCTATAATGGTTTGTCCCTCCTACAAATAAGCTCAATGCCATCTGGAATGGCCAAATGCCTATCTGAAATCTGACTGTTGACATGTCATCCTAGAATCTGCACAGCTCTGACAAGGAAATTTCCTGTTCTGGCAAGTCATGCCCTACTCACTTACATGTACTTGGCAGACAATAGACATCCATGGACAATGATGTAAAGACACATTGACAGGTATAAATTCTATCAGCCTCTAGTTCATCAAGTACATGCCTGGAGGAAGAATAATCTAGCATAAA
Organism: Bimastos eiseni; assembly: GCA_959347315.1. Lineage (NCBI taxonomy): Eukaryota > Metazoa > Annelida > Clitellata > Crassiclitellata > Lumbricidae > Bimastos > Bimastos eiseni. The sequence continues at coordinate 12,350,430 of OY365821.1, read as the reverse complement.
TGTTTAATGGTCCTCAAGTTAGTCACAAAAGGCAGTCATGGGTAGCGTTAGCGACTTCATTTTCTTAGGCTCAGCATATGAGGACATGCAGCCAGTCGTCTATCTCGCCATCTGATCCTCCAAGAGGTAGACAAAATAGTCCTCAGAGGTGCTTCCTACCTGATGACAAAACTATCATCAAACAGATAACTTTGCAAAGAATGACAAAAACCAACAAACAGAGGCAAAGAAGTGATAGTAGAATGTGGAAATACTATGGCAGTGCACTACATATTATTGGATGACAAGTGCTGAATGAGACAAATACTTCGTTTTCTAGATATTTATCACATCATAGAGGCATTTCAATCAAGTATATACTAACTTACTTGCTCATATACATTCATTCGCTTTTTTTTTTGCCAAATATGTTGTTCAAATTGGTTGCATGACACATTGACATGCTGTCAATCTGATTCATACCAACTTTGTGGCTGGACCCACTGCATTAAACCGTCAGCCCCAATTAAGGAACACATCATCAACCGGAAATGCAAATCAAATCACAGCTCATTAGAAACCATCATATTACTTTGTTTTTTGCTCATGTACAAAAGTTCCATTTTCTTTGCCTCTGCCATGTTACATCACCATATGAATCATCCAATTATTATCACCATTATTTTTATCATTAATATTATCATTATTGTATTATTGTTATTATTACCCAATTCCAGCCAGGTAACTATAAGCACTTCATCAAGCACAGCTGAAATCATAGTTTTCTTCATACAGGCGACATATGCCTGCCTGACTATCTGGGTCTTGGCCTAATGTTTTTAAACTGGTTTGTCCTGTTCCTGAGTTTCAACTCAATTGTTCTTACAGAAATACTCGGCAGTGACTATAATCTATTCAGGTGTCATACATTCTTTGATGGAGCTATCGGTTTCTATCCAAGATGTTTTTGGAACCATATACCATGCCATTGTTTCTGGAAAATGAATAACATGTATTTGCCCAATAGCAAGCCAATGCAAAATTACAGGGAGATAGATATTCCATGGAGGGCATGGAGAAGAAGATCAATGCATGCGGAATGTGGATATGGAGGAAGATGCGAGAATATCATCGACAGAGAAGAAGACAAACGAAGAGGTGTGCAGGAAGATTGGAGCTGAGAATGATGAGATGTTACAACAACAGTGCTGAGAAGGAAACTGGGGTGTATTGGACATGTTATAATGCGATCAAATGGAATGGAAAAGGAAATGATGTTGGCGTGCGGAGAAGGAAAGAGAAAACGAGGGCGCTCAAGGAAGAAATGGATGGACGAGATACAAGAAAGAACCGGAATGAATCTGGAGGAATTGAGGGTTGCGACCTCGAAAAGAAAGCAATGGAGAAGGTTTATCATGACGGTCGCTAGAGTTCCACGAACTGAAAGCATAAGGTGAGATATTCAATGCAAGCCACAAATTATTGTCAAACGTGGCCAAATAGCAGTTTTCACAGTCGTTATTCAAGTGTAGTGTCTAATTTCTGGGCCACAATTCCCTGGTTTTGTTTGCTTGCCACAAGCAGATTGTATTCGCAACCAAGCGCCAGCAAAGAAATCATCATGCTGCCGCTATATAAATACGTCAACAACTTAAATGCACGTCACTATTTCAGCCATGCATTCCCTTCCATCGGCAAACTTCCTTCTCCGTTTCAAGCCTAGCATCTCGGCAAAGCATCAGTCATGCACTCCTAGCATCATCATCATCAGCGTATATATAGTCGCTTCACGCATCTCCAGCCCGCGATAAATTATTGAAATTAGGACCAGTCGGGACAAAAGAATCATGGCTCCTACCTCGGGGTGTCTAACGGGCCGCAGGGCAAACGTCTCGACAAAACCGCTGCTACGCAGGTTCACAACGATCGGCGACCCATGAAATCGACGTCGTTTCGTTTGTTTTCTGTCGAAATCCGTAAAAATCGAAAAATCTGTCGATCGCACGTGCGTTTTATAATAATATATGCAAATTATTTGAAAGATGATCGTAATATTACAGATATCCAGCCGCTACCGACGACGCCACCGCCAAATACGCTGGGACGAACAGCTTAGCGTGTCGTCTACGCGGCCAACGCTGCCGCCGACGCCGGATCTACCGCCGCCGTCGTTGATGGTCCGAGCCACGACCTCGGGCGCAAGACTCGACGACACTAGGCACATCTATCGATCGATAATTGATGCGCCCTGCACTGATGCACCAGCACCAGCATCACTGGCCGAGGAGGGAGAGGACAAGGGCGAAGGAGGACGAGCATGAAGAGGAGAGCGACAGCAACAGCTCAGGCAGCTAGTACATAGCGCGGTTTGTGTAAAAAATCTTTGACATCGTCAGCATTGGACCGACCTCCATTAAGGCATGCGAGAGCAGCACGCAGGCCACTTCCTGGGCTCGCCTAGAACTGTCGTTAAACGCGAATCATGCTCAAAAGCCGGCTATATATAGGTTATATATATATATATATGTGTGTGTGTGTGTGTGTGTGCGTGTGTGTGTGCGCGCGCAGAACATCTAAGGTTAGGCTACAGATAGGCGTAGGCCTACCTGGCTTCGTGGGAAATAATAGGGTCTATTATCTATTAATAGGCATCTTCATGATTATGTTGTCTATGCAGGCCTTTATTTGGCCTATATTATAATAGCAACTTATATTATATTTGGCATACGTTTGCAGGCATATTATATATATATATATAATAATTATATATAATAATTATATATATATAATTATATGCTTCTTGAAATTTAGAAGCAGGACACCGACTTAAGCATGAGCGCTGCATCACGTCTCAAACGCCCGAAGGCGAGGAGAAGAAGCAAGAAAAGTAGGAAAAGGAGGACGAGCTGTTCATTGGCTAAATAGTAAATAGGTCTACGACGTGAAGAACAAAATTTGGTTGTCACATGACTCACATCGTTGACGACTTTCTCCCTTCCCGTTTGGTTACCTCAAACAATATGCGATCGAGGCCTCGAGAGTTTACGTAGGTCCTATGCCTACCCTACCTAGAGTTGACTTGATAGGAGAACTTTTATTATGCAAATGTTATATGACTGTTAGTAACTGCTATCTATACCTCTTTTTACTTTTGACAGTAATTCTGCGTTTGTTGGTAGTCTAATAAAGAATTTTATTACTTCAGATGTCATGTATGTAGGCTTAGCTTAAGGACGTTAAAGGTCGCTAAAGGGTTAAAGTCTTTCTGAGAACCGTTCCACATTTCTTCATTTCTTCAGTTACTTCATTTAGATAGATATTTCTTCAAAGCAAAATTAAGTTGTGGAATCAGCTTGTTCACTGGCGCTCAGTCATTACAAATCGATAATTATATATAATATCTAACGAATAATATACATATCTGAGTTTACTATTATTTGTTCGAATGCATATTATATACAGCTGACATTTGCATGTTATACATACTTGTTTACAGGCAAATTTGAATTAATCAAACGTCATCAAATGAGGAATCTATAATATAAAAATGTGCGTTAAAAGGAAAATCGTCGGACGATTTTTCTGTATTCAAGTGCATGTATAGTTTGCTTGCAAATCGGGTAAATAGTTGTTCAAAATAATTATTAAAGCAGTTGTGTGTAGCAGCAGGAGGAAATGTTGTGACATGTTGGAATATGGGCTTACTTATAGTAGTCAGGACTCAAACCTACGCATTGTATTTTGGGTGTGGCTTGTATGTGGACACAGATTACATATCATAAGGAGAACACAAGCAACTGTAATACAATGATAACATGCGCACAGTAAAACCTATAATTTGCTATAATTATGCGTCGTGAGGGTCAAAAATATTATGCGTAAGTTTGAGTCCTGACGACTATAAGTAAGCCGGATTATGTTCTTATCGCTGTTGTGATAAACTAATTATACATTGGGTTATCTATGCAAGTTGATATTTTATGCAATCATGTTCTATTCGAAGTCTTCTCCCTCATATGGATTATTGCTGGCTATATAGGAATACTGTCTTGATTACGATTAAAAGTTACCCGGTCATTTTCCTGTCTCAGTCTTATTCGTCACCCGGGTTGTCACCATTCATCTCAAGTTCTCCAACCGAGTCATTTCCATAGCCACACTATGTCTCTGGAACGAACTGACTCCTCAATTCCACTTTTCGGCTCCATTGTCTATCACATATAATCGCCAAAGGAAAGCAATTGGATATGATGAGGGTAGGAGAGGGGTGGTTTACGTTAAAAACCATGATCACAAAACAGCTATCTTAATTTTTGAGTAGCCTAGTTGTCTCAGTGAGTAGCAATAGTTTGTTTACTGCAAAATCAAAATTGGATGTCATAAGTTATTTAATGATTGTTTTTGTCTGTTTTTTATTTTAGACTAACCAAATTGGGTTTACTGTACAATAGCAGCCTGTGTGGAGTCCATCAGACTTGCTATATTATGTTTTTCTAAACCGTCTGAGTGAATGCGGGAAAGCTTTGTTGAGCCTCATGGACGTTCCCTACAGCACACATGTCTTTGTACCCCAACACAAGTGAGAACATGGAGATGCAACCCTCAGCACCCCCATCATCGATATCTGAGCATCAGTTGGATGAAAGACCTTTAGGAAGCATCAACACCAAGGACAGTACGACGATGAGGAGTAGTCATCAAGGAAACGTCAGAAGTCCCACACCAGCCAACGAAGACATGCACAGTCTTGTAGCGTTAGACCCGGTTGCATCAAAATCGAAAGATGTTCTTGGGCTTGCATCTGTGGCGCAACACAGTATTGTAGCGTTAGAACTGGCTGAATCAAAATCGAAAGAAGTTCTTGGGCTTGCATCTGTTGGAGACTTGGACAAGAGTGCCGTTGATCATTTGGCCCCGCCACGTAGAAGAAAGCGGTTCATCATATCACTACGATCACGAAAGAAACCACCTGAAATTCTTGAAGAGTATGTAACTGCCGTTGTGGTCTGTGTTGTCTTTAGGATTGAGTAAGTTTTTGAAGTAACACTGCTGTCAGAATGAATGTCTTAATAATAATAATAATAATATTTGTTTAATTTCAAACTGACAAACTACAGTATTACAAACATAGTATGAACGAATGATGACAAGTTATTACAGGAGTCGAATTTAACTATCGGCAGCCGCGCAGGATTATAGATATCATTTTAACAAATGCTGCCGTGTAGCGAAGCAAGGGTTAGCGAACTTTACTGGCGGAATCTGGGTCTCGAACTCAGTTCCTCCACCCTGCAGTGTATTCACCATTACTCTGTGGCTTCCCCTTGACTCTTGTCAGCTTTTCCAGGACTAGGATTTGGAGTGATGTATTTCCCAAATTTTGGCACGATAACTACGAGCTGCATTGGTTACAGTCACTTTTAGCACACTCTTATCAGTGTCCAATTTGCAGGGTTGGGGGGGTCGAACGGGTTGGACCCCCAAGCTTTAGCTACAATGGCATTGATATGGTGAGAAATTCTTCAGACTCACTGAAATTTTCACCAACCCTGCTTCTTTTTTGACAAATTGATCCTTGATTCTCGTCATTAAAGGATATGTTAAAATGATATGTTCTGCTGGAAAAGATCCAGCTTATGTCACTTTCATAACCCACTTTTTGTGCTCTTTGCGTTACTCCAACTCAAGCCATGGCAAAAATTTATCTGCAATCATATTCGCAATGGCTGACTACATACATATTATAAGTTTACAAATAAATATTCTGTTTAAACTGGGTTTTGTAGGTTTCAGTCTTGTAGAGTAAGAGAGTGTAATGTAATAAAGCTTTGATTAATGTCTTTTAAGGTATGTCAATGTCCACTGTTTACGCATACACAAGGTACCACATGGTACCATCATCTTGCTTTCTCATGCATTAGACCATTCTTCTGAAACAGTGTATCATTAAACTTATGAACAGTTAGAAGCACTATGAAAATATTCATGCCATATTCTTCTTTGGTTCTCTGCCTTCAGGCAAGTTCATATGTCTAATGACGCCACTCCTCCCTGTGTTGAGCCTCTTCTTTCATTTTTCCGTATCCACCTTTCTCCATCATCCAGTCTAAAAGCATTGTTCTTGGTCTTCCTCTTGTTATTTCCCTTCCATTCTCCCCTCTATGATGTTTTTGAGTGGCGAATCTCCTCTCATTATGTGTCCCATCCATCTTCTCTGTTGTTCTCGAATTGTCTTTATCATTGATCTCTTTTCTTTTACCCTCCTCAATATTTCTTCATTGGTCTTGTGCTCTGTCTAGCTGATTCTTTCCATTCTTCGCCATATCCACATTTAAAATGCCTCTAATCTTTTCTGATCTTCTTTTCTTATTTTCCCTGTTTCCGCCCCGTACAGGACCACACTCCACACCAGAGTTTTGATCATTCGCTTTTTAGGCTTCTACTTAGTTTTCCCCTCAATAGTTCTTTCCTCTTGTAGAATGCTTCCTTGCCCATGGCTATTCTCTTCTTTATTTCCACATGGCACTTTGCATCTTGTGTGATCAGACATCCCAGATAGCAGAATCTCTCTACTTGCTGCATCTCTTCTCCGTTTATGCTTATTCTGACTGTTGTTTTCTCTGCTTTGCTTATATTCATAACCTTTGTCTTCTTTGTATTTATTTTTATTCCATACTCTGTCACTATCATGTTTAACTGGTCCATTATTCTCTGCCGTCTTTGCAGAAGGCAAAAACTTAACCTGAGCTGTAAACAGAGGATGAGGGTAGCCACTTGGAACATGAGAAATATGCTGAGTGGGAAGATGAATATCATACAGGAAGAAATGAAACGACTAGAAATAGTAGGATTATGTGAGACAAGATGGAAAGATCAAGGACATTTTAATTGGAACGGATACAGGATAATAATGTCAGGCCAACAACAGAGAGGAAGAAATGGGGTTGCAATCATGTGTGATAAGAAAAGTACAAATGCAATAATGGGATACGACACTGTGAGCGCTAGAATATTGAGTGTAAGATTCCGGGGAGGAAAGGTAAACACCACGATTGTACAGGTGTATGCTCCAACATCAACAGCACCAGAAGAGGAACATGCAAGATTTTACACTGAGTTACAGAGCGTAATGGACAGAACTGCGCAAGGAGATGTATTAGTGGTCATAGGAGACTTTAATACGAAAGTGGGAAAGCAAAAGTGGGAAAGCGCACGGGAGGAGAAGGGGACACGATGGGCACCTATGGACTAGGGGAGCAAAATGATGCAGGTGAAAGACTGATAGAGTTCTGTGAAGGCAACAACATGAGAATTATGAACACATGGTTCGAACAACCAAAAAGAAGACTATACACATGGACGTCACCAGATGGGAAATACAGGAACCAGATTGACTACATATTGATAAAAGATGGAAAAGCACAATAAGAGATGTAAGAACGAAACCAGGAGCGGATTGTGGAACTGATCACAAACTATTAATGGCAACATTACAAACGAAACTGAAGAAACTTAAAAGAGGAGAAAGAATGACCACATATGACTGCAACGGCATCACACCGGAATACAGGATGGAAATAAAGAATAGGTTCGAAGTACTGGAGAGGGATGTGATGGAAGTAGAGGAGGACACAAACAAGCTGTGGGAGAAGATGAAGGGAATGATATTGGAAGTTGCAGAGAAACACATCCCGAAGAAGAAGAAATTCACAACAACACCATGGCTATCGCTAGAGGCTATTAGTATAGCAGGAGAAAGGAAAGCTGCAAAAAACACAGGAAACAAAGATAAAGTAAGAGAAATGAACAGTGCCTTCCAAAAGCAAGCACGGAAAGATAAAGAAAACCATTTAAATGAAATGTGCAGGGAAATGGAGAAAGAAGGAAAGAAAGGGAGAACGAAAGAAATGTTCTCAAAAGTGAGGGCAATAACGAGATAATTTACACCTAGAATGGGCTCACTGAAGTCAGGAGATGGAAACGTAGTTGGTGATGAAGAGGGGATGAAAAAAAGATGGAAGGATTACACGGAGGAGCTGTACAGCGAAGACAAGAGAGTAAAAATAGAACAAAACAATATAACAGAACACGAAAAGGAACCGGTCGTTATGGAAGCAGAGGTGGAATGGGCAATCAAACAACTGAAGGACAACAAAGCGCCAGGTCAGGACGGAATACCCATAGAACTGATAAAAGCGGGAGATGACGCAATGATAAAGACAATAAAAAAAATATGCAATAATATATGGAAAAACCGGAGAGTGGCCAGAGGAATGGAAAGATCAATATTTATCCCTTTATTTAATAATGGAGATGCAAGAGAGCTTGAAAATTACAGGACAATAGCATTGATATCACACACAAGTAAAATACTACTCAAAATAATTCATAGAAGAATGGAGAATATAATTGAGAGAGAGCTTTCAGACAATCAGGCAGGATTTAGGAAATCCCGGGTAACGCGAGATCATATTGCCAACATGAGGTGGATAATGGAAAGGCAAAGGGAATATGGAAAAAAATACACATATATTTCATCGATTTATAGCAAAGCATTTGACTGCATTAACCATGAACTGATGTGGAAAACTCTAATAGAAATGGGAATACCAAAACACTTGATACAACTACTAAGGGATTGTACAAAGACCAGGAGGCGGTGATAAGAACAGAATTTGGAGACACAGACAAATTTAAAATCAAGAAAGGAGTGAGGCAAGGGTGCATCCTGTCCCCATTTGTTTTCAACCTGTATGCAGATAGGATAATGAGGAGGTCAGAAATGGAATGATGCTGGCATGTGGAGGAGGAAGGAAGAAAAGAGGGTGCCCAAGGAAAAAAATGGATGGATGTGATACATGAAAAAACTGAAATGAGCCAGGAGGAATTAAGAGATGCAACTTTGGAAAGAAAAAAAAATGGAGAGGATTGGTCATGGCAGTCGCTAGATTTCCAAGAAATAACACCACAAGGTGTGTATTATTCTCTGCAGTCCAGTCTGACTAGTCGCCATCATCGCTTGATCATCCGCGAATCTTTTTTTCTTTTGTCGTCATTTTACATTTGCCTCAGGATGTCATGCCATATAATGATGATAATAACAATAATAATATTTTCATATAATTTCAAGCTGACATACCGTGGTTTGATTACAGGTACAATATGAATGGATGATGACAGATTATTACAGGAGTCAATTTTAAGCGTTAAGCATTTACATTTTACATATACAAATATTCTACAGATGCTGTCTGTGTTTCTGTTGAAGTGATATCACAGTAGAGGCGGGGCGAAGGTCAGATTTTGATTCTGAAGACGAAAGGCAACTAGAGGATAAAGGGCCAAGACGTCGGCGAAGTGCTTGGGGAGCACAGTCAATAGCTGCAACAGCCACCATTATGACACGGAGGGTATACGCCTCTTTTTTTAACGTATCAGCCATGCACATGGTTCAGTTTGTCACCCTACTGACAAGGGTGGCTTTTATTTATGCTATTTTTTGCTTACATTCTAGTTATTTACTTGTGTTTACCAGCTATGAAACCTTACCTGGCCCAAAGGAACGATGAGAGACAATGTAAAGTGTTAGCGACTTCATTTTTGTAGCCTTGGGCAGATGACCAGTCCTTTGATGTGCTGTCAGTTATTCCCCTTGACATTCAATGTATGGCTGACTTTGCTGTGAGACTAGCAGACATCCTAGAATAAATTTATTCTTTGGCAGAGGTTTAAGCCCCACCTTCTTGGTTCACATTTCAAGCATTGACAGACAGTTACAGTAGACAAGCCATTAGTACTGCATACCACATGCAGTGCTTGAGGATTATGTTCAAAAGTTTTAATCTAATCTAATCTTAGCTAATCTTGTAACTTGTGTAGCACATCTATTGTAATGTATAAATCATTGTTGATTATTTTCTGAAGTGAAGTCATTGTCAAACTCATACTTCGGTTGAAAGTGGCCATGATTGAAATCTTAAAGAGCAAAGTTCTTTTGTGAATCAAACCATTTGAGGTGTAGTTTAACTTTAGCCCTTTAGTAATAAGCATTTATTAAAGTGATTGTGAAACCAAGTTAAAAGTCATCAACTTATTCGATTGCTGATTATATAAGTCAAAATCAATATCAGGAATAGAAAATCGAATGCCAACTGAGGCGATAGTATTCATATAATCCCTGAGGCTGACCCTTCTTTTGCTAGGCAGCGGCATTTGTCAAATCAGATGTTTAACGTAATGGGCACCATGCATGGCTGACAATAGTTAAAATTCGACTCGTGTAATAACTTGTCATCATTCATTCATACTATAATCTGTAATCTTGCTGCAGCTTCTCAGTTTGAAAATAAACGAAGACATATTATTATAAAATCTCTCTATCGCTTTTACTAATGACTAATCGCACTATATCTGTAATTATGCTGCGGCTTGTCAGTTTGAAAATAAACGAAGGCATATTATTATAAAATCTTCCTATCGCTTTTACTGATGACATTGCGCTTGTTTCCCAGTCATTTTAGTACACTCTTGTCGTAAGAATGTTAAGAGCATTCTACTGTATTTAAGTATGATGATTGCACTGTCTTTTATGTTCTCCCTACGTTATTCATTCTCAATCTGTCATGGGCCTTTTGTTGTAGAATAAATGGGTGAACAGTCAGTCAAAACGGAGAGTGATGATACCCGTTTTTGAGCGGTATCAACAGATTATTGAGGGTAAATAAAGTAACATTACTTTCCAATAATTGTATTTTTGGAGAGCAAGCAATGGAACTGATTAATCTTAATTTGATCTTTTGTTGTTGATTCAAAGTCTTAATAGTGAGACAGTCTATGAGCATTTTAGCATCTGCTGTTAACAGACATGACTGTTGGGGAAATGGTCTTCATGTCATGTGGTGTGGTATGTTTGAATGCAGAAAAGAGGTTTAGTTGAATCGACACATAGATATTTATTTATAATCCCATTGCAGAGGTAGTAGCATTCTGCTTTCAAAGTACCACTAAATTTGCTGTCTATTATTAACTCTGTTCACTTGTGCTGACCATTGACATTGTAAGGCACCAATGAATAAATGTTCAACTCTCGATTTGAACTCGTTGTTTGGAGTTCTGTATCTATAATGATTCTATACCTTAGACTGCCACTGGTGATATTTTAGTTGTCTGAGCACTGTTGTTCACAAGTGAACACGTGGCACTTGAGGCAATGAATTAAATGTGTAGGCATAAAACGTGTTGCACAAAAGTGCTGATGTTTTGTCATCATTGCACATTTGTTTGCGTGGGTGTATTTTGTAGATAAATTCGGATCATGTGTGGCCTGCTTCTTTGATTTTGTTCGTAACCTGCTGGCCATGAATCTGTGTCTTATGGCCATGTGGTCACTACTCGTTGTTCTACCCCAAGCAATCTACTTCGACTACTCTTCGGTTACGGGAACATTTCGCTTATTGGACATGATAAAGTTCAGGGTATTGTATTTAATGATTTTTTGGGATTTAAATTGATGTGTCACTAATATTTTCTTGTTGTTATGAAAACTATGTTATTCATGATAAAAATAATAATTTTTTTAATGTTATGTTGTTATATTTTCACATCTTGTGTTTGTTTTCTTTGAGTTTAGCAGTAGGCTACTTGGAGTTTTGCACTACTCTACCCTTGTACTCTGCTATACATTAACACTTTAACAATGAGCCGCACTGGTTTCCCAATCTCGTTGTTCAAGTGTTAAAATGAAATTTAGGATTTAATTGCTGAGTCTTCAAGTTGCAGTTTGGGAAAACTTTGCATAGTACAGAAGATTACTCTCCTGTATTTATTTTTCTTATCTGATCTATTCTTATGAACTGTAGCATTGTTATTATATTGCCCAAGGCTTTTATTCGTAATCGTAATCCCAGCATTTCTACAGTGCCCACAAAAGCCAAGTCGTGGGAACCAGCTTCTTCACAGGTGCTTAATCAAAACAGAATCGATAGGCAGGGGTCAAAATCCAGAGAGTCAGGCAGGCAGATGGCAAAGGCGGATGGTGTTTGGAGTTAAAACAACGCCCAGGTAGGGCGAAGGGGAGGATTCAGGATAGGAATTGTGAAAAAGCAATGTTTTTAGTGGAAAACCTGTGGTGAGATGGCAAGAGGTGATGGCAAGAGGTAAGGCGTTGGTTCGTTTATTGTCGTTGAAAGTGAAACTGTAGTTGGAGACGTCCAATTGAAATATACTCACTACTGCTATGTTGCAATCTGTCATTTCGGTTTCTGTAATTTTTTGTAGGGTGTCATTGGAGAGACGTGGCTATTTTTTGGGAATTTCCAGGCTGAGGTTCCGGGCTATCATCTGTGGTTTGCTTACTTTGTGTGCATCTTATGCACATTCTACATCAGTCTATTCTGGCTAATAACAGGGTATGGCTCATTTTCTGCATTATACTTTATTTGCAGTCATTCATTCAATTGTTGAGGAACTTGATAAAGCATATGTTTGTGAATAAAGAAATTCATATTCCAGTTGCTTCTTGCTCAAGTGTACACTCTCTTTGTGCCATGAAGGATAGACCAATTATTTCCTGCATCGCATTGGGCTTTAATTTGATAAGATGATGACTGGCTGTTTGCATATTAATGTATGTGTTTATTTGGATGGACGAATGGAGGGAGGGAGGGTTGGGTGGTTGGGGAGGGAGGGAGAAAGATATGGATGAAATGCTGTATGAAGGGATTGGTGTGTGGACGGACAGCTGGGCGGACCCATAGACGGCTGGAGGATCGAATTGACCAACAGGCAGTTGGATGGGAGGTAAGATGTATGGATGGTTAGGTGGTTAAGTGGATGTGGGGATGTATCATGTATGATTGATACATATATAATTCTGTATGTGTAATTGTGTATGTGTATATATATTTCTTTAGTATCGTCATGGCGATAATGGACGAAGGAGGTCATATTGTTCTGGAACACTACAACTTCAGTTACCTTACATTTACGGCCTGGGACTTCTCGCTCAGAAACACGGAGGCTACGGACATTCTCTGCCTCGGTATCGCTAATTCATTCAGGGTTTGTGAGTTTTCTTGTGTTAATGATCTGGTCTGGCATATGACTTTACAATTCTCAGCATCTCTGCCTCTTAATGCCTGTCTGTATTCTTTGGCTGCTGATGTCTTGTTTCAACTGAACCATATTTATTTTAAGTTAAAGACATTCAGAGCTGTGGTTCTCAGTTTTTGTCCATTATAATACATTCTCTTATAATTGTTTTTTTTGCCATGCATGAGGAATACTGGAGCCCTTGGGGACTTGAATATTAAATATTGTAGAAAATAAAATATCTGCAATAACCCTATTCGTATATTTTCTGGCTGAAAAAACTTTCCTGCTGAAAGTACCCTTCAATGTCATCACATTGAACCATTGTATTGTCAGCCAGAGACCTTGGAATAAAAAGATGGGTTCCTTGTGGGTCCCCATGACTGTGCAGTGCTTTTCTACCAGGCTTGAAAGAAGGTAAGCCCTTCACTGTTTGTGGGGCCAAGGCTTCTGAAGGCCAGAGTGATGAAAAGGTGTATTGGTGTAGGTATGAGAACATAATATAATTATTGTGTTTGAAGTACCTCCTAGAAGCACTGTACCTATGACTGATCCAAACAAGTGTGTTTTAAAACAGTTTGCATATGTGCGCTGCACAGAGTCAAAGGCAAAATTGTATGATGTAAGTCTAGTGGGAACAGTTCCAAGAGGACTGTCTGACACACAGAGATGCATTGAGGTGCCTGAGTTGAAGTGCGACAGTGTGGCACCTGCATATATCCATGGGCTGCAGAGTACAGCTATTGTAAACTCTGGTGACTCAAGACTGGCACATCTATTGAGCACCATTATATAGTACGCACCAACTGATGACACAGAACGTCTGTGAGTCAAAAGACTTGTTCATGGTCCCTACACAGTCAATTGATACTAACTCATGTGAGAATCCTTGAACCCATGCTCTTTGAGACTTTACAAGGTGAGTGCTTGGATCATGTAACTACTGCTTACTGTTTTAAGAGCTGTATACTGGCATGGTGGCCGATCGGTTAGAGTGGTCAGCCCTTAACGTTCAGTGTGCGCTGAGCGAGCGGGTTCGAGCCTCATCCGGGAGTCACTGTGTAGGAACCTTGAGCAAGTCCTTCACACATAATTGCTCTGCAGTACAACTGTAATTGCGCTGTTGAGGCGTGTGTGTGCACTTCTGAGCAAAAAATGTTGGAATAAGAGCGGTATCAAATTTCGGTAATAAATAAATAAATACTGGTTAGTTTTTCACTTTAACGAAGAGCTGCTTTAGTTTACTGGCCGCATTCAGTACACTGTCGTCATTAACCTGTTATGGAAATTTTTGATTTTAGTTATAATTCGTAATCTTGATTACCATCAATTTCCGGTAAGTAGGTCTTTCTTCTTTAGCTTGGTAGTCTGGTAATGGAATGGTTATCATTTTGTCGGTAGGATCTGATTTTGTTGATAGGATCTGATATCTGACTTGGAACTAAATCGACTTGTACAAGCCATGAGAACAATTGATAAGACTAAACTATACATGCGCAGAGCCCTGGCGTGGCTTATCACATGGTACGTATTTCTTAATTCTTGCTGCTTAATGATATTCCAACAGTAAACAAAATAAAGCTAATTTCCAGGAGTGATCATCGGCAACATTGTCATTTCCATTAAAAAAGTTGTCATCAGAGGTTTTTGTAATTTTATTTATATATTTCATTAGTATCATTATATTTTTGTAGTATTTTGTGTAGTCTACTATTTCTATTTGTAGGTTTTATTTGCTATAATTTGTTGCATTCCATTTAACCTGTCTGCCTATTGCATTACTTAGTATTTGTTAGTTAACTAGTTAAGTTACTTAGTCAACTTATTAACGAATGTATTTTCTTACTTTCCACATGTCACCTACTTTTAATCTACTTGGTATAAGGGTGTCCGTGCCAGCAGGACTTCGGTCCCTGTAGGGTCTATTCTTCTCTGTCGTTGACTGTCAATCCCCATTAAACTCCCATGTTATTAGAATTCTTGTCGATTGCCAGTTTATCAATAAAAAAATTATTGGTTATGGTATGGTTATAGATCAATAGTTAGTTAGATGGTGACATGTGTTTTTGAAAGTCTATAGAAACTTCTGTGACACAGAGCTAAGAAATTATTGTTTATTAATACACAGTAATGGCATTTGACAGCAGTCATTGCTTTGATTTGATTGGTTCTGATGTTTTCTAGTGCTCTCATTTCTATTGGATGTGTCGTCATTTTCAAAGTGGTTACACGCGATGCAGTTGAACTTTTTCAGACGTGGGTGAGTATGTTTAACCTGTGCAACACAATTTCCTCATTCACTATCATATGCCTCTGAGTGTCTTGATAACAATGATGCAGCTTCTTCAAAAAAGTACTGCATTGTATCATCAGTCCAGAAAAGTGATTTTATAACTAAGTTGTTAGAGATGTAATTGTAACCACTGGTTGTTAATAATAATAATAATTTTCAGTTGATTTCAAACTGATGAACCTCAGTGTGATTACAGACATAGTATGAACAATTGATGACTAGCAACAGGTGTCGAATTTGGCTGTGATTAGTTGAGATTACTTTTGCTACATGTCACTGCTACGAGTAGCAGTCCGCTGTTTTATTTGAACTTTGAACTTTGCTGTACCCAGGGCTACAGTGGAGCAACCAGAGACGACCTCCTTGTTACCTATTTTCCATCCGCTGTGTTTAGTATCATTAACATTGTGATTCCGGTGACAATTTATCAGGTACAGTTTACTTCTGTTGGTTGGTTCAATGTTATTGACTTCATTTACCGTTATATTCTGACTGTGACTTTCAGTTGGATTTTTATGAACACGAATTGTAATTGTTACAGATCCAACATTTTACCTATTTCTTACTCTGCCTCAAAAGCAGGACTATTTTAAATCTACTAAGTTGTGAATAAGTTTATCAGTTTCAGTTTGTGCAGTGGTGCACTTAAAATTCAGTTTTTAATTTTAGAATGTTTAATTTTAATACAATTATTTAATTGGTTGTTATCATGTGTGAATTTATTTGCATGTTTCTTATGCTCTTCTGTAGCTACCAAAGTTTGAATTTTACATTAAGCCGCAGGTGGAGGTGTACCTCACCATCGGCCGTGTCTATGTGCTTAACGTGGCTAATATGGTGTCGCTGTTTCTCTCACTGAAACTAAAGATTAGTTGGGTAAGTTCCATTTCTGCCACTGCAGCTCTCAATAGTTGTCCAATTACCAATTCTACCCAATGACTGGGCATCATGTATAAATATACTCACAGTCAACTACGCATTGTGTTCAATGACCACTCCTCCCTTTCAATTATAAACCCATACAGTATACATCCTTTGCCAACTACAGGCCTGTGTTTTCCAGAACTAATACACTGAATGTTTTCAATTAGATACTTTGACCCAAAAGCTTGGAACAATCTACCAGTAGAGATACCTTCCTTGAAAAATCTCTGTACCTTTAAAAAAAGAATGCGCGAATATTTGAATATTTGATCAATTCAGGTTATGTGTGCACTTATAGATATATAAACTTATTGTCATTATGCACATAGTTAACTAGTTAAGAATTGTTTTTTTCATGTTTCAGTGTCATATAAGCTGCCATAATTACTAGTCGCATTAGGGTGACCTGACTAAGGGACTTGTGTCCTCTGGGTTTTCTCCCTTATTGGCTCCTTTTCCTTAAAATAAACTAGATTTGAATTGTACTAGTAGTACTTGTTGGGATCAATAAAAACCAGTTGTTATGTTATGTTGGGCATCAATCAATGGCATGTTCTTAGTCTAGTATCTGGTTACTATTTTTGTATTTATAGGATCACTAGACAGTGTGATTTAAACTCAACATTTTAAGAACATGTTGTGAAAGTGATTTCCATTCGGCTTGGGAGTTGATCACTCATTGTGCTTTTACTATCTTCTTTCTAATCAAAATATTGTCATCGAATTCACCCAATTTCGAACGCCATCCAAGCTGTTTCTTTACATCGTGAGTGTATGAAATCCTTATTGAAGAATTTTTCCGAAATCATCTAGTGACCATGCAGACTACAGATGTTCAACCTATCCTTGCATATGTTGTTTGAAGCTGACATGCCAGTATAAGAAAAGTTGTATCATGTTATATTAAGAGCTGAAAATTACTGAAGTCATGCATGTCATTAAATTGTATCGACGTGCATATGTATCATGACTGAAGGTTTGATAAGATGCTTGTGGTACATATAATCATCTTAGAGTTTTGTTTCTTACTTCTTTTTACTAGGTTTTAATAAAACATGTCTTTGTTTACCTAGTTTTACAGTCTTTGTAGGATGTTATGTGTACTGCCTATGGTGTTATATGTACTGCCTATGATATGTTATGTACTGCCTATGGTGTTATATGTACTGCCTATGGTGTTATATGTGCTGCCTATGGTGTTATTTGTATTGCCTATGGTATGTTATGTACTGCCTATGGTATGTTATGTACTGCCTATGGTGTTATATGTACTGCCTGTGACGTTATGTGTGCTGACTCTATGGTTTGTTTTTTCACTGCATAATTTTGTGATAATACAGTTGTTTGAATTATAGGAAAGATACACAGGATGTGGTGGGACTCTGATTGGCCAGGAAGTCTTCAAGCTTATCGTCATTGACACCGGTGTCATGGTTAGAGGAGACAAATTTCTAAACGTTTTTTATATGTTGTAGCATGGTCCAGGTTAGCCAAGGGCATTGCATCAACACAGCACCATTATGAGTCGATAAACCTAATGCCTGCTTCACTCAGTTACAAAGTGGATACTGCAGCCATGTAAAAGTTATCTAACAGGCAGCCTTAAAAAGAAAAATGTTATTTTTAGAGCAAGAAATAATCTTGGGAAGCGAATTGCAAACTGGAGGAAGTAGAGCACTCCACACCCGAAAGACCTGCAACTGTGAATGAACTCAGGCCAAAGACAAAGATGTATACTCGGATCAACTAGGATCCATCCTGATTAATTTAATTGGCAACGACTTCAGTGCATTTAGCATTTCTTATTTTCTTCACTCTGGGTTGGCTTTTGTGTGGTTGAGTATTCTGGCTAAACGGCATTGCCCATGCACTTGAAATTTACTACAGCAGATTTGCAGGAAGAAGAAGCTTCAAATAGGAGGGGAGCCTTGCACTGTCTTTTTTCCTTGAAGTTTATAGTTTCAGCAAAGTTCTTGATGAAGCATTTCAAATAATGTTACAACAATTTAACGTGAATGCTCTCAAAGGTTTGCCTGAATTCAGAGCGGGCCCCATTTCAACTATAACACTTTAATCTAGATAGTGATAATGTAGATGTCAATGGTCACTTGCTTTGAAGTAATATTAAAACTAATTAATCCATTGGTTAAGCCAGGTCAAAATGTAACACTTAAGAGAAAGCTTGCCAGCTTACCAGGCTTGCCAAATATTATATGAAGCCCATAGTCTCATTTAAGTCCTGGAAAATGTATATCGGCATGCTGTCTGCATTTTTATTAGAAGGTTCTTTTCTTTAGTTTATAGTGTTAGAGAAACCAGAGCATTTGCTTTTATGCGTTTAGAGGTTGTCGCAACATATTTACTTTTGAGCTGTTCAATTTTTCTCACAAGGCTTTTGTTGGTCATCATCTATGCTGTTCGGTTAAAATAGGTGAGAGGCATGTTATGTTTTTGTATCTGCAGTTTATAACAGCTTTCATTGTATACGTTGGCTATTACGTGATTTTCAAATTCCACAAGAGAGAATTCTTCATGCCAGCAATTGTCTTAAAAGTTATCCAGGAACAGACCATCATTTGGGTGCGTATGGTGTGTAAATAAGCTGGTTTCCACTATGTTGATTTTCTTAATCTCAACAGCAGGATATGAAGTTTAGTATTTTTAGCTAGAATTTGCAACATTGAACTAAATGTTTGTACGGAAACCATTTTCAATGGTTTTTTAAGTTCTTATTAAAAGGGGAAAGTAATTTTTAAGCTGCATGTAATTTAAAATGTAATCATTATGGCTGTTGCATGTATATACATATAATATAATAGCTCTGTTTATGAATTCCACAGTGTGTTTTACAAAATTATGTGATCTAAAAACGGAAAAAGTAATTAACAATTACTGCTTTCTATTAGATAAGTGAATTAGTGAGTATTCTTTATTAGCATGTGACTATAGCACACCTACACTGCGCAAACAATAATGAACATCTTTAACAAGCCAAAGAAGCAGAATCGACGACTAAATGAAACACAGAAAATAGGAGGAAAATATAATATGCGGAAATAGAAAAGAATTATTTCAGATGTCAGTAAATATGATGCCACATTTTATGACACATTTTATGACATACAGTTCATGAGAAAGCAGCATTCGTAGGGTCAGTAACAATGGTTATGCTAATTATAGGTATCACCATTTAAGACTACTCCTCAGAGGCGTTCAACTCATTCTAGACTCATTCTTTATAAATGCTCGATTACACTACATTTATAGGAACTATCCCACCTTCCCCGACCCTTATGCCGATGTCGGGAATCTAAAGGAGCACTGGGAATCATATTAGGATACCATGTTAATACTGAAGGGCTAACTGAGAGGGTAAAAGGCTTAGATAGGTTGTTGGGTAAATGGAAACTAGATCCAACACAGTGGACTGTGTGTCATCTCACTGGTTAGTGTTTGAGGCACAGGCCGTATTAGGTATTACGCTGGGTAAATGGGAACTAGATCCAACACAGTGGACTGTGTGTCATCTCACTGGTTAGTGTTTAGGGTGCAGGCCGTATTGCTATAAATGTACACACCTAATTTAAATGTGTATAGGCATAACCTACCTTCCCACCTCCTTATTTGGGTGAGTGACTCCCAATCCCGATGTATGCGCAACTCCTTCAGGTAGCTACAATGAAGTGACTAATTGTATGTGGCAACCAAACTTCAGAGTAAAAACTATTAAAAGATTCATTATTTTTAAATCTTAAGATAATATTTCCATTTAAATCTGCCTTTTAATTTTATCTGGACATGAATTGTGACTTATTTGAGGGTTTTTATAGGTGCTGTGTGAAGATGTCCAGAAAGCTAACTGACTTACCATTGTTGGGTTTTTTCAGATTGGAACTTTGGCTTGCCCTTTGATGCCGGCTTTTGGTTGTCTATTCCTGATCCTTACATTTTTCACCTACTACCACGTGATATGTAATTTTTGCAAACCAACTAGCAAGCGTTGGCTGCAGCCTCAAAGAAATATATTCTTCCTTTCGATGACAACCATGGCGCTGATGGTTCTTACAATCACTTTTTTCGCAATAAATTTAATGTGAGTGGTGTTTTGATCAGTGTCCGATTTACTGGGGGTCAGTGGGATTGAACCCCAGCTTCAGCTTCAAGGGTGTTGATATAGTACACAATTCTTCAGCTTCCCTTAAATTCTCTTCATTCTGTACACACGACCCATGCTTCTTTCTTGACAGATCGGACTCCTCTTTGAATACATGTATGAATATACGTGTACACACGACAGAACTGAACATTGGTATTTTGGGGACTTTGCTCAAAGTCCCCACACATTCTCTTGTGGAAGCTAAAATCTTTGTTACTAACTGAGTATTCTAACTGTGCCACACTGTAGGCTATTTCACTGTTTGTCTGCTTTATGTAAATAGACTAAGTTGCAACTGAAATTATATAGCACTCTAATTATATGTTATTATTTGTAAAAGTGAAATATGTATGGGTGGTATTAAAATTATTAGTCTTGTTTGGATGTATAATAATAATTATAAATATTGTGATGGTAATATGCTAGAGCTAGAGCTTGTTTATCTATTATAATATATTTCTTTGTTTGACGGAAATTAAGATGACATACTGCGACTTATTGTATGAAAGGAGGTTGTCTCATAGGCTATAGTATCAGTTTCTGAAGATTACTGGGTCAAGAGAATAAGGTTTTTAACGGTACTTATAGGTAACATCTCAGAATTAATGGTCTCAAGAGATGAAATTATAATTATACTATTTGTTAGAATGCATGACATGTTCAGGGGCGGCGATCCCGGGAGGGTGAGGGGACAAGTCCCCCACCCTTTTACAGACAGGGGACAAGTTATACATGTGTCCTCCCACATTTCCTACCCCTCTTATTGGGTGTTCCCCATCTGTCGAACGAGATCGCCGCCTCTGGACATGTATGCTATTTTATTGCTCCTGTCAATGTTTCCGTATGCTTTTTAGTGATAGGATATGTTTACTGAACCTTGGTAATTGAACCTAGCCAAGTGTTTGATACCAGATGCAATGTAATTGGATTCAATAACCTTTCAAGTGTAAATACATACTATAAGCCACATGGATGAAACCGGTACCAAATGATGATCCCAAATGAAGCAGTATGATCTGCTAATAGGAGACCCTGGCTGTAGTATCAATATTATGACATCAGCCATCAACAGATATCAAAACTGAAATAACATACAATTCAGTAAATTGGTTGTAATACAAAGATGGTGCAGTGTTTTCTGAATAAAGCAGAACTCTATTTAAGGCGTCATTCAAATTGATGCAAAGTGGGCATATTGGTAAGTTCAGTAGGTAGCAAGCTTCAAACAAAGGATCAACAATATAGAATAGAAAACTGTCTAATTCTTTTAGTGCTTATATTGTCTATTTTTCCACCTTTTAGGGAAGGGGGCTTCCTTCTATCGAAACTGGTGAAAACCGCTAACCGAACTCGGATTCAGTATGCAAATCAGACATGGTGTGGTCCTTTATACATAGACAGTAAATTCTCACCTGTTCAGGATTTTCTCAGTCAAATAAGAAATGATGATCGAAATACTGGCAAATTTTTGGATATTGTTTGTTCGCCAATATTGGTCGTTACAGCACTATTTCTTCTCGTGTAAGCTTCAGTTTGTTTACAGTTATAAACCACTGTGGGGTCGGTCTGCTTATTGTTTTTTGTGGAGAGAAAATAGCTAGGGCTGTGTATGTTTTGAAAGTAACAAAGATTTAGTTGTGCCAAAAAATATTTTCAATGTTATCAGTCGACTGCAGAAAGTACAAGATGATATAGGCGCTATATAGTTCTTCGTAATAAGTAAAATGCAGAGTGACCAAATACGAATACGATAATAGATTGCTGAGTCTTTAGTGTAATTTAGTAAAATCGTGATCTCGAGATTTTCACAGTTCCAAAAGCAAAGTAAGTTGCATGTGCCAGCTCATTCTAAAGTGTTCAGTTAATACAAAATCATTAGGCATGTAAATTTAAAATCTATTCCCGGCCAAGACCCAAGGAGTCAGACAGCTAAAGTGGATGGTGTTCAGAGTTGAAACGGCAAGAGAGGTAAGGGGAAGATCGGATTTTGGAAAAAGAAGTATTTGCAGTTTTGAGTGAAAGAACTGTGCACGGATTGTAAGAGGTGATTTTTTTTGAGAGTTTGTGTAATATTTTGTCAAAATGTCCTAGGTTTTAAAATGACTACTATTGCTATTATTTGTATTTTGTGCGGCACGGTGGCTGATCAGTTAGAGCGGTCGGCCTGTGGCACTCAGTGTGCACTGAGTGAGCAGGTTTGATCCTCGTCCGAGGCATCAGTCACTGTGTAGGGACCTTGAGCAAGTCCTTCGTGCACAATTGCTTTGCAGTGCAACTGCAGTTGCGCCATTGAGGCGTGTGCACTTATGAACAAAAAATTTTTGCAGAAGGGCGATATCAAATTTCAATTTCAAGAATTATATCTGTGAGCTTATTATCTATAGGTAGGCATATACATGTGTCTTTTTTTATTGGTGTGCATATCTAAAAGCATTACTAATGCAAAGCTGCATAACTTAGTCTTAGGTGATCAGGACCCTTTTTAGGCATTTAGTTTTAATGTGTGGTTTAATGATTTTTATTTGGATGTTTTGATGCAGGTTTAGATTTGTTCTGGGGTCTTAACTTCTCCTGTGAAACTGAGAACTTGTGCTTTAAAATTATTCTTAATTTTTTTTCTGTTTAAACATAGGTCTCAAAAGTTGTAAGATTAGATTAAATTAAATATTGAATCTGTCAACTTTTAGGATTTGGTCATTGATAGTGTTGTGCTAGTATCTGACAATCTGTTGAGGGTTTTTATGGAACTGGTGTAAATAAACATTTGTTTGCATTACATAAAAAGAAATCCTGGTTCTCGGTTGAGCTCCTAAATGTTGAATTAACTGATCATTAAAAATTATCTATTAGAATTTCCTTTTGCAATATTGTGTATATCTGTGGACAGAATAAAATTGGTTATTTATTGAATCAGTTGATTGTAAATCATTTCAGCAAAGATGTTCAATGCGCATTAGATTTAACTGCTTAGTGTAGTCTAAGCAGCTGAAGAAACTGTGATTACAGTCTTAAGATTGGTGGGTTATTGAAATTAGATTTTTTACATTTTTAACTGATTATTTATTGCAGCGCTTCCCAATCTGTTTTGGCTCTGTAACCCTTTTGATCTTAAATTATTTTTGCGGAACTCCCATCCAAAACTAAACATATAGGCCTACTGTTGTAGGTTCAAACAATTGAGAATGCAGACAATTACTAGGTCTAGATTTGATTAATAATCGCACAAATATCGATGACAATGACATAATGAATTCCTCTTTCATATAATGTTATACGCAGATGTTAAGCAAAAAGCCGTCAATTAAAGATGTGTATAATTTATTTTAAACTGTTTGAAGCTTATTGTTGACACTGACAGTTTTCCACGGAACCCTTGTCTTGACCTAACGGACTCCTAAGGTTCCATGGAACCCAGTTTGGGAAGCGCTGATTTATTGTATTGAGCATATGTGATGTAATGTAAATCTTCACAAATTTATCAGCATCCACCAAAGCCAAATCAATGAGACCAGCTTATTCACCAGTGTACTAGTCTGGAATTGAATCAGATTTTGAATGAGTTTTCGAGTTTCAAAAATGTGCTTCTGTTATTTGCTATTTTAGATCTGTGATATATCTTCTGGTTAGTCGAGTAAGATGGGAAGTTGAGAAGAAACTTGTCCTTTTGGCTGAAGTGCAGATGGTATGTTTTCTAGCCATGATTGATGTAACTGTGACTGCACTTCTTGTTTATTTCCTTATGTTCTTATGCATTGCGTGACTGACATTTGAATTGTGATTTTGTCAATGTGGTATAACATTCAACCCGAAATTTATGGGATTCTATATAGTATTGTATTGCTCGGAACAGGAAATTAATTTTAATGTGCTGTGGTATAATTTGGGACATGAAATGTGGTTGATTTAGTATAATACACTAGCCTTGCAGCTCAGCTTTTCCAGGAATTGAATTTTTTAGACTCAGCTGGTGTGCTGCTTTGCCCTGAAATTGTTTCCATTTAGGTCTACCCAATCGCGAGTGTCCATTTGGCAAGCGCTCCGAGTGAGGCCATGGTTGTATTAATAACACACCTGATTTGCGTATTAAACTTAGCACAGCCTTGAACCATGAACCATCTTTATTCACAGAATACAAACATAAAGGACACTTATACAAAAGAAAATATATACAGATTATATAACAAACAAGCTATAAGTACAAATAGTATGTAGGGGTCCCTGAAGGGATCGAATGATCCCGCAAGCTAGGGGCTCCTAGGACCGCTAATAGTGATAATACATCAAAACAGGATGGACAGAACAGTGTGCAGAGTAATAGTTTTAGATAAATGATAATAAAAGAAACAGTAGGTTTAGCTTAGCCAGCAATGAAAATAAAAAAATAAAAATCAGAAAGACTAGACGTTAGGGAGAGCTAAGTGCATGAAAGCTGGTGAGAGGAGTTTATACTATAGTTAACGAACCGGCAGAGGAAGCAAATGCATATGACGGTTGTAATTATATTGAATGTCGGTGAATTGTGCAACTTGACACTAAAAATCTCCACATTTTTTAATATAAAGTAAATTGTGTGCTGGAAAGAGTCCCGTTTGCCTAGAAATTTGCTTTAGAAAGTTTTATAAAAATGTTCATATCGCATTAGCGTTCCATTCTCGAGTCTTTATGTTGAGACTTTTAAGTAGTAGGCCTACTTATGTCAAGACTTTTAGGCTTATGAATTGCGCAATTTTGTTTTCTGCAGCATAAAAGTTTTCTAAGAAAAATATTTTATCTTTATAGGAGCGACTTCAGACAAAGAAGTTGCACTCTTTAGCTGGTGATAAGTTACGACATTTTGAAGTGAGTGACCAGTTTTTCACATAATCTGAAGCAATTTGTAATGTAATCTTTTATTTATTTTTTAAGCAATGGTTGTTACATAATGATTAAACTAACTGTAATTGATATTGCATATAGTGCC
The DNA here is from genome assembly GCA_959347315.1 of Bimastos eiseni. NCBI lineage: Eukaryota > Metazoa > Annelida > Clitellata > Crassiclitellata > Lumbricidae > Bimastos > Bimastos eiseni. Next base: position 12,325,029 of record OY365821.1, on the reverse strand, counting down.
TCTGCAGATGATCTGACAGCACAAAGCTGTGACTTTGTCAAATAATTATTCATTGCATAAGATTGAGGCAAAGACAGAAACGAAGGAGCATGTGTTGTAGAGTACTAGGCACTATGTACAGACATATTTCCATTATAGGGTGTGTGTGACAGTGTCGCTTGCACTTTGCAACCTACCTATTTATTGAGATCCAAGTTAATTTGCTCCATATATTGTGCTTCTGATCGGTTTGCACTGCGAGAGGTGCTATGTAAATTTGTTGATACAATGAAGTATGATTATACATTTAAGAAATTTTTTTTAAATATGCAAGGCACATCTTAATTTGCATTTCACATCCCTTAATGAGTTTAATTATTGTTTGTCATTATTAACTGTGCACAGGTGGGTGTTGATTAACTGTTCCCATTCAATTTTATGTTTTACCCAAGGTAACTGTGAATCCTCTATAACAGTACAGTATAGCAATGGTAAGTAACTGCATTATTTCATTTATTTTATTATTCTCTTGTCTTCTCTTTATTTTCAGAAATAGAGATATGGACAGTCTACAATGAGGATTTACATTTTGTCATGTGTCAGAGAGGTTCAAATTTTCGTTTTATCAATATCAATAAAATTATTGCAAGAAGAGAATCACCACAGGTTTGAAGTAGTTCAGTTTGAAGATGGATCAATTACCAACCTACCCTTAAGAAACCAGAGAGTGATCGGATGTGTTAGTTAAATTCCTTGTTCAAGTCTGTGCAGTTGAATAAATGAGTATACTGTTGGTGGGAAGATTGGAGGGCAAAGCAGAGGACATCCCATATGTTGTGGTGCTCTATATTGTACATAATACGTCGAGCAACCATCTGACAATATTCTGAGTCAAGTTTAGTTGTTTTAGTCACTTTTACGTCAGTTTCATATTGATTTTGTCAAAGTCAACTATCAGTAGATTTGTAATTAAGGTTCCGAGAGTTTTTTTAAATATTTTGACTCTAACTTAAGACGCTGCTATTGCAAATGTAGTGTGCGCTGATGTAGTTTGATCTGACGCAGTGCAGCCTCTCTTCTGTCCTGCAGCCGTTTTGTGTCTGTGGAACAGGCTGTAATGAAATAACTCTATGTACCTTGCAGAGGTGTCCACATAGGGAGGGTCCAGAGGCAAATGCCTTCAATTTCAGGTAGGGGGGATAATTATTTTATTCTTAGGGGAGAATATCTTGCCTTCCTAACACTGGGGACCGGGGATTGCCTCCATCACTCAGAGGGGGATTGATGCCTCTGGTACCATGTAATTACTAGATGTGAATATCTGCATAATGCATCTTCCTCCGTCCACCTTCGGGTGAACTCTGCATTCCTCCTCTCTGCAGACCGTCCTACTGGACGACTCCTTCAAGCAATTGTGGCCCATTCATTGTACAAGCCTACTTACTAGTTCCACCATTTAGGGCTATTTGCATTCCTTGCATTCTCTCTTACTTGGATTTAGACTGTTAATTATTACTGCTGTTTGTTATAATTATTTATTCTGTGTACTGTTTACTTAATATGTTTAATCCAGAGATTGCTATTAAGTTATATTGCTATTGTTATAATTCTTATTTTATCACAGTAGGCCTAGTGGTTGGATGGTCTGTTTCTTATCCTTGATCTGCGTGCATTTCCTTGGCATTTAGAACAAAGTCATGTGGACTCAATACGGTTTCCATATGGATTATGGTCCACATGGATCTATGTGCACATTCTGGGATGCCAACTATGGCGTAAAATCAAAGTGAACTCGTACAGCAATCCATTAAGTGCATGCAAAATCTAATGTGATAAGCGTTCTATTTTAGCAAGTACAAATGTCAAAGAATCTCTCAAAGATATTTGCTCTATTAAAATATTGTATCCGTGCTTCAATTGTAATACCAGAATGACTCCAAACAACTCAAACTATATACATTAACGTTAGAATCCTTAGCTCAATTATATCGTCGTTTGAAGCATCCAGATGGCGTTTGAAGCATCCAAATGGCGTTCGAAGCATCCAAATGGCGTTCGTTCGCACGTAAACTTGATTATGTAGTAATTTCAGAACAATTAATCTGCGTTTCAAACATCAACTCAGAAGCAGTCAGACGTGTTGCACATTGTCAAAGTCTCTCCAAAAATAATCGAAATCGTAGTCTCCAAACTTTAAAAGCGCCATTCAAAAGCCAAGCACAGGGCACTTGCTTATTGCCGATTATGATCGATGACGGTGGTTTCAATTGAAGCGACCATCAACACCTAGGACAGTAGGCGTAAGGTTAAATATTTCGCGGTCAGAAATTTAGAAATTCGCACGACAATCGGGGCCAAAAAAACACAAAAAGCCGCCGTCAAAGTATGACACAATCACACGTGTTGAATCGACGATTAACAAATAATGAACGAATAATCACTGTAGGCCTAATCAACAATCATTCATGCCAACAATGGACGGCGAATGCCAATGTGAGACAGTCACTTGATTATCTTAATCGGTTACTAAATTCACTAGGCGTAGCCTACTAGTAAATTGCAATCGACCTATCGCTAATTAGTCACTCAAACAATTGAGAATGCAGACAATTACTAGGTATAGATTTGATTAATAATAGCACAAAAATCGATGACAATGACATAATGAATTCCTCTTTCATATAATGTTTTAGGCCTACGTTATTGTCAGTATATAGAAGGCAATGACCAGGCCCATCATCATCGTCGACTCAACATGTGTCGAGAAATTTCGCGGCAAAAAGTTAAATTTCGCGGTATCTAAATTCGCGATTTTTGAACAATTTACAGCGCTATCAATAGGCCTACCTCACGATGATGATGAAAATCATTAACATTTTGGATTAGTCTGCTGCGTTGAATCTAATCAGAATCCGCTCTACGAGACACTAACAACGATCGCGTAGAATCAAGAACCCGTGAGGTGCACGAGACAAAGCCATCAGTAATCGGAGCCACTGACTTATCTGATAGATCTATCTGAGTAATAAACTGGTTCTGAAAATCAGGTGCACTCAAACCTGAGAACTATACATGTTTGCCTAATTATTATTCCTTTCTTGACCGTAGAAGCACCTCAAATGTCTTGATCAACCATGACAGACTTCTTGTCGAGGCTGATATTCTGTGGAGTCACTGGAGTGCATATATATAGGCCTATGTGGAAGGAGAATTGATTGCCTATTGTGTGCTCCATCGAGAGCTGAGTTTTAAGAGTTTATCGTTTCGTAACTAGGTCTAATATACGCGCCATGAATAGTGCCGCTGTTGGCAGGGGCGGCGATCCCGGGGGGTATAGGGGACAGTTAAGTCCCCCGAACTTTTGCAGAGAGGGAACACGTTATACGTTTGTCTCCCCATCCCCACGTTTCTTACCCCTCTCATTGTGTGTCCCCATCTCTCAGACGAGATCTCCGCCTCTGGCTGTTGGGATGTATTGCCCAATAGTTGGTCATAGATCGTGTCTCTTATGACCGCTTTTCAACGCGAAACATATTGAAATATGAAGTTGGGTCAAGTCTTCTTTGAGGTATGACTTCATCCGTCGATCATCCTCTGTACGTTATCGTTCCCTCGAGTAACCAGTCGTCTCCATTGATGGGAAGATCATTTTTCTTAAGAATCTCGTTCACTAGACGTTCTGATTCCTTCGTCATAGCAGGTTCTTTATGCTTTGCCAGCATCTTTCGCGAAATTTCCGAACTGCGCTGTGAATCACATTCTAGGCCTCGGAGAAAATCTTGTTCTAGTGACAATGGAAGACCACAGAATTTCAAGATTGCTCTGGTGGCGAAGTGTTTGTCTTGCATGATATCTTCGTAGCATACTGCGCTGATTTCGAGCCCTTTGCGTCTAAACTCCAAGTACAATTTGCTATTGACCGTCACCCTAACGACGCCCAGAGACAGATCATCCCAGAACTTGTATCTGATGTTCTTTCCTAAGTAGCCCATGTAATCGAAGAATTTCTGAGTAAGCGCTGCCGAAAGTTTTCCCATCATGGTAATCATCGTCAATGTTGGTGATTGTTTTGAAGTACGAGAAAGGGATTGACCCACTTTTATGACGTTACGATACATGAAGAGACATTTACTAGATGGGAACGCTTCTCTGAAGATTGGAAGAGCGTAATTGTACATTGGCAGGACCGTTATCACATTGACCAATGGAGTGATGTTCTTGTATGGCCTACATGTCCAGCGAACGACGTCCTGACTGAGCTGACGCAATTGCGGTGAGTCGCCATTGCTGTTGTACAAACGGGCCAGAGTACTTGTGGAGTCTGGTTGCGAGATGGAGATGCACTTTCCGGTTGTTTGGATCATCTGAGTCAACAGCGTCGAACCACATCTGCCTGTGCTTACAAGGAAGATCAGCTGTCCTTTGGGATCTCCTAGTTCTTCCGCCATACGATGAAAATGGTTCAAAGGAACGAGTATCAATTGATTGCAGTGCAGCCTCTGAACTACCCTCACGAAAGAACTATACTTCATCTTCCACAAGTGCATACCTTTCTGTTTAGCCACTCCAAAAATGGCATTTTCTTCGTTTATTGTTATCAGTGATACATGATCGTTATCGAAGATGTATTGCGGATCCTCGAATCTGTTGTGCGACAGGATGTAGTCTTTGATGGAACCAATAGTCGCAAGATCAAATCTACATGTTAGAGCAATGTCAAGAATTGTGCGCTTCTTTTGTAGTTTTCTGGTAGTCTTGCTTCGCTGATTCTGTCTGCGGTTCCGTTGATGTGCTAGAAGACGTTCTGTATCGTCATGAAGATTAAACGCAGCAGCATGAAGCAGAAGATAGTGACAACGCGCTGCAGGACCAACGGCCATCCGGACAGGACAATCATTTGGAGTAGTACAAGATTTATATAAGGATCAAAATAATAATTGTTTAAGGTTTTCAAATGGTGCGTTGTGGTGCAATGTTGATTAATGCTGGTCATCAATCTTGCAGGTGAAACAATGTTTTGTCAACTTTTGTGGTAGCGGTGCAATATCAGGCTTGATGGGTTGTTTAGCGTCGTCTTTTAGGGGAAATTCTCCGTGTCTTCGGTCCTTGACAGCAATTCACAAATACAACTTCTTCGCTTTCTACAATCTATTTTTAAAAGCAGTTTATTTGGAAAGTATACTGCAGCGTAACGCCTCAACTATTAATTAATTGCAACTTGCTACTTTCCTCCCCGTACAATCAGATTTTCTTGAGATATGTCCTGTAAAGTCTTTATCGTTTGGATTGCTCTACTCTCGATGATCGTCTATCCTCGGGTGCGGATACATTGGGAATAGAATGCTGCAACAGGACTCTTCTCGCAATAATTCACATGCCGAATGCCAGGACTTTCTCTTTTAGTGCCAAAAACTGGAGTACGTATGAATCAAGAGCACGTGTACTGAAGCCCTTATCAGTGCATGTATATGCAATTGTCTCAAGAGCAATGTCCGATTCCTCAAAATAAGAAGCTAAGGGTCGGCAATCTATAAAAATCTTTAAAATGTTACCAAGCCGCATAATTTTTTTATTCGCGATTTGTTCCTCGCATTGCAAACACTCGCAGTATGTAGGCCTACAATTTATCGGAGTTTCCAAAACGACCAGCCTGATTCGCGCATGCGATTGCACATACACACAAACACACACACACGAGCATGCACGCGCGCGCACACACAGAGATAAAATACTGACAATAGTTAGTACTTCAAACTCTCCGTGTTTTTAAAATGAAGTTAACAAACTTCCAACACCAACGTATCATTCCTCTCAAAGATTCTTGAGCGCAGTTTTGCTAATCAGTGGATTTGCTTAAGCGTATTAATTTTTTTATGATCTGTTACGCTCCCATCAATCTGGGTTTCGAAAGAGCCATTCTACGGCGATCGTCTTAGTCCGCAAGTTTTGACTGGTGCCTGATGGCTAAAGCTTTTCTTCATCTTACCCTTTCTTGACTCTTTCCTAGACGTAGGGATTATTCTAGACTTAGCTTTATTTATATTCGATATCAATCGGCTTACTCGTGGTTGTTAGCATCAACTCGCCTCTGCGTACTGTTTCTCGGTCCCTATCCCATAACGCTGCTGGTGTAGTACGTAATCTAGTCCATGGCTTTAATTGTCTGCTGCCGACTTGACCACTGCTGCTACATGTATGTCCTTGATGGCCTTCCCGGGTGTCGATTGTCCGTCTCAACCGGGTTCTTCACTCTGCTGCCCGCGTCATTGGGCGCTAAATACACTCTTGTCTCAGACTACATCTATGCATAGTTCTTTGCACTGACCTCCCATCTCGCAACGCATTAGCTATAGATTAGCTACGCTGGTCTGACGATGCCTTCTTGGCTCTGCTCCGACCGATCTGTCGGAGCTTTGTTGCCCTATTTAACCCTTGGCTGGTCGTCGTTCTTCCTATGATGACGTGCTTCTGGTGCCCGATGCAAGCACCTCGACCAGTCAGCGGGGAACGGACATTTGCCCCCGGACAATTGCTCCCGGACAATTACCCCTCCCCCGATTTAGTGTTGGGCACGAGACCAAAAACTCGAGACCGGGACCAAAACCGAGAGGACCGAGACCAAGACCGAGAAGACCGAGACCGAGTGGTCCAAGACCAAGACCGATACCGATGGTCCAAGACCAAGACCGATTCTCTTTTTTATCAACAATTCAATTTATTAAGACGCTAAAACGGAAAAACACTTAAAACATTAGTTTTATTGCTGAAGAATACTAATCTTAATAGTTGTCCAGGAACCAGTTTTACCAGGCACTCTGAACTTTTGCGGGTTCAGCCCTTGGCTTCGGCCTGAGAATATCACACTATAAATTACTTACAGTGTGCGATAGGCAAATTCTTTAAGACATCTGAACGAGTTCCCTTAAGACCAAGACCGATGCATTCGAGACCAAGACCGCAGTTTTCCGGTCTCGAGACCGTCTCAAGACCAAGGCCGCGGTCTCGAGATCACATCCCTGCCCCGATTTTGGATAAGACATTTGCCCCTCGGACAATTGCCCCCCCCCCTAATGTGAAGTATATGAACGGATGATGACAAGTTATATATTTAACTGCCATTATGTAAAATATATGAAAACAAGCAACTAATTCTCGTGTCGTATAGGAGACAAAGTGAATCCCGTTCTGAATCTTTATTTATCTTGCTGGATGCATAAATAGGGTGCAGGACATTTGCCCTTCCCCGGACATTATACCCCCGGACAATTGCCCCTTCTGACTAGGACAATTGCCCCCCGTGTACACCGTGCTCGCCCAAACTATATATGCGTTCATACATACATACATACATACATACATACATACATACATACATACATACATACATACCGTGTCATGTCTGTCTATCTGCCTGTATGTATGTATTGTACACTCATACAAGCATGCATATAATTATTATTTGGGCGAGCTTATGGTCTACACTGTCGCTGTGGGGGGGGGGGGCAATTGTCCTAGTCGAGAGGGTCAATTGTCCGGGGGACAATTTTCCGGGGGCCAAATATCCTACACTCCCAAGCAGCACCGCATCTTCTCAGTTGTTGGCCCTTGTACCTGAAACACAATTCCCTAAGAGATGCGACTGTTGCCAAGGGGTAATGCGCCTTTGTTTTACAAGTGGCTGAAGACTGATTTGGTTGGGCTGGGATCGCCTTCTAGTCATTGTTCGGGAGGGGCGCTAAATAAATGTTGAATGAATAAATGAATAATATGTCGAGGTTATGTAGTGTCCATCAGTGAACCACAATGCAATGACGAAGAAAAGAGTAATAAATGGATGGAGTCTTTATTCAGGAGGTTATATAGTCAGAGGATTCAAGGTTTTATAGTCTGACATAATTTTTCCAATTGGAACATATAGTTTGAGCATCAGTCCAGCTTCTACTTGCACATTGAGTTCTTAATCAATCCAGCTTCAACGAAATTATTCACAATTTTGAATAACTGCCGACATATCGTGTCGACATTCAATCGCAAACCATCTATTTCTAAGTTAAGTAGGGCATATTCTGTAAAATTTTAAGCAGTTTTTTATGTAGTATATATCATTAAGCCCCTATATTACTTACCTGCAGCTTCAAACGGTTTTCACATCTAGATTATGCTACAGAGTGTAAATTATATAGTCTACGCTTACCTCCAATATAGTGTTATGACTTTGGAAGAAACTTAAAGCAAGGCTGCTGCAAAATTGATCAGCTACCACACTGGTTAGAACGTAGCTAGGCTACGGGTCACGATCCTCTGAGAAAGAGTGCATATGAATCGCGGTTCATTTTCCGAAGATCGATGGCTTATAATATGAAAAACATTATAGCCTAATCTCAGGCTAGTACGGTCCTTGCACCCTGAATCAGTTGTTTATCTCAGAAGTCAATCGCCCGTTTCGGCCTTCGGTCTGTTGTTATCCAATCGGTTGTGATGTACTCTCCTGTGATAGCCTAGGGCATTGCCAATTGTTCTCGGGTAATTCAACTTCAGGTCTAAAAATAATTCGGTGTTAGTTCTGCAGCAATGAAAACAGAGCGCGCAGCAAATTCAGTCGCCTGCTGCAGTCCTACACTACCCCGGGGTAGTGGAATTGAGAGGGTCAAGCCGACCCCCGTGGAATTTTCCAGAGGCTGGAAGCTTGGGGGTAAAAAAAGAAGCATGGGGGTCTAGCCGCCCCGACCACTCCAACTCCCCGACAGATCGGACTCTGCTCAAGAGTAGTACTACACAAGAAGAACCCGACATAATTAATACGCATATGCAATTAACAGAATATAATTTCAACTTTGCTTCTAGTTTGTCGTAGACTTTCACATAATAGCCAACATATTATACATCACGTCGCCCATACATGTATACCCTATATTCTTCACTTCAGTTTGACAAATACCATAAGGTGTTTCAAAAATTCAAAATGCGGTCAAGGAGATGGATTATAAGGACGTCCGATTTGAAACAGTGGCGGATCCATAGGGGGGGCGATGGGGGCGATCGCCCCCTTATATTATTTGGAAAGAAATTTCTTTAGCGATTTTTACTTGGCTTTTGCAGCCCTTTATAAAGAAAGTATGCAATGTCAACAAAGATGTTCAAATTTTAATGTAGATATACACTGTTGTAAATTATATTTTGAAGTAATTTATAATTATTGAAATTTGAAATACAATCATTTGATGAAGACTAGAGTTTTAGATTTAGATTTTAGAGTTTTAGTTTTAAAGTTTTAGTGGCAACCGCAGGTTGCCACTAAAACCTAAAAATCGCCCCCCCCCCTTACTAGATGGTCTGGATCCGCCGCTGGTTGTCTACGTTAAATGGGAAGCGTCTGAGTGTTACATTGAGGTCTGTTGGTTAATCTGTGATCGATCGCTTATATGGCGCCAATCGACATGCTGACAATTCGCAACGCTAACGGCTGGATTCTGAGGCGTTCGGCCTGTATGCCAATACAAGGCTATAACAGGACAACGTTTCCTCAAATGCAGTAATTCGATCTTGTGGGCTTTTTCAAAACCGTGCTGCCACCTATCGAATCAAAGTGAAATATTTCAGTATCTACTGAAATTGGTTCACTTTTGATGCCCCATCATTTTCTCGAAAATTTTATTTCTACGGCCGAACAGATACAACTTTCCGCGAGTCATGACCTCTACGCAAGCGCAACCTTTGGCGCATGCGCACAGTTGAAAACACCTAAAAATTTAATGTGCGTTGTGAGAGTCGGAAAGGGTCAGGTTAAGCATCGTGACGGTACAATTAGGCGTTGTGTGGGTCGTTTAGTGTCAGGGTTGGTGCCGCTTTTAGGCATCTGCAAAGAACTTTCGGCCGCAGAAGTTATTTTTCCGTGCGTAATTGTTACGCCGCATGAGGAAAGGGTCAGGTTAAGCTTTTGATTCGCGATCAGTATCTCGAAAATGTTTCTTCTACAGCCGAACACATATAAAATTCGGCGAGTTGCGACCGTTTAGGGTCAGGGTTGGTGCCGTTTTTGGACATCTGCAAAGAACTTTCGGCCGCAGAAGTTATTTTTCCGTGCGTAATTGTTACGCCGCATATGGAAAGTGTCAGGTTAAGCATCGTGAGGGTCAAGGTAGACGTCGTTTATGGTCAGGGTTGGTGCCGTTTTTGGACATCTGCAAAGAACTTTCGGCCGCAGAAGTTATTTTTCCGTGCGTAATTGTTACGCCGCATATGGAAAGGGTCAGGTTAAGCATCGTGAGGGTCAAGGTAGACGTCGTTTATGGTCAGGGTTGGTGCCTTCTTTAGACACCTGCAAAGAACTGTCGGCCGCAGAAGTAATTTTTCCGTGCGTTGAGAGGCCGAAGTTTCGGCCGCGAAGCTAAAACGCGTTGTAATTTTTGAGCCGCATAAATGTTTTGTCTACTGTGGCGGATCCATAGGGGGGGGGGCGATGGGGGCGATCGCCCCCCCCCCCTTATATTATTTGGAAAGAAATTTCTTTAGCGATTTTTACTTGGCTTTTGCAGCCCTTTATAAAGAAAGTATGCAATGTCAAAAAAATGTTCAAATTTTAATGTAGATATACTCTGTTGTAAATTATATTTTCAAGTAATTTATAATTTTTGAAATTTGAAATACAACCATTTGATGAAGACTAGAGTTTTAGATTTAGATTTTAGAGTTTTAGCTTTAGAGTTTTAGTGGCAACCGCAGGTTGCCACTAAAACCTAAAAATCGCCGTCCCCTTACTATATGGTCTGGATCCGCCGCTGATTTGAAAGTTGTTATAGGCCTACCTATATTTTTAGTACAGTCTTTGACTTTAGGCAACACCTTCAATAATACGGTAAAAGTATGCGCTGCGGCCCAAGATGATGCAATCGTTTTCGTAAGAACAATTGCTATCATTAACAAGGAAGGTGTATCGTGCTTAATTGATAACTGGCAAGGACCATTCTAGATTCCTTGCTAACTGACTCTGCGCCAATAAAATGACTCTAAATCTAGACAAAACCAATTTTGTATTATTTAGATCTTATAGGAAACCTCCGCCTAGCCTTATGTCTGTACTTCAAATAATGGACATTCCTATTACTCAAGTTCCATCATCTAGATTATTGGGGTTATTTTAGATCAGCACCTCTCCTGGAAGAAGCCTATTGAAACCATTTCGACTTAAATAGCTAAGAATTTGGGCAGATTATCCAGATTATCCAAGGTATTACCTCCCAAAGCCCGATTGACTCTCTATTATTCTCTAATCTATCCTTACCTGACATAGCCCTAAATAAATATAAATAAATAGCCTACTGTACAATTTTATGGGCCTCTGCATGGTTATAGGCCTTATAAAACTAACTTAAATTAATTATTCATAAAAGAGCGCTGTGATTTGTATCTAACTTACCCTACGGTACACATGCTGAACAAGACTTCAAACGCAGAAGATTGCTGAAAATAGAGCAAATAAAAAAATTGCCATTAGGCCTCTTTGTGTTTCGGTATGCCCACAAGTTACCTATTGTCTTCCTAAAGTATTTCGCTAATAATCCGGTGGCCCTATCCCACCCAAGCAGAAACCCCAACACACTATTATGTTCCTCATGCCCGAACCAACACTATAGGCTCGCTTCCATTAAATGTCAAGGCCCTCGAATCTGGAATTCCAGCCCCGCCCCAATGCGCCTTCTTCCAAACATCCACGCTTAGATCCCTAATTATATATGCATAGTAATTTTGCTAAACTGTCTCTGTAGATCTTAGTTCCACTCGGTTTGATTAAGCAGTGTACTAGAAGAATTGCCTTTATAGCCATTTCGTGGTGACATCAACTTTTCTCTTGCTAATCTCTCCCTTGAACAGCTTGAATGTGGTCGCAGCAGCCACCGCCATACAATGCAATGCATTACAGGAAATTGCACCCAACTGATGAATGAACCTTATTGATATACTTGTTCATACTTTATTTATGTTATCGGGTTAACGTTAAATAAAGCAATGTACTTCACTAATTAGTTTAGAATAGTTCAGATGAATAATTTTTTATCCATTTTTCTAACCTACAGTATAACCAATCTGTTAATGTTTTCTGTTGGCCTACACTTGTTGATGTTACTAATATTAATAGGTCGCCCTAACGCGTGGGATCTCCCATCCCTAATTAGGTCTGCTGCATAATTTGCCTTTACCATTTGCAATTGATGTTATTATTATTATTGTGTTTCGGATTATCAAATAAACATATCGATTGATTTATATTGATTGATTGCTTCTCGCAAGAGGCATTATGCACAGTGGCGCATCAAACTAAAACGAACCGCACCCACGTTCCTCCTGGTTGTTTGCTGGCCATCTCAAGCTACAGACCCACCTGTCCCAGTAGCCCGGGATGCCAGACGTGCGTCCTAACATAGAAGTCTAGCATATGACTGCCAGAAGCATATAGGCCTACAATTTATCCATCCTTAACCCACCGCGTATTCGACCGGTCAGGCTGTCATGCTTCATCAGTCATAGATAAATCAACTTTCCAGTGGCCAACATCTAAACTCAAATACACAGCTTGTTGGGTAAGCCTATTATTTAACAAATCACTGCACACATTGAAATAGTTTTAATATACGATGATAGGCTCGATACAAGCCTACAATTGGTTCAATGCACATGGCTTTGTATAAAATATACAAAGCGCCATCGTTTAAAATTAATTACCAATTTACCCTTGAAATAGGCTAGAACCCGATCGAAACGAGCTGTCAGCGCTCCAAGTCGGCTGGTGACAAAACCGTGGACTAAGATAGCAGCAGCGGTACACATGAGATTGGCAACGAGAAACGGTCAGCAGCTGGCGAAGCTGGTGGTGATAGTAACAACTATGGGTGAGCTGATTGAGATGCGAATAAAAGCTATATAGAACGGATGGCCCCTAAGCTACGATACTGAACGGAGCGGATGAAGCGAGTTTACAGTGAGCTATAACCTTTAAGATGGGCTGGACAACAAGAAGAGTGGTAATATTGGAAAGAACTAAAGTAATCGAGGTCTGAACTTCTCAAAATTGTAAAACAAGTCCTAATATTAGCGCTTTAGAGATTTTCAAGTTTATACGATCCAGATTACAAGTGCGTCGACTTTCATTCATGTATCTAAAACGAAACTAACAGTCAGATTGAATAGTAGGTCTATTAGGCTATATAGACCCTACACTAGGATGTTACGGTCGTTGATAGGGCCTCCTTGGTCTCAGAACGTATTATCAGCGCTCGTAAATAATGAAGCAGTTACCCTTTGCTAATTTACTTTCAAGTAGCGCTTTAGCAGTTTGGAGATTACGATTGCCAATGCGATTACGATAGTTCTCATCGATATCAATGTTAAATCTGATACAAAGCTAAAGTCGCCAATAAACAAGCATCATGCTATAATCTTATTTAAGCAGTTTCAATGTACATGTAGACGATTGCTAAGTTCCTGGGATTCCCCCTCAGTTGAGCAATAATGGCGTGAGGGGCCCTTTTTTATTCTGGGGGTCACCCATTGTAAGTGATCGTTCCGTCAAGCAGCCAGTTGTCGCCGATTATAGGGAGGCCGTTTTTCTTGAGGGCCTCGTTTGCCAAACGTCTCGATTCCGGCGTCAGAGGAGGGTCTTTGTGCCTGGCGAGTATCTCGCGCGAAACGATCGAACCGCGTTGTGAGTCGAAGTCCAGTCCTTTCAGAAAACCATCCTCAAGAGACTCCGACAGGCCGCAGAATTTCAAGATAGCTTTGGCGGCAAAATGTCTGTCCTTGATAATATCCTCGTAACGAACGGCACAGACGTCGAATCCGTTTCGTCGAAGCTCCATATATGTCTTGCTGGTAATTATCGCCAGGAAAACACCCAACGACAGATCGTCCCAGAACTTGTATCGAAATTCTTTTCCCGAGTAACCCATGGCATCAACGCATTTCTCAGTGAGCGCCGCTGAGAGCTTTCCCAGCGTGTTAGCCATCACTATGGTTGGAAACTCCTGCGTGAAACGATACATGGACTGCGCCACTTTCACGACGTCTCGATACATGAAGAGGTATTTACTCTTCGGGTAAATATCCTTAAACTTAGGAAGAGCGTAGGCGGATATCGATGTTATTTTTAGGAGGTGGGCTTCAGGAGTGAAGTCCTTGTACGGTCGACAGGTCCAGCGAACGACGTCCTTATTCAGCTGGCGTAATGCTGGTGTATCGCCTTTGCTCTTGTACCAAAGGGCAAGGACGTTGAACGAATCTGGTTCCGAGATGGATATACACTTTCCAGTTGTTTGGATCATCTGCGTCAACAGCGTCGAACCACATCTGGCAGTGTTGAAAAGGAAGATCAACTGTCCTTTGGGATCGCCCAGTTCTTCCGCCATTCGATGAAAATGGTTCAAAGGGACAACGATCAGTTGATTGCAATAGAACATTTGGGCTAACCTCATGAACGTGTAGTACTCGAACTTCCACAGGTGCATGCCTTTCTTCTTAGCCACTCCAAAAATGGCATTTTCTTCGTTTATTGTTATCAGCGATACGTGATCGTTGTCGAAGATGTATTGCGGACTTTCGAACCTGTTGTGCGACAGGATGTAGTCTTTGATGGAACAGTTCTGCAGATAATCGAACTTATTAAAGATAACAATATCAAGGACGTGTGCGCATCTGCTGTAGCTTTCTGGTCTTCTTGAGTCTCTGATTCTTTCTGCGGTTCCGTTGAAATGCCAGTAGACTTTCTGTATCGTCATAAAGATGAAACGCAGCAGCATGAAACCGAGCATGGTGACCAGGCGCTGAAAAAACAGCGGCCAACCGGACAGGAGACCCATCTGGAACAGCATAAGATATTGACATTGAGTCTCAGAGTGCTGCACTTAAATCCTATTTCATTGGCTCGGTTTGTTTTTGTATGAATCTTTCTGTTCGAATAATTACCGATGCGCGTTTAGGTTTTATCGCATTCTTTTCATTTTTACAGAATTCATTGAAGGAAAGGAACGTCAATTCGTAATGATTAACGATTTCGTGATTAGCTCGTGGCAGCAACGCATTTCTTAATTAGCGTTGAACAAATAGCTTTGATCGACTGCAGCATCTTCTACTGAAGCTGGAAGAAATACCTTAGGTTAGACGGAGACTGGCTGTTGGTTCGCAAAAGAATTCCTTATTTATCATACTTTGGACAACCGGTCAGAACTGTATTCAAATTCGTAAATCATCAAACAACAACCTTCATATAACTGTCATGTATGACTGTGAAGGAGGTTCAATTGACCGCATATGAAGTTCTTCAACTTCTCCAGTCCTCTGCCAATAAGCAGGTTTGTGACATGGACGATTTTTGTCTCCCCTCCTTTCTCTCCAACTTCATCTTTCGCTCGCTTTCCTCTTTGTACTTGCATAAGATTCTCCATTGTCCAGATCACTCAGCATCTCCAGTTTTTTCCTTCCTCTTGTTGTTTTCTCCAGCATCCTTCCCTCCAGACTCCAGTATTGTGAACAGCATACCTCTATACGCTAGCTTCATTGTCCCACTAAGTCCAAGCCAGTGGTGTTCCCTGTTTTCAATACATATCTGCAAAATTCTTTGTTCCCCTAATCTCTCCCTGACCTTCTCATTCGATACCTTTTTCTCTGCAACTGATTTTCATCATTTTCCTATTAGTCCACATGTCAAACGCCTCCACTCTCTTTCTATACGTCAGCTTCATTGTCCAGCTCTGCAGCATACATGTATGTTGTCACCCGCCATATCAGTCTTTTCTTCAATTCCATGCTCATACCTCCTGTTAACATTCTTTACTTTTCCATAAAGGTACAGTTGTCCATTGCTATCCTGCTCAGTGCTCATGGTGTCTTCTTCACAATATCCATCCTCAGATATTGTGTTACCTAAGTATTTAAATTGGCTATAGCCTATTGAAGCACTTAATCCCTTTCTCTTTCTTTCTGTACACCTGGCTTTGGTTTACTTGATATTTATTATTAGTCCATGCCCCCTGTATTATATACACGAAATAACAATTAAAGTACCTTATTTCTGACGGTAACTAAGGTATGGTAGCGTAGAATATGTAGGCTCAATAGAGAGTGTTAACTAACAATAACGTGTTATTTAACCGTAATTGTGACGATTTGATGGATGTAACCGAAGGTGAAGACTGAACAATATTTTCGCATGAAACGTGAAGAAGCAGATTCCTCTCACAGTTTACTATGACCATACATATATAAATAAATAAATAAATACATACATACATACATACATACATACATACATGCATATTTACATACATACATACCTACATACATATCTATATGCTACCTACCTACATACCTATCTACCTACCAGGGGTGTAACAGGCGGGGGCAGAGGGGGCCCCTGTCCCCCCCCCCCCAGTTTCAAAACTGGAGGGGCAAAGACCCTCAGTTGTAGTGCTATGTGCCCCCCCCAAATCGGTTCTTTTTTATGTTTATCCAATGACTTTTTAAGATTACCTTTGTTAAAATAATTTGTGCCGCTCCCCCATTTTCACATTTCTGGGGGGCAAAATTTAAAAGTGGGGGGCCAAAATTTTTTTATTTTTTAAATTATGCCCCCCACTTTTCAAAACCTTGTTACACCTCTGCTACCTACTTACATACATACATACCTATCTACCTACCTACCTACATACCTGCCTACCTACCTTCTAGTCTTAAAGGCGGTTGATGGGAATAAATGCAAAGTGTTCGGGCAGAGGAGAAACTGCTCTAAGCGTCACAGTCACCAGCAGAAAATGCGATGACAATGCATCACGAATCAGTAGTAGACGATATATAGCCTACATAGGCCTACTCAACAGGAGCGTGTTCTAAGTCAAAAACATTTAGTGCACAACGAGGCGGTATTAAACAGTCACTTAAATTGAGACGATGAACTGAGACTGGGCCTGAATTTGCAATCATCATCCCCAGTCAAAGGTACAAGAATTGAAATTCACACTCCTAACTTCCTGAGCGAAACGTACTTATAGGGTCCTACCTAGTTTTATATATAGCAATTGGATTTTATTGGGCTTAAGCGAAAAAGCAGAGATTTGAAAAAGTTGGGGGATGCGTTTTAATTTGAACCGCAGAGATGAACTTGCTTGCATGCCCGTGTTTTTGTTTGGTTCTTATAAGAGTCATATTGTCATACGGGACCTATTATAGGGTCTATTGTGACCCCATGAACTGTTCATGAGTATGCCATTATGGCATGGGCGTAGGAGGAATATGTTAGTGAAATTTTCTTGCTCTAACACACAACAGTTTCATGCCATCTGAACTTAAGATGCATTCAAATTGTATTCATTATAATTAAATAAGAACATAAAGAAACGAATAATAAGTCAATTATATGGAGTGTGTTGCTATACGGATCGGAGACATAGACCATGACCGTCATACATCAAAAGATGTGGACATGGCGAAGGATGGAGAAAGTAAGCTGGATGGAACGTAGGACAAATAAAGAGATACTATAGATGGTGGAATAAAAGGATCCCTGATAGGAATAATTAGGAGCCGGCCGAGAAAATGGCTGGGTCACAAAGGCCTAATGAGGGGAGACTTCCTCCCAAGAACTATAATTGAGGGGAGAATAGAGGATCCCGAGAATAATGCTAGAAGATTGAATGATGAAAGAGGGTTAGAATTATTTGAAAGCAAGAAGACGTGACGAATGGTGACATTGGACGTTCTAACCAACCTATATAGAAAGCAGAGACCCAAAAGAACTAGATTCTAATTAATGTGAAGCATGTTATTTTCTTCTAGAACAATATAATGGAAACATTTCGTAGAGTGACATATTAAAGCAATACATGACAAATCTGCGCGCAACATTGATTCTAATTGGCTCATAAAAGGAAAACTCAAATCATGGAGAGGAAAGTCTGAGAAAGTCTTGTTAAAATCAAACAAAACGGTCGCTAATCTGAGTTGTACAAAACTCGTTATCGTTTGCATTATACGCACAGCTATACTATGTTTCAGGTTCAAACTTTTCGATCGTGCAAATCGGAGCGACAAACTTGAAACCTGTTTAACACGCATATGGGACAAGTGAGTTCAGTGGGATAGTGACATTCGTAGGCCAACTATCTGCAACTTGTCTTCAACAATCGCAGAAACTCAATTACAATGAAGACATGGTTCATACTTTTATCCCATTGTAAGACTCTGTGTTTGCTTAGTCTCACCTAACTGATCTTTCAACCCGAGACTTTTGTACCTATTGTTAGATAGTGATGTCTAAATTGGCTAGTCTGGCGGAGGTTGACCTGAACTAATCTTTGATGACCTGACTTTGTTTGAACTGTCCAGCCTATAGCTATTAACACTATATGCGTAGATTCACAAGCCTGCATGCGAGCCAATATACACTCTGTAATATATGCACACATACATGGGTTTATACAAACATACATCTTAATCGCAGGCGCACAACTTTTATAGCACCACTCGAAAGTCAAGCATACATACATACATACATACATACATACATACATACATAAATATATACTTACATACATACATACTTACATACATACATACTTACATACATACATATTTACATACATACATACTTACTTACTTACATACATACATATTTACATACATGCATACATACATAAATAAATACATACATACATACATAAATATATACATACATAAATACATACATACATAAATACATACATACATAAATACATACATGTATATATAACATACATACATACATACATATTTACATACATGCATGCATACATACATAAATAAATACATACATAAATACATACATACATACATACACACATACATGTATATATAACATACATCCATACATACGTGCTTAAACCTACATGTACATGTATACTTCTGCCTTGAAACGAATTATTGTAATATCCCAGCACTTCACGTGTCATAGTGAGAAGCAGCCATATTTACCTTGATCAACTTAAAGATCTTGAGTTGTTTGTGCCACAGTTGTAAGTGGTTTAAATTAAATAAATTTCTCCACGTCTTCAGTCTTTGCTCGACTGAAGTCAACAGACTGCTTTCTTCGATCACTGACTTTATTATGTTATGTTGGCTCTGTGTGTACTTTTGGAGCTGAGATCATTCTACCAAACCAATCAAGCTTATCAAGTCTAAAGTCCATCCGGAATGTCAGCGCGCTTCATGCAAGCGGCTATACTGAGCGCATGGGCTTTCAGCGGCTGTGCCTTCGGGTAACTGAATGGAAGGGATCATCACATAGATCATCGAGCGCCCTTTACTTACTGACTTATGCCCCGGACTTAGAACGATGTAAATTATGAAGCATTCCAAGGCAGAGACAAAAGAACAGACAGCTATAGCAAGGATAGACAGATGCACACAGACACAGGCACAGAGCCGCGAGGACTGACAGCAGCACAATTACAGACAGATAAACAAAGGCACAAGGACAAATAGAGACACATAGGTGCACGGACAAACATAGGCACAAAGACAGGCAGATAAGAGGATAAGCGAATGTCGTCCAATAAGAACTGATTTAGACCTGAACCGATTGACGGTGACAGACATTGGACACAGAGGCAAAAGACGACGTTTGACTTTCTAACTGATGCGCTCGTGAATAAGTTGATACCCTCTCTTAACAACGGATCGAGTGTCGCATCAGAAATTTGGATTTTATAATTACGATAATGGACGTTATCGCATGTAGAGGTGATCTGCTGCAGCGTTGAGCTAGGCTATCTGTCTCTCAGGTCCGTTCAAGACCTCGTTGATACTATGAACACCCTGCGCTTGTGAGCTCTAGCCTACTTTGAAAGCAATAAATAATACGATTCTTTCTGTTAGGGTCACACAGTTGACCGACTTCCACACAGTTCACAGCTCGCAATACTGGAAAGAAGGAGAAATACTCATATTATTAGGACTGGATTGAGTCTGCAGTTTTGCGGCTAAACCCGTACTGGCGTATTGCCTGCCTACCTTAACTGATCTTTTGGAACTTGACCTGGAACCGTTATACGGAATAGAATCAAATGCAAGTCAATATTAGGAACGCAAATTTGCAAACAGAATATCAAATTACGAGTCATAAATTATGACAATAGACTTAAAATTTTTAATAATCTTTCTATTTCGGAATTTGATCCTTGTACTTGAACTTGTACATAACCTGTGAGAGCACTTTTTTTAGACATTGGGTCACCCTCTTTAGCAAACAATTGACACCAGGATAAATGAACAAGTAGGCTGTCCTTGTCAAGTCTGAAGAGGTTTTTGCTCGTACTCTTTCTTCTGTAGAGAGCGGACTTTCACCGTGTTTGCAGATCCATCGAAGTTCAAAACTCTAACATGCATAGCACAGTAATTCGCTTCAGATAACCTGCGCGGTCTTCAGTGTATAATGAAGAAGATGATGATGAAGAAGAATGATGATGATGATGATGATGAAGAAGATGATGTTGACGAAGAAAAGAAGCAGAAGAAGAACAACAACAAGAGGAAGAACGAGAAGATGTGCCCAAAAGAAAGCAAGAATCAAACTACCCCTACATATGGAAAGTAGTGCACCAGTCAATTTATGGAATGTAGAGTGCTAGTCTAAATTTAGGCTCATGCTACTTCCGGTCACGTCGAGGTATTGAAGTAGGTGTCCTTGTACATATCCCAAGACATTAACATCTCTTTGTACACCTCCCTAGATAAATGTTCTTTTGTACACTTAAGCCTAGATAGATAGATACATGTCTCTTGTTACATATCCCTAGATAAATGTTCTTTTGTACACTTAGGCCTATATATATATATATATATATATATATATATATATACTTGTCTCTTTGTATATCTCATAACATAAACGTCTCTTTGTATATCTCCCTAAACACAGGCATCTCCATTTACGTCACTACCTCTTTGTTCATATTTCCACGTGTTACTGTAACAATAGCACTCATCGTCGTGATCATCATCTTTATCAACAACACATCAATCGAATTATACATCAGCCGTAGCCTATAATCATAGGTAGCCCCTATATACATGTACACCGACATGTAGCTGTTCATTCAACAATTATTATAGTTTACACAGCTGTGAAATATTCGGGCAACCGTGAAGGCATCACGCATTCTATACCTTAACCAATAGCCTTGAGATCAAACGGAATTCAGTCTCTCCGACCTGTGTAACCATTTCCAAACATGTTTACGATCTAAAAAATAGGATCCGTTGAAGGGGTCATCCCGATAATAAACTGAAAACATCAGAATCAGAACGAAGGCCCTATAGGGCAGTGTCTTTCACAGCTTATAAAATTAGGTCATGCGATGAATCACGTTTCAAGTCATCCCTGAAATTATTACAAAACAAAATACTTATGTATACATAAGACTGAATTTTGATCTACAACTTATTAATGTTCAAAGAGAAATATACGTGGTTGATATTAATTAAATAAGGATGAATAAAAATTGAACTTTTGAGGTAAAATGTGAAAACACAGATGAAGCATTCGACCAGACTGCAGGTTAGCATAAAATTAGCCTAAAGATAGATTGCTCGAAATGCAAATAGAAACAGAAGCAGGAACAGAGGCCGAGAGAGAAGCAGAGAAGCAGAGAAGCAGAGAGGCTTCAGAAGACCGACCTATACGCGTCCGGAGGACGAAGACGTGCTTCGATGACCGCGCTTTCTCAGCCGCCGGTCTCAGATTCTGGAATGGTCTTCCGCCCGCCATCAGATCGGCCGACTAAGTGGACTCTTTCAAGTCCAAGCTCAAGACGTATCTCTTCTCGAAGGCGTTTCCCGACTGTTAGTTGTCTGTGAGGCCTTGTATCGGTATGGCCGTGTTATGCCGCCATATAAATCGTCTTTATTATTATTATTATTATTATTAGTAGTAGTAGTAGTAGATGGGGAAGTGGAAGTAGTAGTAGTAGGTGGAGTAGTAGTAGTAGTAGTATTACAGATAGAGACATACAGAGATAGACAGAGACAGACAGAGACATACAAACAGAGACAGAGAAAGAGAGGTCACGAGGAGGAGAGGTGAGACTGACAGGTGAAGGAGCAGGACGAGCTATAACTGTGGGGTTCATTGCGATTTCGTTCAAGATGGCTGTTGCAGCGTATATCAAGAAGAGGTTGCAGAACTTAAGAGAAGAGGAGACTGAAGGCAGAGATAGAGTTCTTTTGTAGCCTACGCCTGTCTAGATAGATACAAGTCTCTCTGTACATCGCCCTAGATAAATGTTCTTTTGTACACCTATCTAGATATATATAGATAATATATATATATATATATATATATACATGTCTCTTTGTACATCTCCTAACACAAACGTCTCTTTGTATATCTCCCTAAATACAAGCATCTCCCTACGTCAATACCTCTTTGTTCATATTTCCACGTGTTACCGTGACAATAACATTGTGATGATCCTGTTGAACAATTCAGATTTCGGGGAAGGTAAAACTGCAGATCTAGAAGGGCAAGGGAATGAACAGAAGAATTTTTGCGGACTATAGAGGAGGTCGCAATTGGAGAGCATCACTTACTGCTTGAGTAACTCGGTCCTTGTGCTGAGTCTGTGAAGGTGAACTGCTCCAATCCCTCTCAGCAAATCTCGAATTTCGCCGAATTCTGACAGAACTTCGTCGAAGCCTTCCTTCGTCAGCATATAGATGTCGCTAACGTCGGCTGCGATGACATCAAACTGTTGTGGTGTATTCAACAGCAGCGACACTTCTTCAGTCGACAACAGACAATATATCATTCAGTGGAGCCGTTCATCTCTTACGATATGCTAAAGGCTCAACAATGAATGAGTGAAAGATTGAAAAAACGAACGAGTTAAACGAATTAAGTACATTGACTAACAAACTATAGAACGAACGAATGGATAATTATTGTTTGCGATAAATTGGCGACAACATAAGTAATTGGGAATATGTATGTGTGTATGTATACATGTATGTATGTATGTTTGTATGTATGTACATGTATGTATGTAGGTAGGTATGTATGCACGCACACACACATACATGCACGCATACATAGGCCTACGCAGACATGCGTACATGCATATGCATGTATACACATGTATGTATACGCACATGCATACATGCACACACATACATACATCCATACATACATACATACATACATACATGCATACATACATACATACATGCATACATACATACATACATCCATACATACATACATACATGCATACATACATACATGCATACATACATACATGCATACATACATACATGCCTGCATGCATGCATGTATGTATGTATGTATGTACGTATGTATATATTTATGTGCATATATATGACCCGGTATATATGTATATATGTGCATATATTATATGATCCGGCTGTTTACAACAAACTCAAACACGTGCGTTTGATGAATCAAATAAATCAATCAGGCAACCAATCAATCAATTAAACTTGATATAGCGCCTCTTTGTGAGATCTAATCAGTGGACTGTATGTCTACTCACAGAACAGTTCAAGCACGGTTAAAGAGGACACATTTAAGAGAAGAGTAGAAAGAGGATGAGGAGTTCCATAGTAAAAGCTCGAGGTCCAGAGGAAGTCCATTCCAGGTGGTAGGACCCACAACAGAGAATTTACAATTTGCTGCTTTCAGTCAAAGGCAGCTATACGCAGATATAATGGAAGACCTACAGTCCAATACACGAGAAAGCAACGATCGCTTCCAGTTGTTTTAAATCACCTGTATATCTCCATGGGCCGAACAAACTTCCAT
This sequence comes from Bimastos eiseni, assembly GCA_959347315.1. Classification (NCBI taxonomy): domain Eukaryota; kingdom Metazoa; phylum Annelida; class Clitellata; order Crassiclitellata; family Lumbricidae; genus Bimastos; species Bimastos eiseni. The sequence goes on along the minus strand of OY365821.1, from coordinate 12,301,214 downwards.
GTTCATTCAGTTTATTGCCTGGGTCGATAATTACCTCCGAAATATCCGCCGTCGTAGATCTTCTCCAGCAGAGCAGCCTTCGAATAGACTCCCACTTTGCCATGAGCGACTAGCAACAGACTCTGGGATCTCGTTCCTGTAACAGTCGTCGGTCTACATGGCATTGCATATATACCATTACATATTTAAACACACTATGCTTACATAAATCCATATATGCATGCATACAGGCATAGATACATACATGCGTGTAATGTCACACATATATATAATCATATATACATACAAATAATACAAGCAGGCATGTACACATAAACTCGTGCGTACGTAGACCTACATACCAACACTAACTCCGCCACTGCCTGCACACCGGCAGTGCCAGTATCAATCCTGGATGAAGGAGAAGGGCGACACTAATGATCATTGTTATCACACGGTGTCGTTAAACTAAAACTACTACTACTACTACTACTACTACTACTACTACTACTACTACTACTACATTGTGCGACATACCAACACTCATTCGATTGATAGAAAACTGAGCGAGGCTGTAGTCATAATTATGGTCGCTACATAAAAAAAGACACGACCTACAATGAAAGACATGTTGCATAATTTTGCCCTTGGTCTCAAACGCTAATATTATTACACGCTGTTTATAAAGGCGATTTAAAAAAACCTACCCAACATCGCTTTAGTAATTATATAAGAGAGAGCAGCGTTACCTTTATAATTTTGCGCAAGGACCCAAAATACTACATGGGTGGCACTGCTAACGGGACTTTGGTCCTATTTGGGTGTTATCCTCCCTGTTGTGCCCAGCTAAAGCTTTTTACTGTTTACTGCTTCTGTTCCTTGTTACTCTCATTGGGTGCAAAAAAAGACGAAGACGTTGTACTAATTTGCGCAAGATTAAACGAATATTGAATTGAATTGTGCGTTTAGCCGGAGAGAGGGTCAGACAAAGAGATAGATAGATAGATAGATAGATGGCTGGCTGGATGGATGGATGGATAGGTAGATATATAGATAGATAGATAGATAGATAGATAGATAGATAGATAGATAGATAGATAGATAGATAGATAGATAGATAGATAGATAGATAGATAGATAGATAGATAGATAGATAGATAGATAGATAGATAGATAGATAGATAGATAGCTAGAGACATAGAGATATAGAGAGAGACAGAGAGAGAGAAAGAGAGGCAGACAGACAGACAGACAAACAGATAGAGAGAGACACAGACAGAGACACAGACAGAGACACAGACAGAGACACAGACAGAGACACAGACAGAGACACAGACAGAGACACAGACAGAGACAGACATAGACACAGACAGAGACACAGACAGAGACACAGACAGAGACACAGACAGAGACAGACAGAGAAAGAGAGTGACAGGGAGAGAGAGATAGATAGACAGAGACAGACAGAGACAGACAGAGAGAAAGAGTGACGGAGAGAGAGAGAGTGATAGAGAGAGACTGACAGAGAGAGAGAGAGAGAGAGAGAGAGAGAGAGAGAGAGAGAGAGAGAGAAAGAAAGAAAGAAAGAAGGAGAGAGAGATAGAGAGAGAGAGAAGCAGAAAATCGAAGGCGGGGCAGGAACATAATGCATAGTAACTCACAGACGCAGTGTTCTTCTGTGTCCGTGTTAATACGTACCACGTTAATCTACTGTGCGTTACTATGCGCCATGCTACTATTAGCTACACCATGCTATAATACGATACTTCACTAGGGCCTATAGCGTTCTTCAGCGCACGTCTACTGGGATTACGGTTGCTGATTGACTAAGGTGATCGACACGAATGTGGTCTCGAGACCGCGGTCTTGTTCGCGAGACGGTCTTGAGACCGGAAAACTGCGGTCTTGGTCTTGGTCTCGAATGCATCGGTCTTGGTCTTGTTCTCGGACTTCAAACCCACGTGTTTGAGTTTGTTGTAAACAGCTGGGTCATACATACATGTATATGTCGCGATTTCGTTAATTGCTAAACTACTCCAAGTGTCTTGAAATATAATTTACATACATATAAAGGGTGACCGGACAATTAAGCCCGCGGACAATTCGGCAATGGACAATTCGGCGCCGGATGAGTTTGTAAGTGTATTCTCCATATTATCCAGCACATGTTTGGCTATTGTAGAGTCATAGTCAACACATAGGGACCGTGTCACCTTCTAACTAGCGTAGTCCTCCACTGTAGTGAAAACTAAAGAATACTACAAATTACATCGATTTCGTTTTCTGACTCACATAGCATTACTAACGGCAGTAGAAGTTGATAAATCCATGTCTCAATGTTACTGCAGGTCTACTCTTTAATCGAAATTACTCAAAGTCAGTGTTTTAGGGCTGTTGTCATCACCAGTCTCTATAGTAATCAGACATATGCTGGATAATACGGAGAATACTATTTCGCTCCCAATCTGAATATTTTAAAATGTCAATTACTATATACCGATATCTGGTCTAAATAGACTTACAAACTCATCCGTCGCCGATTTGTTCGGCGCCGAATTGTCCGGGTGCCAAATTGTCCGCGCCGAACTGTCTGGACTCCATAGACCTATGCAGATACAGCAGAATGCATGCATACACATGCACAGATATACTTACATACATACATACATACAAACATACATACAAACATACAAACATACATACATACATACATACATACATACATACATGCATACATGCATACATACATATATATATATATACATACATACATACATTAATCAGTCAATCAGTGTCTTGGTCTTGGTCTTTGTCTCGAATGCGTCGGTCTTGGTCTTGGTATTGATCGTAAAGGAACGGTCTTGGGATTGGTTTCTGCCAGCCATTTCAAAATTTGCTTTCACACATTTCAAGGTTTTAGAACAATCTAATCATTATGTGGTCGGTCACGTGTAAACACTGCTGACCTTTAATTCCGAGGTCCGTGGTACAAGTACACCATTGAAACGGAACGTTAATCTACTTGTTCGGATATCTTACAGTATTTACTTAATGTATACTGTAAGTAATTTATAGTGTGATATTCTCAGGCCGAAGACAAGGGCTGAACCCACAAAAGTTCAGTGAAGACGGTAAAACTGTCTTCAGGACCATTATAAAGATTAGTATTTTTCAGCAATAAAATTAATGTTGTAAGCGTGTTATTCCGTTTTAGCGACTTAATAAATTGAATTATAAGAAAGAGTATCGATCTTGGTCTTGGTCTCGGACTATCGGTCTCGGTCTTGGTTTTGGTCTCGGACCACTCGGTCTTGGTCATGGTCTTGGTCTCGGACCTCTCGATCTTGATCTCGGTCTTGGTCTTGAGTTTTTGGTTTCGTGCCCAACACTGGTGATCGATACGTAGGAAGTACGGGTCACCACTTACCACCTCCTTCACTTAGACGATTGCTGCAATCCTCGAGCAATCCATTCACAATGTTCAACGCCATCGATCAATGCTTGGTAATAATGCGTAAAGATAGTGAATAACTTATAACAGCGCTGTTCTAAATCATCGAGAGTAACTATAGGCCTACCGGCGTGAAGAATGAGCTCTCCCGGATAAAAGACTTGGAACTCGAGGCGTTTAACGATCGCGTATATAAATTCCTTCGATGCGTTTCTGAAGAAGGAAACGCTTTCAACCAGTAGACGACAGCTGTGCATCGAAAGAGTCTACAAAGAAAGCAGTTCAGAGTCTACAAAGAAAGCAGTTCAAAGACTACGAATGAGGGCGTTCACAGTCTACAAAGAAAGCATTTCATAGTCTACAAAGAAAGCATTTCGTAGTCTACAAAGAAAGCAGTTCCAAGTCTACGAATAAGGCCGTTCATAGTCTACAAAGAAAGCATTTCATAGTCTACGAAGAAAGCAGTTCATAGTCTACAAAGAAAGCAGTTCAAAGTCTACGAATAAGGCCGTTCATAGTCTACAAAGAAAGCATTTCATAGTCTACAAAGAAAACAGTTCAAAGTCTACGAATAAGGCCGTTCATAGTCTACAAAGAAGGCATTTCATAGTCTACGAAGAAAGCAGTTCAGAGTCGACGAATAAAGCAGTTCAAAGTCTAAACATCATTGGCCAAACTGCGACTTTAAAACATAATCATTGCAACTCGATTACAAGAGGAAAATCCTGTCTAAACGATTACCGAGCGTTATCGCATCGTTTATCGTTATTGTATTGTTTGAATCAGGCGCGGGATGATAAAACCACGTTTAATGTAGGATAAATTCATCAAATGATTTAAATTAATTTTTCGTCCTATGTCACAGCGAGATCACTCCCATTGGTGGAGGAAGAGATACCAGAAAAGCATTGCTAATATATGCTTATTTTTGGAATTCCAACCAGATGAACTGGTTTTTCCAGGCATTCAGAAGGATGTGATTGGGCGAAATTATGCACCGGTCAGCTTACAAGAGGTTGCCTACTTAGTGCATCATGCAATATCATTCAATATCCAATTAATCAACCAAATAAATTTATTAGGCCAAACCATTGACAATTAACAAAATTTCACAGCCAAAATATGATAGGTGACAACCAATTAACACATTAAAGTCGGAGCGAAATAAGAGTAAAGAGAGAGATGCACCGGAAGTGCACAATATGGTGCAATGTGCAACATGGTGCAATGTGCAATATCTCCACCAATGAGATAACCACTAAACCTGTAACAATGATGATTGATCCCTCACGTAGACTATACTATACAGGGTGGCACTAATCCAAACATTTGCTTAAAATTAAAGCTAGTGCCAGTTCAACTTTTTCGAAGCTTATGCTAGAGTGATATATCTATAATTTGACAAGTTAAACATAGATAACTTACAAATTCTGCGGAGTAATATGCATGCAAAGCTGGTTCATTTATGCTGGCCCACCAGGGGTGTAACAAGCGGGGGCCAGAGGGGCACATGCCCCCAATTTTGAAACGGGGGGGAGGCAAAGCCCCCCAGTTTTAGTGCTCAGTGCCCCCATGTGCCCCCCTCATCAGTTCTTTTTTATGCTTATCCAATGGATTTTTAAGAATACTTTTGTTAAGATAATTTGTGAACCCCATTTTTCAAATTTCTGGGGGGGGAATTCAAAAAATGGGAGGGCAAAAAAAATTTTGGCTCTTCGCGCGATATTTTTTAAATTATGCCACCCCCCCCCCCCCCACTTTCAAAACCTTGTTGCACCTCTGTGGCCCATCCTGTATATTATTATTGGTTTGCTTTGATTAAGCCACACTATCTAACGACAAAGCATCTTCAATACCTCTTGTAACGATGGCGACAAGAGGGATGTCTTGAAAAAGATGTCCGCATCGAAAAACTTGCGGCAGTACTTTTGGTCGAGATACCTGAAGATTCGGTGCTGAACTTGGGCAGAAATTTTGTGGTTCCGCAAGAATTCACGCATACAATCGACCTACAAGGACAGCACTGTAACCTAATCGTTTGTTTACAATAAACTTATAATTTCTCAGCATTAAATCGGTCGTTTATTGATATTAATTATAGTTGTTAGCGTGCATTAAAACCAACTTCAAATAAAAGCAAGCTCGTCGTTTTTGACATTAAATTCGTTGTCTTTTTTACGATCTATACATGTGGAGAAAGAAGATGAAAGTAACACGGGCTGAATAATAACGAACATCGGAGGTCTATAAATCGAATCCATTTTTACTGTTAATGGTCGTCTACAATATTGGTATGTAGGCCTATATGTTACATGTAGTTTCAGTTTAACTACAGCGTCCGATAACAAAGATCATTAACGCCGCCCTCCTCCCTAATACAGCTTTGGGACTGGCACTGTCAGAGTGCGAACAGCATTAATAGGCATATGATTGCAGGTTTATAAACAGAAACTAATAGGTCTAATTATTTGTGGAAGATTGAGTTACTCTTAAAAGAATGAGGAACTGGAAGCATAACCGTACGAAAGGTATGATCCCTCTAGAAACGTTGAAGATGAAGTTACTATTGAAAGTAAATGATGTCGCTCAGATCAAGTGTTAGAAAAACACAGTCACATTGAAGGTCACGCCAGAAAAACCACCTCAAACGCACGTTAAATCCAACATGAAGAAATTCACTCCCTAATAGGTATACGCTTACGTGAGGTCATATTGGCAATAGCTGTTAAAGTTGGCCGAGGTAACGAGAACGAGGAACTAGTTCACAGATGAAAACGACGACATGAATACAAACGAACCACAGAAAATTTACATAGCATTATAGAGGTCTGCGGCAAATAATTACCCCATTAACAAATTAATTAATAATAATTATGTATGCATCGAAGTGAGAGTGGATCATATACCTGTTCGTTGTATCGAGCTCCTGAATAGTCGAGCGATCGTAGGAGGCTAGACACGTACGCGATGAAGAGAGCGTAAAAGGTGCATCCCACCAACATACTGACGACCACTAGCCACGTCTCCGAGGTGGTGATCGGCGGACTCTTAGCGTAGCCAACGGCCAAGATGTGCGACAGAGCGCGCAACGCAGACTTCGTGTAGCGTCTCAACACCGTCACATTACTCCACTTCAACATATGCCAACAGTAAAAATTGCTTATGCAACAGCGATAATGGGTCTCATAATTGCATTTGCAAAACGTATATCGTAATTGCATATGCAAGATCGGTAATGGGTATCATAATTGCATGTGCAACAGTGGCAATGGGTCCCATGATTGCATATGCAACAACGGTAAATGGGTTTCATAATTGCATATGCAATAACAATAATAGGTCTCATAATTAGCCTATGCAACAAAGGTAAATCGGTCTCATCATAGTAGTTAACCTATTCAACAACGGTAATGAATCTCATAGTTAGCCTATGCAACAACGGTTATGAATCTCATAATTAGCCTATGCAACAACGGTAATGGGTCTCATAGTTAGCCTATGCAACAACGGTTATGAATCTCATAATTGCATATGCAACAACGGTAATGGGTCTCATAGTTAGCTTATGCAACAACGGTTATGAATCTCATAATTGCATATGCAACAACGGTAATGGGTCTCAAAGTTAGCCTATGCAACAACGGTAATGGATGATGGATCTCATTAGAAAATGCAGTATGCAACAACAGTAATTAGGGGCCGTTCACATATTATATAACGCTCAAGGGGTAGGTCGGTGGGTTCCTATTTTGTTAGCGTTATACTGTGCAGATTCTTACATTCAATTCTGTATGATTTGGTATGATTGTGGTTTAAATTTAAATTAATTTACTTGAAATAATTATTTTGGTTCGTATTTTCATGATGTTTGATTTCATTTTCTATAGTATGTGTAAATAGTTTATGTTTGCTTAAATACCCAATTGTAGTTGTAGTATACACTCTGTATCATATGCTGTTAAGTAGGCAGAGTTGTACCGCGAACCTATCGATAAATACCTGATAGTGCAATATTAAACCAATGAATTCTGGGTGATACTGTAATCCTCATTTCTAGTGCAAAACAGGAGGGAAACAAAAATGGTGTTTTTAGATAGAATTTACGTCACAGCCATGTATTATCACGCTGTAGACTATTAGTAGGGTTTGTTGTTGTTTTTCGGGTGGGGTGGGGGGATAGATAGCATATCTGTTATATAATATAGGGGTGGGGTCACAGCTGCTGTTATATAACGTTATTAGGGATAGTGGGTGGGTCAAAAATTGAGATTTTGTGCGTTATGTGCGTTATATAATATGTGAACTTAGTCTCATATTTGTCTGAGCAATAACGGCATAGTAGGTCTCGTAATTAGATTATGCGACAACGATAATACATGCGCACGTGAGGACTGAAAATGTGGTCGCATTGCATTGGTATCATACATGATCGTAGTCTTCACTGATGAATCAAACGTCGTTTGTTCCCTACCTGAAGTTGATCGACGGCTATCCAGCTCTGTGGCGGATAGTTTGGATAGTATTCGGTGACGCAGGCCATGTACTGGAGACAACCATTCCAGTGAGCGAAGAGAAGAGTGACGCCGATGAGATTGAAGATCTCAACAACATTCGCTTTCATCAGAAATATCTAGTGATGGTGTATAAACAGATCAATGGCTGGTCATTATCTCTCGTCTCATGGCAAGACTTGAGTATCACTGGCTGCACCGAATCCATTATAACTGGGGCAGTCTATCAATGTACGTATACATGTATGTCTGTATGTATGTATGTATGTATGTATGTATGTATCTATGTATGCATGCATGCATGTATGTATGTATGTATGCATGCATGTATGTATGTATGTATGCATGTATGTATGTATGTATGTATGTATGTATGTATGTATGTATGTATGTATATATGTATGTATGTATGTATGTGTATATGTATGTATGTATGTATGTATGTATGTATTTATGTATGTATGTTTGTATGCATGCATGTATGCATGTATAACCGTAACCAAAGCCAAATATTTTTATTGTTCATTGACAATTCATCAGAAAAGCCAACTCATCATGTACAACAATGAAGTACAACAAACGACTGGCAGCGAGCAATAGAGAGATGAGTCAAACCCTAAAGGGATCGTGATCCCTCTATACAGCATACATGTACGTAGTAGATGTCGGTTTCCGTGATAATTAACTATAAGTTTGTTTAAGAAAAGAGAATTACTTACTTAAGCAAAATCTTACAAGATATATGCATGCATGCTTGTATCACTCTAATCATTAGTATGCTAGATAAACTGATAGTCATAGTAGATTTCTTGACATCCTACGTCATTAGTATTAGAAGTATTAAGTTTTGAAAGTTGCCGGTAATACATGAGTTGATCATTAACTTGCTACGTAGCATGCACAATTTTTACACATGTAGCATAGGTCCGCAGTAACACTAGCAATCAATGACCAGAATTAAGTGACTATTGTAGCTACCGTTGCTATGGTTTCAATGACTGTAATCAGTTACTGTAGGTGTACGGGTTCCCATGATTTCAATTAACAGAATCAGTTATTAGTATAGTTACAATTGCCATGGTTTCAATTAATAATATCAGTTACTATAGTTACCATTTCCATGATTAAAATTGCTATAATCAGTGACTGCAATTACCGTCTGCAGAGTATGGATGTACCGTAGGAGACGAAAGACTTTAAATGCTCGCAGCAACGAAAGGATTTTTGCCATTCTTATTAGGAAAAACACAAAACAACAGACGTACACTGCACGTACACTTTCAGGACGAATACGTGCACTGAGAGGTAATATTCAGAGTGTACGACACTAATCCGTGAACCACTCATAATGACTCTTGAAATGGTATATTTCTGGACTTGAACCCCTAATGGCTCAGTCTCAAGTCTTCGCCCAAGACTTGTCTGTCCACCTCCATTTATCGCCTTTCGGACTAGTAGACCCTAAAGCACACGATTTTCTACGGACAGTTTGACAAGGCGCCAGAGAATAACTTGTACGCATTTATTATGCACACGACAATTATTCGAGTACCGTTTTAAGGTAGGCTTACCTGTCGGCGTTTTAAGCACTACTTATAAAGGCACTACTTTCAGCGCTTAGATACTTATCTAAACTTACGATGGTGGCGCTCTATAAATTTTGAGTTCACAGTTCTCAAAGCAACAGTCTCGCCATTTCTCTACTGCACCGGCACCATACAAATCCACAGACTATCTAGTTCTACTACCTACTACTATTCACTATTTGCTGGGCTTCCCAGAGGCACGATTATCTTCCCTGCAGTCGGTTATGAATTCGGCAGAATTCATTGCTCTTCTCATTCGCCAGTAAACTGGCTCCCAATTCCAATACAACCTACTACGCTTAGTCCTAAGAACTCAACAGGGTCTAGTCCCTACATATCGTTGCAACTGTCTCCTGCCGTCCTCTCCGATCTGCGGATCGACTTGATGTTCTTGTTCCACGGGCAAGGACTGCCGTGACCCAACACCTTGCCTTTCCCATTGTGGGCCATTCTACGAGGAATGACCCATTCGTTATAATCCGTAGCAAGCTTTTAATTGAGCTCCCCAACCTAATCTCTTCGTTTGTCTAAAATCTTTTGTATTTCCTCGGGGTTGTCACGCTAAGAGCGCTTGTATAGCTAATGCTGTAAGAAGCGCTATATAGATCAACAGATACGAGACAATGAGACACGATACTGACAGAGTCGGTTCGTCCGAGAGACCTAGCATACAAGTGTCGTTCGTTGATGACCATTTCGTTCAGAGTCCATTATCATCATTAACGTGGTCGTTGTCATCATCGTTGTCGTCGTCGTCATAGGTTATTGACGCCAGTGGTTTGACGGTTACGGATAGGAAATAATTTATCTTCATTCTCATTGCCAAGTTAAGTTTGATGGTTCAGCAGTCATTCGTCAGAAAAATTTCTCAATTTTTGAGTCTCAAGTTAGAATATTGATGCGTCTTCGTTTATGTTGTCCGTCAGACCAGACTCAGCAATTTTCCTGTGTTTTATTTACCTGACTAATCGTATCTGGAGATACTTGCTTTGATCTTTGTCGTGCCCCGCCGTCCACTCGTATAACTTGTCGAAAGGGAAAGCAGAGATGAAATCGAAAATAAACCACGTTCGCACGTAATGCCACGCGATTGCCTTACTGGATAGAATGACCTGCGCGAGAAATGACCATTCACGTATTCATATTAAGGGACTACGCGCAGGCTTTACTACTGTAATTTCATTTTTCTTAGCCTAGAATCCATCCAAACTATGCGTAGGATCTCTGTTCTATCACTTCATTCATTCATTCGTAGCTTTTTAGAGTAGCTTTCCTGTTCCTTGCCCAAGCTCAGACGCCCGTTGAGAGCGACGCTAATCGAGCAGCGCTATGTAAATGCTTGATTACATAATACATTACATTTACATAGGGTCTCAACGTTATTATCCCAACAGTATCATCTTGGATTGAACTGGGTTTGGCCAAATGAAATCAGAGTTGTATGGTCTCGAGACAGTGTCTCGGTCTCGAGACGTTTCGAGACAGTTTTATAGTGTCTCGGTCTCGGATGCCTGCTGTCTCGGTCTTAGTTTGAAGTTTCAAGTCTTGCATACAACACTGATTGAAATAGCGATTGAGATACTGGACTTCCATCTGCTTACCAACGACCTCAACGATCAAAGCGAGTCTTATGAAATATCCAGACTCTATACCAGAGAAAAATTTGACGGTATCGAACAAAAACCGTTCATGGCACACCGTATGTAAAGTTATCTTATAGATAGCTTACCTTTACGTACCTTAACTCTCATCTTAGCTTGCATCGACTAACCTTAACTCTTAGCTTGCCTTGACTTACCTTAACTCTAACCTTAATCTTACCATGACTTTTACCTTAACTTTTACCTTATCTTGCCTTGACTTACTTTAACTCCTGCCCTAATCTTACCATGACTTTTACCGTAACTCTATATACCTTGGCTTGCCTTGATTCACCTGAACACTTACCTTGTCTTGCCTTGACTTGCGTCTACTCTCACTTTAATCTTGGTTTGACGTTTATCTTAACTCTTACCTTAGATGTTCAGCCAAAAACTCGACTTACGCCAAAACAAATTACCTCTACTCTTACCTTATCCTGTCGTGCCGCACCTTAGTTCGACATGCCAACTGTCCCATTTCGCCATTACCTGATCCATTTCCCTGAATACGTATCCCGTGCGAAAGTTCAGAATGATGTCAGTGACGAAGATGGCTTCGGCAAAGAGGTTGACGCCCTCGTAGATGTGACCCTCATTGGCGTAAGCTTCCACTTCGGGAGCGTGCTGCTTCACGTGTCCCTCCTCGCCCCCCGCCTCCTCCACCGCCACGGAATAGAAGGCAATCTCGATCGGCAGGGCCACCATGGTCACCATCAGAGCGATGACGACCATGATGTCCCATCCTATTCTACACGTCCAAGAAAACATGCCACTCCTCTTATTTACAATACGACTTATCCCCTTAACATGTTAATGCTATATCGAAGAGTACGAAGACCGCTTGAGCCAACGAACGTGGCGCTATTGAAAAGTACGGATGGCTGTTACAGTACGGACGGCTAAATAAAAACACCAGAGTTGAAATCATTAGGATAAATCCTTAAGGAACACGGTTCCGCTATATGGGTCAACATAAATTTCGAAATATTGCCTCAACATTTTATGGCAGCATTATACTATTGGTGATTTCTTAACAGAATTATAAAGACTATAGCAAATTTAGGTAAAGTTGAATTACAATAGATTAGATTGGATAGAAAAATAATTCAAGTAGAACCAAAATAGATTTGATTAGATAATAATATGTCATGAATTAATTTGGATGAAAATAGGTCAATTAGTTGAGTTAAACAATTATAGAGAGTGGATTCGTTGCCTGAAGTGGCTGTACGGATGGATGATGAACCGGTTGACCAGTCTCTGTCGTCTCTTCTCCTTTCGTATAGCAGATTCGCAGCGATAGATCTCCAGGCAGTGCTTGCTCTTCACCGACGCAGACAGCGCCTCATCGACCTTCTCCAGGAACCTTTCCTTCCAGCTCAGCTCCTTCTTCTTCCCGCTCTTCATCCCCACTTCAGTACTGTCCGTCGCTGGAGCGACCGAGTTGTCACTCGCCGAAAGGATGAGGTCGTCCTCCTCCTCCTCGACAGTAGCAGCAGCAGCAGCAACCCTCTCCTCCTCTCTCTCCTCCTCTCTCATCATCCGAATATAAGCACCTAGGTCGTCTGGTCGTAATAGAAAACATCAGATAGGGTTAGCTCTGAGTGGTTGTCTTAAGGGCGTTATATAAATTACATATTACATGCACAATACGACGGATATAAAGTACATGCATACACGCAGGTGAATCAAGACATACGTGCATGCACACATACGTAGGTAAATAACTACATAACTATATTCATTCATACAGCAACTATATTCATACATACATACATACATACATACATACATACATACATACATACATACATACATACATACATACATGCATGTTTATATACATACATACATACATACATGCATACATACAAAGATACATACATACATACATTCATTCATACATACATCTACATACGTTCCAAGTTTATCTGGAGACCAATGGAACGGACATAGAATGCCCTTATCCTAAACCGAAAGAACAATACCCTCATCAGCTTCTCAGAAATGTGGAATCTGCCACTGACTCAAAGATACTCTCTGCCTTATCTTAAAGGTGGATGGGTTAGTTGAAGGAAGCGTCAGCGTGTAACATACTGACCAAGTGGTCGGCTGATCCTGAACGAGTTAAAGAGGGTTCGAATGATGTCTTCTTCCAGATCCGGGTCTGTTCTCATCAGAATCTTCTTCTCAATAGAACTCACAGCGGAGGCACTCGTCCGACTTTTCGATGATCTTTGGTCGGTGTGAGAAGTTTGAGGGCCGTGTGGGGCACTTCCTTTCAGCTTTTCTCGCTGAGTCGTCGAGTTCTGCTTTTTCGGCTTCCAGTTCGGGAGTTTTACTTCTACTTTAGGACGATGTCTTTCTTTGTGCTTTTCGTCGGCATCTTGCGATTTCTTCTGTTCAGCTTCCTTAGTCTTTTCATTTGACCGTCCACTACCAGCGCCAGGTTTTTCCTGTGAACTCCCTTCTTCCTTTTCTTCCGCTTTCTCGTCAATATCAAGTTGTACTTTAACTACTTTTGCTGCTGTGTCGCTGGCTTCTGTCTCTTTCGGTGACAACTTAGATTCGTCTTTCGTTGTCCGTTGTTTGGTCAGTTGACCAGGCAACGGCGGTGGCTTATCATCCGCCTTATCTGGTTTGTCAGACGCTGATCCGATCTCAGACCCATTCGTGCTTTGTTGTAAATCTGGCGACACTTTTGTTTGCCTAGTACTTCCGTCAGCCCCTGCAACTTTCTTCGCCTTAAATTTTCGTTCTAGCTCTGCAGCCTTTTCCAACTGTTTCACTGTTTCCTCGGCTGCTATTGTGTGTCGCCATTTGACCCTGGCTTCTGTTTTAAGCGACTTGCCTCGTTCCTTCAACCTTTCATTGTTCGCAGTGTTCGACTCAACTTTGGAATTAGTGGGCCGAGCAACAGCGTCTGGTTGTGCTTTGGTTTTTGCTTCTTGCACATTGCTGCCTGCCTTTGGGGGATGTTCTACGGGTTCCGGCTGTTCTTTACTCGCTTCAGGTTTTTTGTATTCGGCTCCAACAAGATTTTCCTTTTCTTTCTTGAGTTCCTGCGTCTTTCCGCCAGGATTAGACATCAGGAACTATACTCACTTTTCTTCAGTAAACTTTTATCAACATCATTCGGGTTTTTAAGCTATCGTAAGTTTTCAAGTTAAACCAAACGTTAGACGATGATTAATAGGAAGTCATCCATCGTTTTCACCTAAATAAACCAAACGCTTTCCTTGATTATGATGATACCTCGTATTATTTATGACGTCATCCACACGGTTATGTTTCAGTACCATTAGCAAGATGGTAGAGTCGTAGACTAAGATATGACACTTCCTATCTCGCTGTGTATTTGGTCTGGGTGGTGGTCAAAGCACAAAATCCACTATACCATTCGCTACGTGGCGCGGCTAACGCCACGTCAGTCGCGCCGCTCAGAGACTGGCCTAGTGGTATCTAAGCAACGACAATCAATTCCAAGGTAGGTGATGTGAACATTCAGATACACAGCGGAGATAGGAAGTGTCATATCTTAGTCAACGACTCCACCTTATTTGACTAAAGTTTTTAGTAAATTGTGTTACAAATTTTTGCTACCAAGAGCAAAAGAATTGTTTATAAGTTCATGTCCAGTTAATAATATTGTGACAGTCACTTTAGTTTATTTAATTATTTATGATATTATTATTATTGGCTACATGTATTTATGGCATTAGCCGATTAGTATCTAACCTGCCGATCATATTTGGTTTCATTAACCCTTACCTCTCCAATTATCATAGCAAACGCATTAAAATTGGCCGCTCCCAGCTGCCTCAGGAATGGTAAGGGTTAGGCGAATTTGCTGGTAGGCCTACACGCGACTTACAACAAGTCGCACAGCAGCACCCGAGAAAGTTGCAATAGTAGTAGCAGCAGTAGCCGTGGAAGCTGTGTAGTAGAAGTAGTAGATGTAATAATAGCAATAATAATAATAATAATAATAACAATTATTATTATTATTATTATTACGTGTATAGAGATCATGATATACTGTATAATGCTTAAACAGAGTTTATTATAATAATAATAATAATAATAATAATATTATTATTATTATTATTATTATTATTATTATTATTATATTATGCTGTTATCGCCCATGTGGGCAAGCTAAATGAGTGGTGGCAATGTCCCGAAGAGGCAGGTGTCGTTCCCACGCTGAAGAACAACCGAGATACGTTGGAATAGAAATGACGTCTCCATTTGATCGTGGGTTGCAGCACTCGTTCGACTACCCAGCTCTGAGATGAACTGCAGTCCTTCACTGCTCCAAGCGCCGCCGGATTCCAAGGAGAGGGCTACGAAGTCGTGGGTGTTGGTTATGGTGGAATACTTGGCCCTCTTCGTCTTAGCTGCGCGTTCGGCTGCTTCGCCAGCTCTGATAGCTGTGTCGACAAGATGTGACTCGGCGTAGGTGTCGAGCACTGTCACATCCCATGCCAGACATCGACAACGTGTCCAAGAAATGAGCGTGACGGCGTCCGGTCGCTTTCCAGCTTCTCTTACCAAGCCGAGAGGTTCCTTTTGCGCTGGAATCTTCGCTCTTCCAAGAGCTCTCCAGGTGACATCGTTCAACATGCTATGTCGTTGATGTTTTCCGCTGCCTCTTCTACAAATTAGTCCATGGAGCCCTTTTGCGTCGACGCTCTCTTGACATTGGTGACACAAATGTGGCTCGCAGAGCGTCGTTCCTAGCCTCAACCCGGCTGCCAGTCGTACATCCTTGTTTGAGAGGCGCAGGCCTAGGGCAGTCACAGAGGGCGCTAGCATCCAGTCTCCAGAATGAGGTGCTCGTGAGGCCAGCAGGCGAGCACGGTCACATGGATTGTTATTGGACTCCAGCAGACCTTTCCATGCCTTGTCTGTGAATCGGGGTCCCATTCTTTCCGGCGATGACTCGCTGCTCCTGTTGGTGGTTCTGCATCTGTCAGGGTCTTCCAAGCGTTGAATGCTGAACTCGCAAGTTCATATGGTTCCTCAGCAGACTCTGTTGGTAGGATGCCTGCCTGGAGTTCGCTTGTACTAGCAGCAGAAGCCAGAAAGGCAGAAAGTGCCAGCGTAGATGCACAACAGATGTCCACATTTAAAATGGTTGACAGTCCTTCTCTCAGCAGTTGATCAAACCGAGCCGAGCCCGGGCAATCAGCGCAGACGGCTGTGCGCAGACTGTACAAGAGCTTCGGTACACTTAGACTGTTTCTCAGCAGAACCAGAGCGTCATGTGTATAAAGCAAGGACAATCTTCCAATTGCCCTCTCGAGGTCATTAGCCTTTGAATTAACGACCATGTTCACAGCTGAACCTGGACCTCTTCTTGGCTTCACTAGTACAGTTCCACCGAAGACCAGCAAATCGAACCATTTTGCAACGCAATTTGGTTCTCTTACAATTGCTTGGATTATATCGGCCAGGACAGCAGCACAATTTTTGTCCTGAGGTACCTAATTCCTTATGGATTTAGAGATTACTAATATGTTAAAACCGTTGTCCGGATGGTCAGGCCTCGTCTTCTGCGGGTGATGGAAAGGTGCCCTGGAAGGCCACAAGATTAACATCATTATTACTACTACTACTACTACTACTACTACTACTACTCCACCTACTACTACTACTACTACTATTATTATTATTATTATTATTATTGTTATTATTATTATAATTACTATTATTATCAATACTGTAACTTCTACTTCTATTAGTTCTACTATTACCCCTAATGCTAGATGTTTGCCCGTCCTAAGACTGTATAAATGTCCACCACCTCATACTTCACCTCCTCCTATATCTTTCATCTCTTCCTCTTCCTCTACTTCGCTTTCTACCTCCTCCTCTTCCTTCCATCTTTTCCTCTTCCACCATCTCGCTTTCCAACTCCTCTTCCTCTTTCCATTTCCTCCTTTTTCTCCACCTCCCCTTCCTCCACCTTCCCCTCATTGCTGTGATCCTCTAGAGAAGGTGATTGTCATTCAGCGCCTGTCGCACATCGCGTGGCGTTGTGACCCTCCTCCACCTCTGCCCTGGTCCTCCACCCTTGCCCTTTGCCCTGGTCCTCCACCCCTGCCGTTTGCTCAGGTCCTCCACCCCTGCCGTTTGCTCTGGTCCTCCACCCCTGCCCTCTGCCCTGGTCCTCCACCCCTACCCTTTGCCCTTGTGTTCCACCCCTGCCATTTTCCCTGGTCCTCCACCCCTGCCATCTACCCTGGTCCTCCACCCCTACCCTTTGCCCTTGTGTTCCACCCCTGCCATTTGCCCTGGTCCTCCACCCCTGCCATTTGCCCTGGTCCTCCACCCCTGCCATCTACCCTGGTCCTCCACCCCTACCCTTTGCCCTTGTGTTCCACCCCTGCCATTTGCCCTGGTCCTCCACCCCTGCCATCTACCCTGGTCCTCCACCCCTGCCATTTGCCCTGGTCCTCCACCCCTGGCATCTACCCTGGTCCTCCACCCCTACCCTTTGCCCTTGTGTTCCACCCCTGCCATTTGCCCTGGTCCTCCACCCCTGCCATCTACCCTGGTCCTCCACCCCTGCCATCTACCCTGGTCCTCCACCCCTACCCTCTGCCCTGGTCCTCCACCCCTGCCCTTTGCCCTTGTGTTCCACCCTTGCCATTTGCCCTGGTCCTCCACCCCTGCCCTTTGCCCTTGTGTTCCACCCTTGCCATTTGCCCTGGTCCTCCACCCCTGCCCTTTGCCCTTGTGTTCCACCCTTGCCATTTGCCCTGGTGGGGATTTGAAGCCTCAGCTCTTGGTCGCCAGTCCAAAGCGCTAACCCCTAAAGCATCGTACATCTCGCTATAACGCAGCACAATCAGATAAGATAAGATCAGGATTTATCTTTATTCAGAGTTACTAAACAAAGATTGATACAATTATTTGGCGCCGATTATTTTAGTCTCCGACGCGTACAGCCGAATAAGACAGTTAACACCAGAGGTGGTGATCTCTTAACAGATGAGGGGGCACCTAGACATCATAAGTGGGATGGATCGAGGTGGGGTTAGACGACAAACGTATAGCGTGTCCTTTGACTCCCCTCTCTGTGAAAGGTGAGGGGGGCTTGTCCCTCTCAAACCTCCGCCCCATGATCGCCGCCTCTGGTTAACGCTATGTAAAACAGTGGAAAATTTACACCCGTAGAAAATTTTTATTTCGCGTTTAAGCAGCAAATTGCTTAACTATTAACACGCCTAGGCTTAGCCATGCATACATACATGCGTACATGCATACATACATACATACATACATACATACATACATACATACATACATACATACATACATACATACATACATAGGCTATGCAGTTTGCTTAACAGCTAACAAGTTTCATCAGTCTTGACAACAAAAAGGTTTCGTCAGTTCTACAACAATGGAGTCCCTATTCCCTAGCCCGCTCAAAATGGGGTCCAATACGGGAATATGGGTCATAAATGGGCTCCATACGGACGTGCTAGAAGAGTAGTATATGAGCTGGCAGATTATCATCCGATCTAATAACTTCTATAGCGCAAACATGGCATGTAATCAATGGATAATTTGTAACCAAAGTGAGACTGTAAATAACACTCGCAAGACGTTGGAATCGAAATCAAAGTCAGACAAACCAGACTTCAGGATATACGGTAATCAGGGTATACGGTAATCAGGGTATACTGTAATCAGGGTATACGGCAATCAGGGTATACGATGATCAGGGTATACGATGATCAAGAAGTCGGAACAGATGTATCATCTGTACAGGTCGCGAGCATTAGCAATTAATACCTACACTAAAATATATAGTTGTTTCGTCGGACAGGTTGATCTGACTCCTCTTACAAGACAAGACACCTCACTGAAGCAAGGAGACAGAGGACTTCGTTCTTCGGCGAGAGGCGTTCAGTATGAACGGTTCGTCGCAGTCGTCTTCACGTTCAGCGGCTTCGTATACGAACGCTTAACTTTGAGGTTTACCCGATGACCGAAGGGACCGTTTATATTTCAGGGAAACCTTCACTAGGCGTAAAGAACTCGTCGACAGCTGTTGGCTTGCTGACAGAAATCGTCATGTGCCGCTTTTTCCTGACTACAGCCAACCGCCGAATTGAGTACTTTATCTCCGGATATTTTTCGAGGACTTCATCGTAGCCCGCCTTAGACAGACAGTAGATGTCGCACATGTCGGTGGCAATGACGTTCGCCTCCTGCTTATCACCGAAGACAAGGGACATCTCTAAAAACAGAGACAACATGTACGTTACAAACCAGTTTTGAGCGGAAAGATCTCCACTCAACGTAAGGACTAGAGCGCCACAAAAGCCTAGAGAATTATAATTTTTAACATGTCTTAGGAATGACGTTTTGCATGTGGCAGAAAGACAGCGTCGGTGCTGCCTCTGGTGAGGCTTTAAGAAGCGCTACTTAAGATTCGCGTGCATACAAATATATAAGTATATCAGGGTTGCGGATTTGTAACGATTAATTAATCGACTAATCGTAAAACACTTAACTCGATTAATTTCGAGCTTGTTTGGAGTGAACAATATTGGCCCTAATGCGAAACGTTTGCGAGGAAAGTTAAGCCGTGGAGCATTGGGCAGAAATAAATGGGAGACTCCCGTTATGGTTGAATAGTCCTATGGTTGAATAGTCCTATGGTTGAATAGTCCTATGGTTGAATAGTCCTATGGTTGACCAGTCCCACTTTCAACGCGGCGGCGTTGGTTACATTAGACGCATAACGTGATTAGCTACTTGCATGGCTGCCGACAGTTAAATTCGACTTCTGTAATAACTTGTCATCATCCGCTTAGAATGGGACATGCAACCGAAGGACAAATCCACCTCAAGTCACTGCGTAGCGACCTTGGACAAGTTGCTCATCCATAATTGGCTGTGAGGAAGGCTACGGGAAATCATCTCCCTCATCTCATTCCCGAGTGTCGAAAAACATTATGGACCTGCCTTCGGGCAGGGAACTCGTCGCCATCATCATTGTCGTCGTCATCATCATCATCCGTTCATAATGTAGGCCTACTTGTAATCATTCTGCGGTCTCTCAGATTTAAATCAAACGAAAATATTATTTTCCGTGGTTGGTCGGTTCATCATCTTATAAGTTGGAACTACTTATCTTCCTTCCTCTGCCTCTGTTTTACCGCCCGTTTAAGATTCATTCATTCATTCATTCATTTCGAAAATTTATATAGCGCCCCTTCACGAAACCTACTCAGAGGCGCTCTCAGCCAGGCTGCAGCCAAAGAGAAATGACTTGAAGATACGATAGTAGGCTGGCAGATTGTTCCTAGGGAGTATTCGCATCGCCAGCGGAAGTCCATTCCAAATGGACGGGCCCACAACCGAGAAGGCTCGGTGCTGCTTAATCGAGGATCGAGCTTGTACTCCCCTATCCGAAGAACGGAGATCCCTACAGTAGGATATATTCGAAACCGGGCAATAGAGAGTACCTAAATAAGACGGAGCGCTACCAACCAGGCACCGCCAGACAAGCGCTGATATCCTGTATCTAATGCGTTGCGAAACAGGAAGCCAGTGCAGAACATCACGCATATAAGCTGTGACTGGGACATATTTAGAAATATCATCCCATCCGATCATCAGTCCTATATATCTACTGCATATCTGATGCGTTTTCTGGAAGAGGCGCTACATAAACGTGCTCTTACGATAACAATCATGTGCTGTGCATTCTATAGATGTTATCATCGCACTTATAATCCGTGGGTTTGTCGGATGTCGTTACCTCCGAAATATCCTCCCTCGGGTATCCGCTCGAGTACCGCTCCAGACGGTAACCGTGCCTCCACTCTGCCATGCTCGATGAAATACATTCCCTCCGTCATGTGTCCTACAAGTGAAAAAAAACATGACATAGAAAATATGCTCGCCATTCGTGAATAAGCTAAGTGCACTGCGCTAAGCCGTCACGGCGCTTTAGACATTAAATGTTTACGGAAACGATTTTTTAATGCATGTGTGTGAGAGTGCGTGCGTGCATGTGTGTGTGTGCGTGTGTGTATGCGTGTGTGTATGCGTGTGTGTGTGCGTGTCTGTATGTGTGTGTGTATGCGTGTGTGTGTATATGTGTGTGCGTGTGTGTATGCGTGTGTGTATGCGCGTGTGTATGTGTGTGTGTATGCGTGTATATGTGTGTGCGTGTGTGTATGTGTGTGTGTATGCGTGTGTGTGTATATGTGTGTGCGTGTGTGTATGCGTGCGTGTGTATGCGTGTGTGTGTATGTGTGTGTGTGCGTGTACGTATGCGTGTGTGTATGCGTGTGTGTATGTGTGTGTGCGTGTGTGCATGCGTGTGTGTGTGTATGTGTGTATGCGTGTGTGTATAAGTCCTCACTAGCTGCAATATCCTTACTCAATACTGACGTCTGGAGCGTGTAATCTGCTGACACACTACTTATTGATGCTATAGCGTAAAGGTAAACGTTGAATTGCTTACGGTTTACCTGCATAGATGATTATCTCTCGTGGAAAGTAGACTTGAAATTCAAGTCTGGAGACGATCTGGTAGATGAAATCAGTCGACGCGTCCTTGAAGAAAGTCACATTTCGAACCAAATGACGACAACTGTGCATCGCTATCTCCTACATAACAATGACGTAACAATGACGTAACAATGACGTAACAATGACGTAACAATGACGCAACAATGACGTATTTCAAATTGAATGACAAATGTGCATAGCTATCTCCTACGTCACAATAACGTAACAAAGACGTATTTCAAATTGACAAAATTGTTCATGGCTAACGACGACGTAATAGTAACGCAACAATGACAAGTTCGTACCAAGTGACAACAACTGCACGACGCTGTTCTCTGCGTAACAATGGCGTGGCAGTGACGCAGTTCGGTCTGACATGTTTCTGAGAATGACGTTATGGTTTGATATGGGATCTGCTGATGACGGGTAGGAACTGTTTCGGCCTTATGTATAGCATAAGATGGGATTCATCATTGACAAAGCATGCTATATATAAGCCGGTAGCGTGGCATGGGTTATCAGTTACCAGAGAGAGCGTCGATTGTCGGTGCGGCCATTGGAGACCCGCTGGTTCCGCGCTCGATGCGAGTATACAGTGCGTTCATCGCTTCATCCTTTTGGAACAATCAACAATCAAACATTCGCCCTTCTAGAGATTCTTCAAATGCGCTTTAGAAGCAATAAGATAAGCAGAGGTGCGTATAATATATTAACCTTTCGAAGAGGTGGAGAAACGATGGAATGTTTAAGGAATTTGTCTTCGTCGAAGAACTTCCGTCGATACTTGTGCTCGTAGAAGTCGAGAACGCGATGCTGCAACTTAACGGGAACCTTGTGGAATCGCATGAACTCCTTCAGTTCAGAGACCTGTTCACAGTTACATAGTCATCTTCAATGTTCACTATGAGCTGGGCGCATTTGCGCGAACACACCGGCCGTGGAACCAGCGCACACAAGAATTTATATAGCGTGAGCTCACAAATTATTTTATAATAGACCCTACTGTATAAATCGAATCTCTTAGCCGGCTTCGCCCTACTTTGCTCCAGAAACTGTGGTCTCTTGGCTGATAAGTCCCTTTATTTATCTTTTGTCAAGAGACTTTTAGGTTATCAGAACTTATCGTCATAGACGTTTAGCTGTGGTCTTAATTTAACAATCATCGCACTCAGCTCGGACCTGCGGACGATAGATGAACAATTTATAAAATATTGCACACACAAAATTAAACTTGCGCACATCATCATCAAAACATAAAGGGAATATCGGTCATGGCCTCGTGCACCCTGTTCAGCACTTCCGACTGATATGGCACGGCAGGAATTGATACATAAATGTATACATGCACACATGCTAAAGAACGCTTATATTCACGCTTTCAATACATCAAGCATACACACGTATACATTCAAGCATGCATACACGTATGCATGCATACACGTGAACATACGTGCGTACATAAAAACACATATTATGACCATGCCTAGGCCTAATACATGCAAACACATACATCAACATGTACACACATAATTGGAAAGAGATTGTGAAGGAGGAGAATGGAAAGAGGTATGTGAGGAAGGTATACCGTATACATGGGAGGAGGCATGCATGTACGAGGAGGTATAAGCCTATGTGACGAAGTGCTTGTGAGAAGGTATGCGTGAGTAAGTTTTTGTGAAGAGGTATAAGTGAGGAATATGAATTTGAATTTACGTGAATTTAATATAGAGGAGGTGAAGGGTGATGATTGGCTACTTGCCATGGCGTCGTATTTGTGACCAGAGTAGTCGAGCGTGGCGACGAGTCGTGCCATGTAAGCCACGAACATTGCGTAAAGAGTGATTCCTGTGAGCATACTGAACATGACGACCCACGTCTCGTTCGTCGTCGTAGGTGGACCCTGACCGTAACCGACGGCCAACATATGAGAGAGGGCGCGGAAGAGACAGCGGGTGTACCTACGAGCCGTCGTCACGTTCATCAGCTGCAACGAAAACGAAGACTATCTTGACAACGCTTAAAACCGGTTTCAGATGTTTGGATAATGATGTATAACATTGATGTTAGTCTAAAGTTAGTTCTTGACCGTGGGGCGAGGTGTGTATTCGAGTGGCTATATATATATATATATACTTATAGGAATATTCTAGGCAGTAAATTGTTTGAGTATTATATAAGTGCTTCAATTTTAAATTTTCGAATCTATTATTTGCTTAGCATTGCCCTCTTTCCAAATTCACACACACATACATACGTACATACATATATGCATACATATATATATATATGCATACATACACATGCATACATACATACATATATACATATATATACACACACATACACACATACATACATACAAACATACATACATACACACATACATACATACATACATACATACAAGTACCGTGATGTACGCATGTGTATGTACATGCATACGTGCATGCATGTGTGTATGTGTACGTATTTATGTATGTATGCTTATATGTAGGCCTATGCACGCGTGAACGTATGTCTAGATTAGATGAGATGTGCGTATTGATGGTATATGGTATGCTAAGGAGCATTATGGTATGATCGGTCTCTGTCGGTCTCTGATTGGCTCTTACGTCTAAACCGTCTCGATGGATCCACGATTCTGAAGGAAAGTCTGGGAAGTGTTCGATGTAGCAGAACGCGAACTGCAGGCAGCCATTCCAGTGGGCAATGATGAAGATTGTGGCCACAACGTTGAACAACTCGACCACCTTCGTTTTCAGCCAAAACATCTGCGTAAAACCAACTATAGCCCTAACCATAGAATCACAGCATCTATCCATGTGCAGCCATGTAGAACTTATACACGTCATAGTCAGTACATTTTTGGTTGTAAGCTCTGTCAATCTCAAGTCTCATCATCAATATCCTCGTCATCATCATCATCATCACCACCATCATCATCATCATCATCATCATCATCATCGTCATCGTCGTCGTCGTCGTCGTCGTCGTCGTCATCATCACCACTACCACCACCACCACCACCATCATCATCATCATCATCATCATCACCACCACCACCACCACCACCATCATCATCATCATCCTATCATCATCGTCGTCGTCGTTAGCGTCGTGTCTCTTTCTGAAGCGTTGCCGTGCCAGCACCTCTGCCATTTTTCCCTGCGCGTTCACATCGAGGCTCTTTGCAATCTGTTAGCAACCCTTGCCGCTTGTTAACCGACGAATAAGATGTATTTCTGCGAGGATCTACCCTTACAGGTTCTGGGTAACAAGAGACAGATACACCTGCATAATAATATACATGTATGTATATATTTATATATTATATAGAATGAGTGGAACAAAAGTCACCGTTCACCTTACACCTCATGTAAGGGCTTGATATTATTTATTTAATTTTGTCAGTGCATACACAAGTAAAATGAAATATATTGGTACACATTTGGCTTCGATCGGGTCAATGGTTGCCTTTATATATTATAAAACTTGAAGAGGACCAGTTTCCAGGAAAAAAAATTGCCTAGCGATACAGTCTATTCATCGTAATATCACTGTGAGCAAAATAATGGGCCTAGTATACACCTTAACACAATATTGTTACCTCTAGGTCTTACAGGTGTAGGCTATTAGCGTACAGCATTTTCATTAAATCTGTTTAATGACATCACCAAGCCTATATATATATATATGTATATATATATATGTGAGTGAATTTGTTCATCGCTCGTCTGGTTATGTAGTGTTGCATGTTCCTGCCTTAATTGGACCCCTTTTATGGTCAACGCGTGTAGGCTAGGCTTACTTACCGTTACAGATGTATTGATACCATCAGCAAGTCTTTAGCACCCAACGGCTTTGTACTAGCGATTATGTTAGTCATCACATTTGACGCAATAGTCTGGCACTGGCACATCCGTGGCTAGTGCTATAGCAATTTCAAGTAAACTAAACTAAATAAGTAAGTAACGTACCGTTTCAAGGCTGGACATGTAGCGGGCCAGTCGGGCGAGTCGGAATATGGCGAGAAGACGCAGCAGTTTCGATAGACTGAATAAACAAATATTTTAGGTGTAAAAATTACAATCGACTCATTGTTAATTAGTACTGGTCTTTAATAAGAATCATATAATTAATATACGAACTGCGGCAATAATTCGGCTGTTAAACGGTTGTATCAAGATAACAACGTATTAATAACACAACAACGTTATTATTACGTTGTTGCAGTTATCTGGATGCAGACGAGCAGTTTGGCAGGTGACCACAAATTTCGTCGCAGATCATTTCGTCGCATTCACTTCGTCGCATTCCATTCATTTCGTCGCATT
This sequence comes from Bimastos eiseni, assembly GCA_959347315.1. Taxonomy (NCBI): domain Eukaryota; kingdom Metazoa; phylum Annelida; class Clitellata; order Crassiclitellata; family Lumbricidae; genus Bimastos; species Bimastos eiseni. The sequence continues at coordinate 12,275,165 of OY365821.1, read as the reverse complement.
AATTTCGTCGCATTCCAATCATTTCGTCGCATTCCTTTCGTGGCATTCCAATCATTCCATCGCATTCATTTCGTCGCATTCACTTCGCCGCATTCCATTCATTTCGTCGCATTCATTTCGTCGCATTCATTTCGTCGAACTCCATTCGTTTCGTCGCATTCCATTCGTCGCATTCCATTCACTTCGTCGCATTCCATTCATTTCGTCGCATTTATTTTCGTCGCATTCCATTCATTTCGTCGCATTCCATTCATTTCGTCGCATTCATTTCGTAGCATTCCATTCATTTCGTCGCATTCATTTCGTCGCATTCCAATCATTTCGTCGCATTCCAATCATTTCGTCGCATTCATTTCGTCGCATTCCATTCATTTTGTCGCATTCCATTCATTTCGTCGCATTCCATTCATTTCGTCGCATTCCATTTATTTAGTTGCATTCATTTCGTCAGGTTATGCATCCTGAGGGTCGGTACGGGTCAGGTTATGCGTCGTGATGGTCGTTATAAGGTCAGGGTTAGCGTCATTTTTTTAAATGCGACGAAATGAACTACGACGAAATGAATGGGAACCGTTTTAGTAGCAGCTGAACAGCATTCATGGGCATGGCCCGTGGATAACCGGGGGAACAATAGAGGTTTTTCTGTGCAGTAGTTGGCACTACTGCAGAGAGGCGTCCAGATGGGGGGGGGGGGTCCGGAGACAAATGCCTCCAATTTCAGGATTGGGGGATATTTTTTAGTCTTAGGGGAATTTCTTGCCTTCCTGACACCTTGGACAGGGAGGTGTGCCTCCATCACTCAGAGGGATTGACTCCTCTGCTACTGCACATCCTTTGTATGAAACCCGCAATTTTAAACCCCGTGTCATAAAATTCACACTTTTACGCCCTATCATTTCCTACCGCATAGCAGAGAACTTCTGTTCAGCCGTCATTTTATCCATCTTCAACGATGACGTGTATATGACGTCGAAGGGAACAGAAGACAACAAGTCGAAAATGAACCAAGTCTTGAGGTAGTTAAGGACGATGGACATACTCTCCAGTACAACCTGAAATCGCAAGATGATATGCTGAAATAGCTTTATAATTAACACCAGATTGTACCCATTCGGGCCCCATAATTATGAAAATATGAGTCCTATCTGTATTCAAGGTGATTATGCTGAAAGGATAACTACTGCTTAATAATATTTTACCATCGAATGGAATGGCTTTGTTATAAATCTTTCGTTGACCACACAATCTGTTCGGTTACAATGACTCTAAAACTCAACTCTTCCACAAAGCTGTTCCCAAAAAGACTGATTCCATCAACTAGTGACCAACTTCTCTCTCACCTTCTTATCTTCGACTCTTCAACTACTTCTCTAAAAGGACCCTCTATACTTACTCCCTTTTGATACAGAAACCCGAAGGAGTGTCTAGCAGGTCATCTGTATATAGCTACATCTGTTATTCGGACAACTTCGGAATTGCTCGCGCTAACATCGTAATCGTAATCTCCAAACTTCTAAAGCGCCACTTGAAAGCCGAGCGTTCAGCACCAGCGTATTCACGAACGTTGCATCAAATCAGAGGGGTTGCTCAGAGGATAGGTCCGTGGGAGGTCATATTCGGGTTTGCAGAAGGTCATCAAGGAGGCAAAGTAGAGCTCTGTTAAGGAGGGTGTCGTGGGTTGACAGGTGGAATATCAAGTAAAATGTCTGGGTAAGAGGTTTTGAAAAGGTGAGACTTACGTTTAGAATGGAAAGCCAGAGGTTGATGGATAGAGGAGCACTCGGGATGTATAGCGTGACACGTCATCACTAGGGTTGTACGTTTTTCTAGTTACATTTCCAGTGACAATGCACTGATTATGCACGGGGCCCCGTACGTATATGAAGGCCTACCTCGTCGGTTTCCTTGAGAACGTAACCGGTTCTGAAGTTGATGATGACGTCGATGGAGAAGACGATTCCGATTGCTATGGCGATAAATCTTGAGTAGTAGATCTCTCGCTCAGTGGCGTAGATGGATCCAGCAAATTGATCCGTCGCAAAGAAGGCGATCTCTATCGGAAGACTAACGACGGTGACGGCCAGCGCCACCACCATAAACATACTCCACACAGTCCTACAGGCACAACATAACCTTACTGAATAATCGTAATCCTAATCCCCGGAAGTAAGTCATTTTTTTTATATCAGAGGTATGTGTTATACAAACCGGAAGTATATGTTATATACCGGAAGTATATCGGAGGTATGTTATACGTACAGGAAATGTTGTATACCGGACGTATGTCCGTTGATATAATCGACTTTTTATATTTCCGGAAGTACATACCGCGGGTATATGCTATATACCGGAAGTGTGCCATATATATCGGAGGTATATGTTATATATACCGGAAGAATATATTATATACCGGAAGCATGTCATATATATATCGGAGGTATAAGTTAGATATACCAGAAGTATGTGTTATATACCGGAAGTATGTCATATATACGCTCCTGAATAGTAACGTTGAAGAGGCGCTACATAAATTTTCACAATGAATGTGTATATATATATATAGGCCGAATGCAGTGCGTCAGAAAACGTCACATGCGGGTATAATTGTATTGAGTATACCTAAAGTCGCTGAACGGGTGTATGATGAATCGATTGGTTTCGATCTGTCTCCGCTGTTCCTTTCGTATCGACATATGACTACGGAACATCTGAAGACTGAGCTTGCTCCTTGGAGATGCTGTCAGTACGCTGTCTATTAGTCTCAGTAACCACCCAGTCAGACGGTATCCGTCGTAGACCTTCTGCCTCCAAGAGTCCGCTGAACTCCCGATTGATATCGCCGTCATCGAACCGACCACGTCCAGCCCATCGCTCGTGTCGTCATCCTTATCGCCTGCTGCTGCTGCTGCTGATGATGATGATGAGGCTGCTGCTGCTGCTGTCGGAGATGATGGTGACTGCTGGGCTTGGTCGCTCTCTTCTATGCCATGGATATCAATGAATATGTGATCACCTTGTGAAAATAAGTTAGTTAGTTAGTTATTCTGAAATTTGATACCTCCATTCTTCCAACATTTTCTGCTCTGCAGAAGTGCACGCGCAATTGCAGTCGTACTGTGGAGCAATTGCGCGCGAAGGACTTGCTCAAGGTCTCTACACAGTGACTGACGCCTCGGACGAGGGTCGAACCCGCTCACTCAGCGCACACTGAGTGTCACAAGCCGACCGCTCTAACCAATCGGCCAACGTGCCACACAAATGTTTCCTTGTTTTTGAGTGAGCTGTAACACGAACCGATTGTTATCGAGTGTGGTTCGGCTTAGGAGCGACCGATCACTCAATATGTAATGTTATTCAACATAAGCAGAAATGATATGGGCGATTACGAATAGCACCTTCACAGCGCCTTTCGGAGGTGCTACTGAACTATGTCTGAGAAGAAGAAGAGGAGGAGGTGGAGGAAGAGGTAGAGAAGGAGGAAGAAGGGGAGGATGAACAAGGAGGAGGAGGAGAAGGGAAGAAGAGGAAGAAGGGAAGAAGAGTGGAAGAAGAAGAGTAAGAGGAGGAGGAGAAAGAAGAAGCCAAACGAGGAGGGAAGAAGAGGAAGAGGAAGAGAGGAGAAAAAGGTGGAAGAGAAGAAGTAGAAGAAAAAGGAGGTAGAAGAAGAGGAAGCAGAGGAAGAAGAACGTGGAGAGCAGTCCTTTAGGCTAACTCTGAAGCTGCCATTGGTATGAAGTTCATTTTCTCAGCCTCCGCATATAAACTCGGGTGGTCAGTCCTCTTCTTCGCCGTCTCATTTACCCACGGTCAGTGTACTCATCAGAGCTGAGGTGGCCAGAGGCGCAGGTGGAAGAGAAATCCAAACCAATTATCTGCCCTGACGCCAATTTACCACCCCAAAAACACTACACTATTGAGCACACCTATAAAATGAAATGAGAACAGAGGAGATGGCCCTGCCTTCTTCTGCGGCTGGTACGGCTGGCATCGACGCATTTCTGTCGATCTTTTGTGATAAGTGGAACGACCGTAGGATGGCCCGGTGTATCTCCGGATCCGTCATCGACAGGTGACGACTTGAATGCGATGTCACGGCTCTGGTGGGAGGGATCCCGATGACGGCATCGTTGGGAGCGCTGGTCACTGCCTTCAAAGGGACGGGCAAATCGGAGGAGTTACTGTGCGACGACATTGCTCACATCACCCAGTATATGTAGGCCTACAGAATATATATATATATGAATATATATATATTATAAAGAAATCAGAACGATTTTATCAATAAAATGATCTGTTTAGCCGAAGTACTTTTCGAATAAAAAACTCGAGTTGAAGGCAAAAGAGACGAGACCAGAAAGCTTGGTCTGATCGAAGACTGCTGAATCAAAGCTGACTACGCGTATTCGCTAAGCATTTCGATTCAAAGCAGGCGATATTCAGTAGAGTTAGCAGCACATGGAGTAGGCTATAATGGCGCGATTCAGTGACGATTAACAATACGTCTAATTTTAGATAAATCAAGTTTAATATAGTCATGACGTCATGTCTCATTGGCGTAGGCCTACGTGTATCAGCAGCGTTGGCTCTCGGCCCTGATTCAACATCTTATCGTCCTTTATACCAGCATTAGTTGGCTACTGAATTGTACTAAGCCTACTCAGTTTAAAATTACTATTATTATTAAACGGAAGCTCTTCAATACTTGTGTAATGGTGGGTAAAAGATGTGCAATTTTGGTACATGATCATCGTTGTACTATTGTGTCTGTACATTAATTTTGATTAACTGACCCTCTGCCCTGTATAGTTCGACACCGCTATTATAAGCTAGGCCTACAGCGCAGAACGTTCATTATGAGGCGAAAAGTAACTTGATCAAGATTTATGTCTTACTGATGTAAGCTTGTTATAATTAATCTCATTTAGGCCATGATGATCCAGGTAAATCTGCAAGGAGAGCAGTGTCAGTAAAACTGAACCAGATGGGCCAGCGGTTTTCAATCTGTGGGTCGCGACCTCCACAGAGGTCGCCTCATGGTATGCCCGGAGTCGACTCGAACCTTCAGGAATTTGTTTAAAAAAACATGTACGCGTAGTTTCTAATAGGCCCTATTAATATTCATGTAGGCCTACTTATAATTACTACGCCAACTGCTACACTATATATATATATATATATATAGCCTATATTCAAATTATTCTTTACTTATTGCTATGATTTGCGGTGAAGGCAGTAAGTTACCCAACCAATTTAATTATTGGGGTCGCTACAACTTAGGAAATATTATCAGGGGGTCGCAGGATTAAAAAGGTTGAGAACCGCTGAGGTACGTAGCCAGTCCTCTTCGTTCATCCTGTAGACCAAACCATTAAGCTATCTCATCGAAGCCTCGATTCTGTGTTGAACACCATCTTTATGTGATCATATGCCACTCCTAATAGGCCTAAATTCTCCCCAAGCTATTTCTCCACAACCAACACGCAATTACTCCGCCTCGTTAACCTGTATATTCCCTCAATGGATGTCATCCAGCCTCCTCTGCCTAATGGCCTTCCTAACAGAATTGATCAATGATCACCCTGAGCCTTTCAGACCAAAGCAAGAAAACTCCTGACCCTGGCCACACGTATACATCTCATACAGAGGTGCAAAAAAACTTTTAAAAATCATAAGTTGTTTTTGGGGGTATTTTGCTTTTAGTTTTCTTTTAGATTTTGTCACAACAGTTTTGGTATTAAAAAGCATTACACACAGCATGAAAAAGATCTCAAACTCGTTTATATAATTAATTTAGCTTGATTTCGCACTGAAAGTTAATAGCACACAATTAGAATTAATATAATAGTAATATTAGTAAATTTAATAAAAATATTTAAAAAACCAAAATACTAAAAAATTGCCATTTTTGTTTTTTTGTAAAAAACCAAATAACCAAAAACCAACATGTTTAAACCAACATATACCTTCACATCCGATACATCGATCTGTTTGTAATCTTAGCTATACTACTCTTGCTTCATGCGCATTTGCTGTCGTATGTTGCTGCCATATACTGTCGTATATGGCACATAATCGGCTTCAAAACTGCCTTCGTCATTGCAACCTCCATTGTCCACTCAAAGCTCGAATGGGCTGCACGCAAATGAAGCATCAGCAGCTTGTCCAAAACTTACTAGTCTTAGCCTTCACCAGAGCACCAATGCATCAGCATACCATTCGCCTCTTCCAATCACTCCAATACACCATGCATAGCCTATTTATAACCTGCAACTTCATGCAATATTCTAAGCCCAAATGGCCTTTCTTCGCGAACTCTTCAATCTTCACCATCCAACCAACCCGTTCCACCTAACCACACTTATGTCTCAGTCTTTCTCGACCTCAGGTTACTGCATATCTCAAGTTCTACAAACGAGCCATATTCTACGCTGTACCGGCCATGTCTCTGGAATGATTTCCCGTTTGAATAGGCCCATCACAAACTTTCATTCATCATTCTCAATCACCCTCCATCATCTGTCTCAGACTCTATCAACAACTCAAACTGATCTCTTCAAACACCAATACCTCTGATTCATCTGACTCTCAGCCCCCATTTCTCGCCTTATGCTTGATTACTGAGTGGCGCTTTATAAGTGTTGAAATTACGATTACAGTTATCTTTAGAATTATTGCGCTACTAAATGAATCTGGCAAACTCAACGGTGAAGGTGTTTTATTCTATGGTGTGTATTTTAAGGTAGGTTTGCGTTTCGATTAGGTTAGCTTTGCGTTGCAAACTTAAAATTATAGCAGCTTTCTGTGGTTTACACAGACTAATGAGTTGAGTTTATACTAGCATGTGAAGGACTGCAATCCTTATGCAACTGAAGACTTATATCTTGTCAGTTTAAATGTGACAAAGTTTCAGGCGGCCGTAAATATGCCTGTTTTCAGATCCAGTTTTCGTGTTAACTTCAGTTTGATAGGGTTAGAGTCTTGCTGATTGCTAAGCCGTTGAAACAGTAGTAGAATTGGTTATTTATGGTGGTAGCGTCCCAAGTTAGTATTTTTCAACTCTAACGTGCGTTGCCCATCTAATATTAATCAGCTTTCTCAGGAGTATGCACTGTAAAATTATTTCTGCAATCATTTAGCGATAATGGCAGGTATCCATGGCCGTGAACACTTTGAAGCACATTTCCAGCACTCAATTCTGCTTTAATCTACTGATTGAGACGGAATCGAAATACACAGGTGACAGAAAATGATGTTGCGGTGCATACACGAACGCAGTGACGGTTACTTACTGTGTGTACAATGTACATAGTATGGTGGAGTGCTTTCTTTTGGAGTCTTTACATGGATAATCACAATTCATAAAACTTGTGTAAAGCATCTTATCTGCCCCTGCTCTTAGCCTACAGCTTATAACATTTTGAAATAGCAAAGTAACTCTAAAGGTCAACTAAAGGCTAGCAAAATAAAATGTATTGAGTGGGTTTTGTAACTGTTTTTTAGTCTGCATTAATGACTTTGATTTGCATATAAGGAATAACAAGGTAATTTTAACTCCAAAATGACCACAATTACTCTGAGTGAGATTTGGAAATGTTCTCCTCAATTCCACTCGAAGGACTTAAGGTCCTGCACAGTAAGGATAAATTTTGTTAAAGTATTTAGAATTTATGTGTTGCTAGTAACCAATTGGATTGCCACAACCCTAGAAGACATTGCAATACAATGATACTCATTCATTTATGCACAATGCAATACAAAGCACTCCATAGATTATAATACCTGATGAATAGCAATTTGGTTTTTTGTAGCTCTAGGAAGCCCATTGGCTTACTATTGACCTTCCTTTTAAGTGGAACCATACGTGGTTAGATGAAGACAAATTTTGTGTCATAATTATAACAAAAAGCTTATTTTAGATGCATAATGTCTTATGCATTATGGCGATAGAAGAATATTGCATACAAAGATTTTGTATTGTTATGCATGTCTCTGGAGAAGTATACATGTATATGCATAGGTGCACGGGTTATTTGTATGCGTTTTATCTTCAGATTTTGCGCCTTCTCGTGAGCTGTCCATCACAAATTGCATTCAGTTAGATTGCGGCGAGTCAAATGCATTGTACATATGAAGAAAATTGCTTCCGGCAACAGTAGACAGGTTATTTCAAAGGCAGCAACAAAATAAGCTTGGTATGTACCAGCATGGATCTTCGAACAACTGATGTTGACACGGCTATGGATGAATCTGAAAATATGAGTGAAGACGGCGTGTGTGTAAACGATGCATCGGGAGTTGGCGCGGCGGATTCATGCGCGGTGGAGGCAAATTCCAAATCGGGTGATGCAGAGTCGAAGGCTGGATCGAGCAATATGAAGACTACCCGAGGTGGTCGCGGCTATCAGGAAAACAGGCGTGGGAAGAAGCCATTGGGAGATAAAGCTCTTCATCTGGACACCGATTCGGCATCTAGTAAGACCTGTTCTAGAAAAGTTGTTGACACTTCTTCATCGTGGGAGGCAAGAGGGTCGTGTGGATTGGCCAGTCGATCATTAGCATCTGCTGAAGCTGCAAGTGTAGAGCCAGAGCGAAGAGCAAAGGGTGATGTACACGTGACGACGGTGAAGAAGGGTGACGGCTTTGGTATCGTGTCGCGCAACAGACAAGATACGGGGCACAAGCCGTCCGGAGATGGCGATGTGTCGAACCCAACTAACCTACCCGTTAGTCCAAATAATGGGTAAGTTGGGGAATAGGAAAATAAACATTTTCTTCTAGTTCAGGTAGTTGGTTAGAATAACATGATGTACATGTGATTATAGTCACGCAAATGGATGGCCCTGAAGCAGCTTATTCTGATCATCCTGACTGACCTGTACTCTGCTTTTGTCAAATTTCTTACATCTGCTATATAATTCAACAGTGGATGGGTGATTATTAAGGAATTTCTCAAAGTCTCCTGTGTCAATGGTCATTGAATAAGGACAATTTACCTAATTATTCTGAATTTTGTTTTGGGCTGAAGTAAAAGCCTATGCTTATGGTGACAGCATAAAACAAGAGGTTGTATGGAGCTGATGTGGGAGTGACAAACACTGTTAACATGATCACACAAGGAGAGATCCCTGACTAAGGCTATTATTATATAAGTTGAGGGTTGATGGAAAGTTATCTTTGTACATGTTGTAGCCGAGATGATTTGCTAAATCTCCTGAAGCAAGGGCCGAAGGAGAAGAAAGCCGGGTTTAGTGATCGAGACAGAGGGATTCCAAGCAAGGAACTGAAAGACAAGGGAAAGTCTGCTGTGGAGCTGGAGGAACAGTGGAGAAGGGAAGCGGAACAGAACCGGAACAAAGAGGATGAACTGAAGCGGCAGGAGGAGAAAGAGAGGCTTCGAGTGGAAGAGAATATAAGGCAGGAAGAAGAAAGAAAAGTAAGTATTTGCTTTTGTAATTTTTTTATTTATTCAGTCATGCATAATTTAGAATTATGTTTATGGTAATTGAACTAACACCAGACAATTTCACAGTTCTCAGTCAGTAGATAAACTTTTGATTAATTAATCTAACCTGGAAATCAGTCTGTTAAGAAACTTATCGATGATTGAACTCTGCTCAGTTAATTTAATTTCTAAACTGACCTGTTGTTCATTTGGGTTTGCCTCTTGAATAGCACAAGAGAAGGATCCTGCCAATGGGAGAATCTGAATTGATTTAGCTTTGAGACAATTTTTGTGTGCCTCACAATGCAAGATGTTCTTAGATTAGGTTAGAATACAATGTGAAGTAGCAAAAGATTTATAGTGCCTAGATATGCACACAGAATGATATGCCTATCAGAAATGACCTGTGTGCATATCTGTCTCTTTGACCTACGCAAATACGGCTTTATGTCATGTGTGGACATTGGCTAAATGATATTTATGTTTGGATGTTATTTTCAGCGTCTTGAGGAAGAAGAATTGCAAAAGATTAAAGAGGAGGAACTGGTATTTATTCAGTATCAAAATTTGTCAGCCTAGAACATATCTATGGCACACATGTTCATAGTACTCATGTTTTACAATTTGCTGGCTAAATTTGGTTGGGGTTCATTGATGGAAAACATAGTTTAAACTGTTTAAAAATATGCTGTTGTGTTATTAATACTGGACTTAGATGTTGTCTTCAACTTAAACTATTTTAATTTTCAGAGGTGTCTGGAAGAGTTTATCAAAGAAGCCAGAGAAAGAATTGAATTGAAGGCTGTTTTGCGAGAGCAAAATTTGAAAGCTGCAGGTGTGTACTCCATTAGCCATTTTTAACTCATTCGTTTTCTTTTGTCGTAAGTTAATGTGAGTGCACCATTGCCCTTTCGTCGTTTCTATCAGATTGTATTGCATTTATCAATAGTTTTATTAGGATTGTGGCCACGATTTCTGTTAAAAATGATCATCAATTGCTGCCTTTGTCATTGAGGTCATCTTCGCATTTGAAAGGATTAAGCCAATTTCGTGCCTTTGCATGATCAATGCCTGGTGTTTTAAAAGCTTTCCTTTATGGATCTGCTAGATAGACATCTTTATAAAATTAAATTACAATTTTGAAAATTTTTGTGTGACAGATTTTTATGATAGCCTTTCATTGATGGTGTTTCACATATTGATTAAGTAATAACGATGTTCATTTTAAAGAAATTTGAGAATCTAATATACTTGCATAGATATCACCACATCTCTTATTTGTGTTTCCTGTATCTGCTTTCCTTTTGACTCTTTGCAAAGAACATTTTTTAGGAATATTTAAGTGATTTTCATTTTTTTGTAGAAAATCGACCTGATGAATCATTTTTCTTCAAATTAGATTCTAATCTGAAAAAGAACACTGCATTTGTAAAAAAATTGGTGAGAGATTGTTTTATACATTAGGGATGTTTGTATTATTGCTTTAACTGTCTGTTTATATTTTTTTTTAAAGAAATATTTTGGAATTTTTTATCTTACATATTAGGTAAGAAAGTTATGACTATCAAATGTGTCGTTTGCCAAGCATGGTAACCTGACTGTCCCAAAGGCTCTAATCTATACATTACTCCCTAATACATTACTGTGGTCGATCTATCTCTCTTGATAAAGTTACCTAGCAATCTCCACGCTTAATTTCCTTGTTTTTCATATTTCTGGAATGAGTTGCCTAACCATCTACATAATAGATTTCTTTACTTTTCTTTTTCTGGATCAATCTCCAGAATTAATTTCTTTTTTCTGGAACGGGCTGCGTATCAGTCTCCATAATAAAAGTCTTTGTTTTTCCCTGCCTCTTTTCTGCATGCGTTTTGAAAATCATTCTTTCTGATTGTTGTTTAGTATTTTGAATGCTTCTGAGAAGTTTATCTTTATGTAGCACTATATACAGTTACGAAGTCAAACCTGCCACCATATGAGCTTCGACCAAGTTTGTTGCGTGTAGACCACCATCTCGCACACAAAGAAACTATGATGTGTTCTTATCTTGCCAATCAATCAAGTAATAAATAAAAGACTTGATGTAGTATTCCTTCAAGACATCCACTCGAGGGTTCTCCTGGCCCAGCCATGGCTGAAAAGGACAGATTTCAGGCAGTGTAAAACGCAGATGAGGATTTCCTAAGTAATTGTTTTTCAGTTTTTTTAATGTAATTGTTAGGATTATTTCCCTATGATGTTGTGGATCTTCACTGAATCTGTCGAAAGGATTCTGATTTTAGAGCGTGGTTTTGCTTAGAGGTGACCGTCGATTGATGATGCAATGCTGTATAGTGTTGCATGCTACATGAGGTCGTGTGGCATGGTGGCTGATTGGTTCGACCGCTCGGTGTGCGGGTTCAACTCTTGTCTGAGGAGTCACTGTGTAGGGACCTTGAGCAAGTCCTTAGAGCACAATTGCTCTGCATTACGACTGCAGTTGCCCCTTCGAGGCATGTGTGCACTTCTGAGCTGATTGTAAGAAGAGCAATATCAAATTTCAGTTGTATTGTATGAGGTCGTTCAAGTGTTGCCTTTGAGATGTTTTGCTTATAGAAGAGCATCTTTTGATTGTAGAAAACGCTAACCGAGAGCCAGAAAGATTCCTTGGTTAAAGACTTGACATCATTGAATCTAACCAAATACGTTGGTGAAGTGGTGAGAATTTTTAAGTATCTTTTGATCGTCTCTGTGTCTGGGGTTTGCCTCTGTGTTACTTTGTTATTGGGGAATGTCATCCTTCGAATTTTGGGCGCAGTAAGCAATCGGGTACAGAAGCTGTAATTGAACACACTTACGCTGGAATCCTTGTGAAGCATGCTTCGTTATAGCTGAACAGGTTTTTCTTGTTCTAAATTGTGTATGTGGATAAGAAAATGAACTCATCATAGTGCATCTTGTTCAAAGGCAGTACTTCATCTAGGTCTAGATATGTTATGAAGACAATTCCTGAGATTCTGGATGCAACAGTTCATACCAAATCATCGTTAGTTTGCCTAAATTTGAGGTGCCTATATGTGATGACCCAGTACGAAATCAGTCACATATTTCAAAATTTGAAAAATGGATTTTTAATGCAATATTATAGAGCTTCTTGTTAGCTTTTCAGAATTGCTTCTGTGTCTCTTATATCTTATTCCTGAGAAAAGTTATGTCAATTTAAAATAGTATTATGTTAGCATTCTCTTCTGAGAAAATCGCTTCCAAAGTTCGTGGGATAATATGATCATTTTCCCGTAGCATCGTATTTCTTTGCATATGACCTCTTACTCAAGCTATGATTGGCTTAAATTAATAGCTAGTCCATTTCGAATACATAAGACAAGTAGGGGAGATGTTAAGCTTGCAGGCGTTACAATTATTGTAGAGGTGCAAGAATGGGAAAATGATGCAACAGACCTAGAAAATCATCATATGTTTCATAAAAATTCAGAAATTCTAATTTGAAATTAGCATAGGTTGCAATATTTATTCATTATAAAAACATTTAATATTATTTTATAGCAAAAGCAATTAGCAATATATGTTTATAAATAATTTTTTTAATCATTAGTGCAATTATGAAAAATGGATTTTCCGAGTAAAAGGTCAAAATGAGTCATTTCATAAAATGCGACTTCCGACTGCTTTTGTGAAAAATGATCGCATATGCGAGATACACTGCAATGGCTTGCTGTCGAGACTGGGATTGTATTTATGATCTGTAAGTGGGTTTGGTTTGGCCCCAGAATACATCCGAGAGCTCTGCGTTCCTGTTCCTATCTAGCCAAATCAATGATTTTTGCATTCACCAGCATGTGTGAACATGTGGATCATATGCTTTTTGTACAACAACCTAACAGCATCGTAATTTCTTGTGTCCACAACCATCCTTCGGAAATAATCTACTATTATTATTTACTATTATTCTCTTATCTCTACCTTTATGTTTGATGAATTTCACTGGATTCCTCTACATGCTCGCAAACAATTTAAAATTCTCATTCCAACTTCTGCCTCATTCAGTTTCCTCCCTCTGTCCAGTTCACTCAAACTAGAACAGCTACAACTCAGTCTCGATCTTTTTCTTCAATTGGTCCCTCTCTTCTTTCTCTAACTGTTTGCTCTAAAATTCTATCTAGCAGTCTCTCATCCTCTTTTGCTTTTCTCAAAACCTTCTTCTCGTGGGGCCTTTCACACTGGCAATGCTTCTGAACGGTTCCATCCTACTAGAGGCGCTTTATAAATGCTCAAATACAATGCAATATTCTTTTATCACAGACAGATTGAGTATATTTTTGGGCTACCTTAACATGCACCATTCTAGATATGTTTGACTCCCATGTTAAGGGCCTTTGTGAGTTGCTTGAATGGCCCTTTATAAGTAGCCAAGGACATAAAGGCAATCTGGGTGTGAGTTTGCTTGCGACATAGATAAAATGTGGCATCAGTTTTGACAACATCTGCCTCATATTGCATTTATTTATTTGGATTTCCTTGTGCTGTACTATACAGGCAGCTGCTATCGTAGAAGCTAAGCTGAAGATGTCTGATATCAACTGCGCGCTGGCTATCTGCTCACTGATGTATCAGCGCTATGCAGATTTCTCGTCCTCTATGATGGAGAACTGGCACAAGGTGTTGATGACGAAAAAGGATGACAAGGTAGAATAGAACTTTGTAATAGTGCTACATAATTTCATAGAGTAATAACTGCATTGAATGTAATGGATGACTATCGTATTGTCATATTTTCTTCACCACAGCCAGCGGATAAATTTAGAAGCAGGAGTATCGATTACATATTATTTTGGCTGTCAGTGTTGTTGACATTACCATACCTTACATACAGCAAATAATAATCATAATTTGTAAGATTACTTTTCCTTATTGAAATTATGGCGTTTAATGTTGCTTCAAGGATTATGTGCGGTATTCTTTTCTTTCTTTACGTGCTTCAAGTGGATCTTTTGCCATCATATTACTAGGTTCCTAATCCGAGCAAACTTCGGGTCGACCTGAGGCTGTTTGCAGATCTTGTGGCAGTCGGTGTATTTACTGAGAAGGAGGGCCTGCCGATCCTTGCCAACCAACTGACCTTGTTAACAATTAACGATCGAGACGAACACAACAACCTAACGATCGTCATCAGCTTCTGCAAACACTGTGGTGATGACTACGCTGGTCTCATGCCACGCAGAATCCGGTTAGAATCAGTCTGTTTCTTTCACTTGATGCATATGACAGACTAACTGATCAGTGAAGAATAATGATAAAAGGTAGAAAAGTTTTTAGTGCTCCTCTTGGGTTGAGCCCAGCAAACATTGAGAGCTGTTTGTGTTCAAAATCATATGGTGAAGTATCTTGGGATTTTTTTCTTGGACCACTACTGCTTTGGCTTTACACTGCAGATCCTGGAGATCTGGCTTCACGACCGGGTATGTTTTTACACTTCTATGCTGATGATATACAGTTGTGTATGTTAGTCCATTGCTCGGAGACTAAGCGTCATATGGAGCTCAGAGTGACAATTGGCAGGCTGAATGAGCTCACACTGTTTAGTACTAAACCCTTATTAGACAGGTACATGTGCACTTTAAGAGTCTCACAAGAACTCTCGGTGTATATGATGTGTACTAGTCAATTAGTTAACGCTTAGGGTTTTGCAGATGTTAAGGCTTTCATGTGAGTTGCCACATCTTTAGATGCCACTGCTTTGAGTGTGTTTAAGTTGTTTTGTAAAAAACTGTTTTAGAGTTCTTGCTGAAAACCATGGTCTCGAAATTCCTCGCAGTCAGGTAAATCAGGATAGCGTTGGTTTAAAGAATTCTCTGTATAATTTTGTACTTCTGGAAAAGTACTTATTCGCGCTGTTATGCGAGAGATATTCTTTGTATATTTTGGTAGACCAGATTACTTGATCATACATGTCATTAAAATGTAGATTATTGTAATATATTTATCATGTTAATTTGAAATGTTAAGAAATTTCTAAATTCAGTTGAGGTCCAGAATGTGATCATTTTAGAATACAGATTTGTTGTGGCTGGCTCTGCATGACATGACTCCAAAAGGTTGTACTATAAAGAGATTCTAGTGATTATCCGTGATGCATTTCAAATAGGGTGGAAATCATTTACTATCTATTTGAATACATGGTTGAATCCTTTACAGGTTTTACCATCTGAACGTCAAAAAGCCTGTCGTAATTTGCTCAGGGATTACAACAACTCGCTATGTAAACATCTGGTTCAAGACTGTAAAGAAGTGCGTAACATGGAGAAGCAGAACCGCCGAGTATTACAGGTATGTCAAGTTGGTCAGACTTTTGTTGTGTTCATCTAAATTAAAATTAAGAAATTTGGAGAGTAATACATTTAAATTCTACTCATGTTAAGCTTGTTAGGATCCATTTTTTACTACTAGAACACATAATCGTACTGCGGTTTGTCAGTTTGAATTAATTAACGCAGTTAGTATTTTTGAAATTGAATTTTAATTAATTGTTCATGTGCAGCTTAACACTAGTTGTCGAATTGATCAAAAAGTACCTATTTCCTCCTTAGTATTAAAGCCGTGTGTTTTGCTGTCTGTGTACACTCTTAAGAAACACAAGATTATTATTGTAAATTATGGTCCAGCTTGTCATGTATACAACAGCTGCAAAATTTGTTGCTATTTGAAAGCTGTTTTGCTTTAAAATCTGCATGTTTCAATCAAGGATTCTGTATATGCTTAATAAAGTTCATTGTTTATGTTGTGATTAATTTGATTCTGTATTGTCTAAATAAGGTGGACTAGTTTCGGAGTGTGTTTGTCATTTCGAGGGTAATGTTTGGTTGATTTCCGACTTGTTTTCTTACAGACAAAAGGTGAATTGAGCACTGAAAGGAAGGATAAATATGAAGCAGCACAGCAGGGTTTTCAGAAGCTTTTGCAAAACGCAACCATGATGGCAGTGAGTTTTTGCCTACTTCTGTAATTTCATCATTGTAAGTGTATTATCAGATATCAGAGAATGATGATCCACCAGTTGCTTAACTATACAGGATCATTTTAAATGCTTAAGTATGATTGCCAACAGGAGACCAGACTTAATGTAAAAGTTATTATGCCTTACGTTTTACAACGCTCTAGTCGTTAAAGGATTTAATGACCTTGCCTAGGATTGGACAGAAATCTTTGCTTAGGCCTAATAAATTGCGAGCAGAGAAGTGGCTGACGTTTAATTTGACTGTTGGTGATTCTTAGGACCTTCTGGATGAAGATCTTCCACATCTCCCTGAAGAAGGTAAGAAAATTAGTTGACAACATAGAATGAAATATCATGTATGACTCTTTTAACTGGTCTTTTGCTTCAACTTTGCAAACTTATTGACTTCTAGGAAGCTCAACTTTACCCTCCCCACTAAAGAGGAACAAAATTTCATTTCATGAGTCCTATACGCAGATGTGATTAAAGCATAAATAATTTGTAATGTAAAAGTTTGCTTATTCAATAGCTGTTCAATAGATCTTTAACTCATGGCAAATCTCTCTACTCTGATCATAGTTGCTATCACATGTATCCAGTCATATTCGCGCTGGATTCCCGTCAACTAGAGAGAGAGAGATGTCAACTGGATTCTGTGAATTAAACGAATATTGTTTGATTGATTTTTTACTATTTATTTATTTATTTAAGGTGAATATTGATTGATTGATCAATTCATATGCCAAGTCTAAGAAAGTTAAGTTGCTGATGCTTGTAATCTATCATTCCTCATTTGAATAGGTCAAGGAATTGCGTTTCTTCAGGTAATAAATGTTGTATCGTATCTTTTGATTTATATGGCGCCTCTCACTGAGCAACTATTCAGAGGTGCTCTCAGCACGGAGATCCCGGGGAAAAGAAACGCCTTTATAGAGTAAGAGGCCCATGGAGAAAAGCCAGTCGTTAGTTTAGATGTGCATGAACATTAGTTTAAATGTGTGTGAAATCTTCCGTTTACGGTAAGAAATTATGCAAATCATCTGTGCTTTTGTTGCAGAACTGAAGCCAGACCCAGAGTCCTGTGGACTGGATATATTCAGTCCTACGAAAGGCCTTGATGTACGTATATTGACTAGCCGTTTTTTTTAGCCTCTTATCATGAAACGATCTCTGACTTGTAACTGGAATCTTTGGTAGCTTAATCGTCACTGACTAGTAATCCTCTGTTTTACTCATTTATCTACATTTTGTTGTTCTCATTTTGTGTGTTATGTAACTTGTTGCAATTTGTCAATAGGTCTTTCAATTTACGAATATACAATTATGATGTTCTTAATGAACCATTTATTGTGATGGCTGGCTTTAAAAATGTTCTTAATGAACCATTTATTGTGAAGGTTGGCTTTAATAATGTAGATCAATCAAATGCAGGGCCGTACCGAGCTATAATTGCGCCCTGTGCCTAGCATCAGTCTGGCATGCCCACATTTTAAAAATAGTGCATTTTTTGGAATAATAAGTTATTCCATCCTGAAATTTGCGCCCTTTCCATATTTGCGCCCTGGTCCACGGCCTCGGTACGACCCTGATCAACTGTGTTCTGACCTGACTGTATATATCGTTAGTTGTGTCAGTACATGATGCCCTGTGCATGAGCTCCTAACACCACCACTGAAACCTGCATGGTTATATCAGCTGCAGTACAGAATCTTCAAAATTCTTGTCTTGATTGCTGACCACTTTGTGCCAGTGAATGTTTTGCATATATCCTGTCAAAATGGTTAAATTAGTTTCATGTAGTATGTGCCTGTATGATTGGAAATATTAAAAACGAGCACTGGTTAGAGATAAACAGTTTCATATTGTATGCTATTTCCTTCGCGTTGTTTGTGACACGTAGAGGTGCAAGCTTCAGTAACTGTTCGTGCTAATCTCAGGTCATTCTATTAACTTGCTAACAAATGTGATGCTGTGATGGTTACAGTTCCAGATGGATGGTACGGATTCTGGCGTCTTTGAGGATGAAGATACTCGACAGTTCTATGAAACGCTGCCTGATCTTAAAGCCATCATCCCAGGAGTAAGATATATTGACTGGAGTCTGTTCTTTTTGCAGTTAAGAATATTTGCTGATGGACCTAACTGGTTTTTAGTTGTTGTGTTATGTTTAAAATTGGAGGAGGAGATAACAATTGTTGGTTGGCAGAGAACAATATTATAACTAATGTCTGCTCCTGATATCTGTAACTTCCGATTAGTTTCGTACATGTCTGTGGTATATGGTACATGGACAATTGGACATTCACCAACTGATCCAGAATTCTATGATCCATCACAGAAGTTTTGCTGTATTAGTCCAATCCTGGAATAACCTAACAAACATTGTGTTGGGTTTTCAGTGCCTCTGATGAACTCTATTGAACTGGCGCTATATAAATTTGCATTTTCAATTGAGATACGGCTTATGATGAATCTGATATTGGTTGTGCATACCTTCACTTGCACTCAAATTGTTTGCTATTGTGTCAGATATTATACAAAGACAGTGAACAAGCTTCTGCAACGGTTGCAACAGAACCTATCTCCACAACTGATGATGGTAAAAAGTTAAATCTTCAACAATATAAACTCACTGCACATGTACATGCATATATTGCTTTACCCCGTTCCCGGACTGCTATTCGGCAATGTCGCGCCTTCTCAGTTGGCTGGTCCTGTGACATGGAGTGGACTACCTACCACACTTTGATGAATCAGTCTGCCTCGTTTCTCACTTCTCTTAAGATAATAATAATAATAATATATATAATTATATATATACATATTTTATATAAATATTCATTTATTTATAATTATTCACCTGCTTGTCTAAAGGTTCATAAATTTAACCAAATCTATTCAAAATGTGCAATAAACGATATACATGTATACTCGAGCATAAGAAGGAAGCTATCTGCATAGAAACAATGCAGAACAATCTCTTCGAATCTCACGGCACAACATACGTTCATCGACGGCACGTCAAAGACACCAGCAAGCCTTAGAAGGACTAATGTCTGGCATTACTAGATACCGATGATAATTTGCAGTGGTGGCGATCGAAAACTAGGCAGCAGCAGACGAAACCGATAAGCCTGCTTCCAGTCTAAATGTCTAGATCTATTAGGTAGCAAGGCTCCGTTTATAAACGCGCCTTACCCATGCGATCTTAAAGGACCATGTGCTGTTCTTGCACTGACATGCAACAGTATATATGTGTATATATAATTTTTGTGAAATTTCATATCGCCCTTTCAACATTTTTTGCTCAGAAGTGCACACTCCTTGACGGCACCATTGCAGTTGTACTGCAGAGCAATTGTGCGCGAAGGACTTGCTTGAGGTCATTACACGGTGAACAGTGATGGCGAGGGTCGAACCCGCTCGCTCAGCGCACACTGAGCGTTACGGACCGACCTCTCCAACCAATCGACCACCGTGCCACACAATATATTAAATATATATATATATAAATGCAAGAAATTAGATATATCATTTACATTGCTGTTTTATACTGATGACCAGGCATGGTTGATGGGCATGTGGGTGGTAGGAAGGTGTATGGATGAGGGATTGATGGAAATGTTGTATATTGAGTGTGGATACTGATTTTTAATTCTCATTTAGACTTGGAAGGACTGGAGGATGACTTGGAAATGATGATCGATGAAGACAAGGTTTCTGAAAGTGGGTCATCAGATAAAACAGAGAGCAAGGCCGTTGAAAGCAAGGCGGCTGCTTCTGGTTGCGCTGCTAAGAAGGATGCGAAGAAGGAGGATGCAAAGAAAGACGAGGAAATAGAGGAGGAGTGCAACTCCATGCTGACGGTGGAAGTCGAGGGTTTGTTCCTCCATCGTTTATGCATCTAAAGTGATCTTTCCTTTGCCTCCATTGTTTCTACATCTTAAATGGTCTTTTCTGTAGCCGTTCTTTCGAGCCTAATTACTTCTACAGTGTCATTGTATTCATGCCCAAGTCATCTGTCAGTGATCACATCGAGTTCAAACCAATTTACTTGAAAGTGAAACTTCTTTCGAGGGTATACTGTAGAAGTCATTTCTATTCTGTTCCTAATTTTCGATCGTGTTGCACTACTTGATGTTTTCAGATTATGTACTCCCGAATAATAACTAAAACATATCAAGTCAATTTTTAAAGTATCTTATGGATAATATCTTTTACCCAAATGTTAGGTTGAAATGATTTGCATGGTTTTTTGGATGTTATCAGCTGTGTTTGTATGATGTTCAGTTCTGTGAATGAAAGCTGATAGATAAGGTTGTTGTGAAACCAGATGAGGACAATGATATCGGAGCGTCAATGAAGGCGATGGTAGAGGCCTACCTCGGCAGTCTGCCAAACTGTGTCAATAGAGAACTAATTGACAAAGTGAGTACATATCTTTTTAAGCATCGCTGCCTGTTTTACTGTCATGTGTTGAATTTCAAGTGAGGTCATGTGATTACTTGTTGAACATATACAGTAGGCATCAGAGGATTATTTGATTTTTTGTGAGGTGCAGTCGTATTCATCCATTTATATAGCAGCTTTTCTAGAAAACTCTTTAGAAGTGGTGAAGACTGTCCCCACGGGGCTACGATGAAACACGCACTTGTAGAAGAGTAGCAAGGAAAGGTCCAGTAGCTAAAACAAATGATTAATTATCATTGTCTGCCTTGTACTTTTCTGGATAGCTCAGCCATTTTCTGTTTGCTTTTCCTTTGTGGATGTCTTTATCTGTTCATTGAAACTTTTCGCTATTTAAAATTATTAACAGTTATCTGAAATGCCAATACTTTTCCATAAGCTCAGCCATTCTGCTTGCGCACGGCACTCTGGGGTGACTCGGTTCGTTAGTTGAAACTTTTCCTCATTTAAAATGTTTCATTTGAAGCTTTTTTCGTGGATTAGAGAGAGATAGCTGTGGTGTTTATCTTTTAAACAGAAATTTCTTTGCTCATGGATTAGAGAGAGAAAACTGTGGTGTTTTTTCTCTTAAACAAAAATTTCTTTGCTCATGGATTAGAGAGAAAACTGTGGTGTTTTCTCTTAAACAGAACTTTTTTGCTCATGGATTAGAGAGAGAAAACTTTGGTGTTATTCTCTTAAACAGAAATTTCTTAGCCCATGATACTGATCATATAGGGGTTGCTGTCATGTGATGCAGATGATGATTTTGAAGTGTATATGCTCTGTTTGATTGTAATTGCTTCATTGGTTGCTACTCAGAGGCGCTCCCGATCCGGGCCCGAGCAAAAAGAACTATCTTAAGACGAAAAACATCGGAAGGTACCCTAGAAAGGGAGTGATTGACCAAAGGGAGACCGTTCCACACCATGGGGCCAGCGATAGGGAACGCGCTGGACTGTGCCATGGTTGTGCGAGCAAATGGTTTAAGGAGACTACGTTGAGAGGCTGAAGGTAGAGATCGACGACCCGGGCATGCTGAAACAGGAACAAGGGATTACTTATATGAGGCATTTTGTCTTGTGTCCAGTTAACTGACTTATTAACTAATTGTTGTTTCATTTGTGGTTTAGTTTTATTTTTGCTGTTTGATTAGGCTGCCATCGATTTCTGCATGAATCTTAATACAAAGACAAATCGCAGGAAATTGGTTCGAGCGCTGTTTCTTGTACATCGAACGAGGTGAACTAGCTCATTGGTTTTTTTTCAATTCAGAATCATTTATTGAATTTCTTGCACCAATAGAACTACCTGGTACACAGTTCGTGTTACAATCTTCAATACAATACAGCTGTAATTGCACATTGAAGTCAGGTAACCATTAGGAGCCATAGGCAGGTTGGAAAAAATAAATTTAAGGTATCTTCATTCTTATTTCCTGATGCCTGCCATTTCGCATCTTAAGATCTGATCTATTGTCTTTGGGTCATTTTGTCAGATCTTATTTCTTTTCTGGTGTTTTGTCTAGCATCTATGGGTTACTATGGTAACACTTGATGCACACTGTCTCTGAACATCCATGCCAGCTGTCGACGGGAATCCATTGGTTGACTCCACACTTGTGCATGGGCCCACCACTGGCGACTCTTTCAGCTTACTGTGCGCTGTTTTGCTAACATACGTATTTTATTTTATTCGTATGGAATAATATTTAGCATCATTTAGGCCGGCACAGAGAGCACTTCTGAGTAGGTATCTTGAAGGGACGCTATATGAATGTTCAATTACATTACATTACTGATTACAGCTGATTATGTGATGGTTATACTTTCTGCTGGTGCCTAGAAGTCTCTAATACTAAATTGTATTGCGAAAGTGATGATTGGTTAGTGACGAAAAATACAAAGTTAGGAAGTGGTCTTGTCTGTTCATCGAGTGGTATCGCACCAGACCTACTGTTATGCTGTGTATTTTTTACGCATGGTATTGCATTGTTATCAAGATTGTTGCTTTGTACGAGTAATTTGCAAGCAGTAGGTATAAATGATTGACTTCCATTACATTGCATCATTATTGGCTTGTACGCAAACATGTAGATAAGCCTTGTCTAAGTATCTTTGCAATTTGAATATGAAACGTTGATTATAAAATTACTGAATGTTGGTAATACTGATATCTGAGACTTGATTTACTGTTTAAATGCCTTTGAATGATTCTTCGTTTTCAGATATGATCTGTTGCCATTTTACGGTCGACTGGTCGCAATGCTCAGTCCTTGCATGCCAAGTGTTGCTACAGACCTTGCATCAATGCTGAAATCCGATTTCAAGTGGCATGTGAGTTATCTGTTGTGAACGTTTTTGTCCATGACTCGTCTTCATTTGCAATGCTCCAACTACTGGATTTTTAGGAGTGCTTTGGACTCTTTTGTAATGTCCTTACGCAGGTTCGAACCAACCCCGAGTCACTGCGTAGTGACCTTGGACAAGTTACTCACCCATAATTGTCTGTGAGGAAGGCAATGGGAAACCACCTCACCCATCTCATCCCCTGGTGGCATAAAGCCAAATGGACCTGCCTTTGGGCAGAGAACTCGTCATCATCATCTTACCCAGTTATTGTATGTGATTCTGAGTGTTAGACAATGCATAGCTGTCTTTTACCTGTGACAATGGGTCTTGCATGGATTTTGGACTAGTTAACCATCGATTTGGTTGTCATATTTCAGGTTCGAAAGAAAGACCAGATCAACATTGAATCGAAATTAAAAACTGTGCGATTTATTGGTGAGAATAATTTTGTGTCATATGTTCTGTAGATTTTAACGATTGGTGTTGATTAGGGGAATAAGTTATTCGTTCATTCTGATATTTTATGAAGCACCTCTACTGAGACCTATTCTTTGGCTCCCTCAGCCATTGTCTTTGTCTTGTCTTAACCATCCTCAATCCGAGGGTTGGTCGCTTCGTGGACACGACTACTCCATCTCTTCCTGTCTCTCGTCTCCTTTAGTAAGTTGTCAGGTGGTCTACCGATCCATTTCTCCACATTGTCTATCCATCGTGTCTTTGGTCTTTCCCTCAGCCCAGCCACGGCTAAAGAATTGCGATTTGAGGGACTTTGCTCACTTGTTAAAAGTGGGCGATTTTGATCGAAGCTACAAGCGCAGGTCTAGTTAGAGGTCATTCCCAATATAATTGAAAAGGCCTGATGCTGTCTGATAGAGATGTTATATTGAGTAGTACTGGATTAGGCTGCAGTTTATTTGTTCTTCTTAAGACTGTTTCGTGTTCTTATGAGGGTCCCTTGTGCTTAGAACGATTTAGCCACCAATCAATAATGGCTCAATAGTGCTCGTAACTTTCAGCCCCAGAGATTTATTCATTCATTCATTCTGATGGCAACTTTATTCCAAGGATTTGAGGAGTCCTAGGCCTTCCCTATAACCAGGCCTCGATTTGAATATATTGACCTGCCTAATCTATTATCTGTATTAAAACTATCTACCTATGTAATGGGTTGGGGTGTGTCAAACTATTGTTCTAGTAATGAACGAATATTATAATTATCTGCTCTGACTTGTGTGCACAGGTGAGCTCGTTAAGTTCAACATGTACAGCAAAAGTGAGGCTCTTCATTGCTTGAAGGTAATTTCTTGTGTTGTACATACTCATTTACCAGATGCTCAAAGTAATTATATTTGCAACAGATTGACTTTCAATTATTTTTACTGAACATTCATTACTTTTTTATTCGGAAAATTTTGACAGATTTCTCCAGCGTGATGATTTTTGTAGAATAGGCATTCTGTTATTACAGAGATTGCAAATAATATAATTATTGTCATTATAAGCAAGATGATGTTATCTAATGTGCTTAAGCAGCTGCTGATAAGATGACAAACAAATGAGTCATCAATATCCTAATAAAGCCATCTAGCGATATCTCACTAAATGATATGTTTGTGCCATATCGTAGATCTTAGTTGAAATTGTTTTTGCTTTCAGATGCTGATGACCGACTTTACTCATCATAATATCGAAATGGCTTGTGCTTTTCTTGAGTCCTGTGGTCGCTTCCTTTACCGTCATCCAGAGTCTCACCATCGAATGAAGGTTTATCTGGTCAGTAGTGTATAGCTGAATTGCAAAGTGATTTTTATCCTGCATAACAATCCAGCATAATGTTGTCAGTTTGATTCCTGTTACCTCCTGTGCTAGCTTCTCTGGTATTTACCGAGGTATTGGTTTCATATTAGTTTCAGTGCACTGCTGTTTGTATAATCTATATTTCCACCCAGAAAAGCATGCTGAAAATGTTTCATATACATGCATATTTGCAAAGGGTGCATGTGAGAATGAATACACATACATTTAAGTGAATTTCCATGCAGCAGGGATTGCTCTGTGTTGTTCTTATATTATAATTTGTTCTGTGAATGGTGCTATATGAATTGACTGATATCTTACAGTGAGAGGAAAGGCTGTTCTATCATCTCATATCAGTCAGTGCAGAGCATCCTTTAACACCTGAACTGCAGCTGTGAGAAGTCTTGCTTACACAGTGTTAAATGGGTTCCTTCCTTGTCTCACATTCCATTGAACTTGCCTTGATTTGAAGATTTTACCCAGTGTTATGATGGGTATTCTTATTAAGGCTGTCAAAAATGTTGAAATGACGACCCGGGTAGCCGTCGACTTGCGCGGTCAGGTACCGATAGCGCGGATATTTTTTTAAGGAAATGTAGCAAATTGCGCATTTTTACGGAATGTCGGGCACGTGTGAACCGATTTCATTGCCAATATGACCAAGGGAATATTTCTGGCATATGTTCAGGAAAAATCGCACATTTTACGAAATTTCAGGTACCCGAAAACCGATTTCATTACCCAGGTAGTCAGCTTCGGTCGGGTAACCGGGTACCCCTTGACAGCCTTAATTCTTATATAGTTGAACAATGGCAATCATTTTTTTGATTATATCGATGATGATGTTGGTTGTGGTGATGTGGCAGTGATGATTCTGGTGTAATAGGATGTGATGATGAGGAAGAAAGTTGCCCTTCACATGGACAGTCGATACTCTACGATGATTGAGAATGCCTACTACTATAGCAATCCCCCCGAAGTGAAGCACGAGGCGAAGAAGGAGTTGCCCCCGATGCACAGCTACATACGACGTCTGCTCTACAAAGATCTCAACCGGATGTCAATTGAGAAGGTGCTGCGTCAGGTGCGGAAGCTAAACTGGGATGACCCAGAGGTAGGATGCTCCTCTACCTTATCCTGGGCGGTTTTCATTCATTCTTATCTAGAATTTATATAGCATCCCTTCAAAGAAACCTTCTTGGCAGTGCTCCCAGCCCAGTCATGGCTAAAGAAAAAAAGATTTGTGGGACTTAAAAAACTCGGTAGGGTTGATCAGGTGTAATGAAATCTGCTTTATTAGGAGATCATTGCAGACTGAACTGAAAATGCGTGGTGTTGTCTAGTACCCATGAGAGCCCGTAGGAACTAAAGTTCACCCAGCATCGCAGAGCAAAGTGCACGACATTGCCGAAACTGTGCAAAAGAGATCGCACATGTAGAATGGAGCACTGCCAATAGTGTAGCACTAAGGACAAGAGTGGCAATGCCTCCCTTGGAAAGGCAACGGTGTAGCGACTATGAGCAATTCCTTCACTTATAATTTCTCAGCGCTGTCGAATGATGCTTACTCGTTGGATAGCAATGCTTAATAAAAGTCTGATAATTATAATAATGATGTATGGATCTAGACACTTTATGATGATGATGTTTGAATACAAATGTCTTGTGAATGTGATGAGTCTTTCATCTGTGGCTTTTTCAGATCCGTACGTATGCGATGAAGTGCTTCTGTGAGATCTGGAATGTCCGATACAGCTGCATTCACTGCTGTGCCAATCTTGTGGCCGGATTGGCATCTTATCACGTGAGTTTCATTGACTCTGCCTCGTGTGTCATGTCTCGATTTGCAGTTTCCTATTATGGGCACTTACGTTGAGACTCCCTCAAACCTCAATAATACCTGAATCTTTAGTGAAATCTTCTGTTCTTATGGTATGAATATGTTCTTCTACTGGTCTCAAGTGTATTATGTTCTTGCAGGATGATGTTTTGATATCTAGATAATAATAATGACAATTTATGATACATCCATGCCTTCACAAGGGTACAAATATATCAGAATACATAGATACTATGTGTGAATTTGTCATGCGTCTTATATAAACACCATAGATAGTTCTTTACACTTTGCTTCATAATATCACCTATTCTGGTATACTGCATTCAGAAACAGGGATCCCAAAAGTAGTTCTTATATAGAAAATGAACTCATTATGACATGACCTCCTTTTAAGGAGGCAGTTCTTGAAAAGGCATTGCGGGTTTTAGTAGCACATTTGGAAATGTATTTGCTCTCGGATGAGGACTTTGGCGGCACGGCTCTGAGGCATCCAAAAAAGTTGTTTGATTGCATGCTATTAGATTTGTGAACATTCAATGCAGTCATATTGATGTGGTATTTGTCTTGTGTACCTCCCGACTAGTCCAGTGTAGGCTGGTGTTACCATTTTCTGTTTTTTGGTGTTAGATTGATTGTGTCTAGCGGTGGTCAGTGTCTGTGATGATTAGTGATTGTTTATTTTGCTCTAGGAAGCGGTGACTGTTGAGATCATTGACGACGTCTTAGAGGACATCCGCTGGGGCATGGAGGTGAGCCATCCAGTCCTCAGATTCCATCATTGTCCGTAACTTATGGTTGGAGGTTTCACGTTTCGCGTAGTACTTCCACTTCTTACCTGAGAGTTTCACCATGTCTATGATTCGCCATGTCTTCGACTTGACATTGGTTAATCCTTAACTGAATCTTAGATGACTTTACATCATGTTATCTTCAACTTCCAGATGATTAAGGTTTAGAACAATGGTCAATTGGTATTTATTATATATCTGTAGGACTGTATTACTGTGCTTGATGTTTTGAATTGTGGTACAGGTTGAAACAGTTTCTTTTTGATGAGTTTGTAGAAGAACCCTGGTGAAAATCAAGGAAATCATGTGTGCTGTGTTGTTGTGTGATAGTCTAATGCTCAAAATACTATACAGTATATATGGATGTACCAAACTTATATGGATGCATACAAAGAAGTTCACTTGCAATATTGTATAAGTATCGTTGAAAGTTAATCTGAAACTGTGTCTGTTAAATCAGGTGAACTTGCCCAAGTACAACCAGAGGCGCATTAGTATGGTGAGGTTTCTTGGTGAGCTGTACAATTACAGAATGGTTGAGTCTCAGGTTATATTTCGCACGCTCTACTCGTTCATCTCGTTCGGGGTTGCCATGGACGGTTAGTGACAGTTTGACTACATGCTTATAAAGTATAATTTTCTGCGATCATACTTACCTTTGTAGATGTCTAGGTTCTACTTTATAAAGAACAGTGAGTCATTAGTCCTGTCCTTGATGATGAAGAGTTCTCTGCCCAAAGGCAAGTCTATTGGCTTTTGGTCTTTATGCCACCCAGGAATGAGGTGTGTGAGGTGCTTTTCCGTTGCCTTCCTCACAGACAATTATGGGTGAGCAACTTGTCCAAAGTCGCTACGCAGTGACTTGAGGTGGGTTTGAACCTGCGACCCAAGACACGATCATACATCTATCTATCTATCTGTCTATCTATGAATTTAATATAGCGCCCCTTTAAGACGACTATACTCAGAGGTGCTTTTGATCCAGGCCCTTTGACTGTGCCATGGTTGGGCGAGCAAGAGATACAGAGAGGTTATGTTGAGAGGCCGAGCGTAAAGATTGGCGACCCAGATATGATGTGACAGGAACAATGAGAGATTTCAAGTAGACTGGAGCCCAACCCAATAGACAGTTCCATACCGATGAACATAATCTGAAGTGAATGCGCTGACAGACAGGGAGCTAATGCAACATTTCTCGCATGTAATCAGAGACCAGGGTAAATTAATTTAGCAACGCCATTTATCCTATCGTTGAATATCCACTTAGCAATGAATCTTATTTGCATCTTTTATGCATGAGCTTGTTTATATATGTGATCACTTACTATCAATGAGTTTCTTCTGTGGAATTTATAAGTTTAGCTTCTTTCTCGGTATATAATGTGCTTTTTAATCTATGCTTTTTGAGGCCAACAATGGTTTTATGCTGCATTTTGTCTTTTCCCATAAGTTCTTTCTCTGATTTTGTATTTCCTCCTTACCTAGTGGTTTTGTTTTCCCTTCCCATCAGAGGCAAATCCGTCGACTCTCGACCCTCCGGAGCATCTCTTCCGAATACGACTCGCATGCATCCTTCTCGATACTTGTGGTCAGTACTTCGATCGAGGCTCCAGCAGAAAGAAGCTCGACTGCTACCTTGTCTACTTTCAGGTCAGTATTATTGTTTAGGTCATTTTAAAACTGTTTTCATCATATTTTCTTGCTTGTTTTCATTTTCTTATATCTTTGTTTTCTTGTAACTTCTTTATTATTTTCTTTGGTATTTTTACTGTTTTTATTATATTTTCTCTTTATTATGTTTTCTTTTCTTTTTATTGTATTTTATTTTCTTTTTATTTTATTTTATTTTATTTCTTTTATTGTATGTCAATGATTAATATATTCCTTTGGCAATACATATGCTATGGAGAAATTAAGGTATATTAATATTTATATTAATTGGTTGCATTCAGAATCATTTCTTGTTTGTATGTCAACAATAGCATTACTTCTGGTTCAAGAAGAAGAGCCCCATCTGGAATGAGGATCGGCCGTTTCCGATGGACATAGAGTATGTGTTCCGCGATTCAGTCGAGTACCTCCGGCCGAAGCTGAAGCTGTGCCTGAGTTGGGAGGACGCCGTGCTGGCCGTGGAAGAACTCAATAATGAGTTCAAGACTAAGCTATGTGAGCTGATTTTGTGTGTTGGTCTCTTGTTTCGTGTCTCCTGTTGACCTCTTTTCCTTTGACTTGGACATCCCTCTGCAGCAATTCCTTCTATCAATCAATCAATCAACCAATCAATCAGTCAATGTGAGTTTTATATAGCGCCCTTCAAGGTATCTACTCAGAGGCTCTGTGGCTGGTCCAACATCTTTGAATGTAATGTAATCAGACATTTATATAGCACCCCTTTAAGATATCTACTCAGAAGCACTCTCTACGCTATCCTTAATGACGTTGAATGTCACAGTAAACAAGTAAAATGCATCTGTTAGAAAACTATGCACAGTAAGCTGAAAAGAGTCACCAGTGGTGGGCCCACGCGCAACCATTGGATTCCTGTTGTCTGGTGACAGATGGCATGGATGTTCAGAATCTATATGCCTCACCTCCCAAAAGGTGCCTGTTCTCGGATTTGTCAGCTACTGAAGACTAATTTTTTCTAATTTTTGCCTCTTGGCCTTTTCGGTACTCTTAGTAGGGATCTAGAGGGGTGCTATATAAATTCTGATAGATCGATTGGTTGATTTAGCATCCTTTGGCAATGCAACATTGTGCAACTATGATTGGGCCATCCATCTTTGAGATTGTCTTTGTGTCAATCTATGTGTTTTTCTGACTATAGAGTCTGATTTCTCCTTCACCAACGCTTGATGATTGTTCTTTTGTCATGGATGTTATGATCGTGCATGCCTCTTGGGCGATGGCTTGAAGGCTTATATGAGTGCTGTGAATGGGTGAACTGTGTTGTTAATATCTCATTCTGAGCTCTTCTTTTCTATTTTCTTTGTACCCTTTTTGCTTCTTTCCCTGAACGTTATCTTTCCAAAGTTTGGTAGCTTGAGAGACCACCTGCCTTATCACATGATTCACTATAAGATGAATTCTGCTGTAACTATGTTGGACAGTATGCAGCTGTTGACTATATATAGCAGTAGCCTCAATCATTACTTTCTACTTTACGGCTGTATAGTTAACATCAGCTGTTTGACCTCTTACATGTTTAGTAAAAATTGTGTTTGAAAATGTTTGTGTTAGCGGAAATGATAAAACCATCTGTCCCAGATGCTGCATCAGGAAATCCGTCATCTCTGTCGACAATAAAAGAATCTGAAGAACAAGGTAGGGGGCATTTGCTTGTAACCATTGTTTGTACTCTTGTTCTGTTGTAAGTGTAAAATGCTGGAGGCCTTGGGAGATCCTGCCTCAAAATCATTCTCGATGGCTGAGGAATCTTTGACTGGATGATGATCTTTTTTAATGCAGCAACCAAGAACACATGTGGACTGTTTAAGTAGCATTGCAAGAATTTGACGTTAGATTTTGACGATAGAATCTGACATTAGAATCTGACGTTAGAATCTGACATTAGAGTCTGACATTAGAATCTGACATTAGAATTTGACATTAGAATTTGACAATGAGCAGGTGTGATTTTTCTTCTGGGTGATTGTCATTGTATTTGATGAGTCGCACTCTCTCTTTCCTTGGTCTAATATATTGCAGAGGTAATGAGTGATAAGTTCTTTCGTTTGTTATTTATAATGATTCTCAACTGATGATAGGAAATATTGGTTTTGAAAACTTTGTTGATTCTCTGTGTTTGACCTGTCTCGCCTATTTCAGCCTTTATCTCAATAACTAGGAGCTGACAAACGGCGAGTTTTGACCCCTGACCTCACATTTGACTGATGACCTTTGATAGGTTGTTAGCATGTGCTTTTATAATCTCCAAATGAAATTGTTACTCTTTATGCTACTGGTTCTCGATTGTGCTTGCTTCATCAAGAGGTCTTTATATGATCAACGGGCATAGGATGTTTGTGTAAATATTTGCAGATACTCTGACACAAACAACAACGGGAACTCAGGAGAGCGAGGGTGACATGGAGACTGACGAACGACCAGAACAAGAGACTCAGAGCCCCAGTCAGAGCCAGAGCCAAAAAGTGAGTCACTCATAATTTCATGATGGTGTGTACCTAGTCTCGTGGTTAGAGTGTCAATCAAATAATCGAGATTCAAATCCTTCTCAGGGCAGAAAATTGTTGAAAGATTCTGTTCCACTTGCATTTCTTAGCCAACTGAGCTATGATGAATACAATGACCGTACGCTGTTGGTGGGAGGATATGGCACGAGGAGAGGGCTGGCCTCATGTCTTCTTATGTTGTGACTGAGATAAATGAAGGTGTCACGATCCTTCTTGATCCGTGACGGTTGCTTTTCTCATCCACCAAACACGAACAACGACGCTTCTTGATGTTTAAAGAATATATTAGTATCTTACACACAACTATCTATCTACATGTAGCTTAGAAATTAACTGGACAGAGGTCGACTTGGTTCTCGAAGATAGTCACGTTCTACGCCCTGTTGCTGATGGCCTCCGACGTCTGTCCAAATCCAGACACTCTATGCTGTAGCCTTCCTTGCTACAGCGGATAAACATTGTCCTCCGCAATCGCTCATGTGATGCGGACTACGATCCTGCTGTTCCATTGGTCCACCTAGACCCTCACTTGCCCACCCCTCGACGCTGATTCGTGGGATGTCCCTCTACTACTAAAGTCGAGTCAATTCTAGTATACCGTTATACTGTTGAGATTAAAGAGTTATTTAGCTTCAAAGGAGATCATAGGCCTCGGGGATTAAATTCCTGCTCCGCCTTCGACCCATTAATATCCTAGTCATCTCTTCCCCTCTGCCCTCGGTTCATCGGGCGTCAGAACCAGTTGAGACTGGTTGCTTCGGTCTCATATTTCCAAGCGCTGTCCTGGCGGCTGGAGGACTCTCGTCGATGAATCGTCTCTAAACTGACCGCTATCCCTGGACAAACGGCTAAGGGATTAGATTCAGCCTCTGGAGTCAAATTTCGTCTTCGTGGTGATTTGCATGGATGCCTTGTCGACGCGGTGAATTGACGCTGGTCGCTCCTTAAGTGCATCTCGATAGTCTCTGAAGGCATATAGGGTAGATGCCCCCCGCCGTCCTCCCTCCAATTCGTTAGCTGTCCTCCATGCAGCCTCTGAGTTCCGATGCATTTTTTTAGTGCCTTTGCAAAAACTCCAGTCGTGACAGAAGGCACTAACACTTCATAGTCATGACTGCCTCTTGGGACTGTTCTTCATCATTACACCATGCACTGAATGACTAAAGGAACACACTTGTCGGTATGAAATCTTCTGAAGTGTGTTCTGTTCTTGGGTCAGTTGGTCAGGACACAGATCGATAAGACCCCTTGTGCTGTTAGTCATTTTATTATCAGTAAACGATGAAGGGCTGAATTGGGAATAGTCAATTATATAATATTGGAAGAAGTGGGTGTTGCTTTAATCTTCATTGCTGTATGAAATTAGCAGTTAACCTTTTGCATTTTCCTCTGAATTGGGTAATTAGAATGGCGACGGCATAGGTGTAACAGACCTTACCTGTAAATTGCTTCGCTTGAATGTGAATTCTAGTATAACATGACAGGTGGGTGTGTGAATATACTGTTCAGCTTTGGAACACAGTTCTGGGAAACAACATGACATACGACCTGGATTGTAAAAATGAAATAAGAATACGGATAAATAAGGGAATAGCCATGTTGAAAGCTATGGACAAGATTTGGAAAAGCAAGGCAATAACCCTATGGGTTAAATTAAATCTCTTTTGATTTGATTTATGTGATTGAATGAAACCTCATTTCTAAGGCAATCCTGTACATGACTTGCAGAGACATTGCTATGAGGAAGTGAGTTGTTTATTTTTAAACTAATTGTTACTGGAATGTTTATCTTTAGGGAGAAGATGGGTTAGACGATGAAGATAACATGAATTCTCGGTTGGATGAGCAACAGGATGGAGATGATTATGGATACGAAGATGAGATGATCGAATCGGCCGGAGAAGATCTCGACGATGACAAGGTAGTTAAATACCGGTTGATAATCAGGACTGAAATTTGCAGTTAGATGCAGATGATGAAATCATTCTAAATATTATGAAGTCAAGTGGAGCTTACGCGTGTTGACTCCTATTTAACCATCTTTCTTAAGTTAAATTTACTCAATTGTGATGAATGCAAATCAATACAAGTTTATCATAATATTAAAATCATGCCTATATCCATTTCACTGATGGACACATGTGCTATATGAATATTGTTGTACATTTGAAATGTGTAGAAATATTTAGTTACCTACAATACAATACAACTGAAATTTGTAATTGCCCGTCCAAAATTTTTTGCTCAGAAGTGCACACACGCCTCGACGGCGAACCTGCAGTTGTACTGCAGAGCAATTGTGTGCAAAGAACTTGCTCAAGGTCCTGCACCGTGACTCCTCGGACTAGGGTCGAACCCGCTCACTCAGCGCACATTGAGTGTTATGGGCCAATCGGCCACCGTGTCACACACCTACGTTTGTGTTACTTATCTGTTAGCAATGATAAGGAATTGATCTACCAGATCAGTTGATAATAAAATTACCTGCCTGTTAACAATGATGATATTGTTGTGCTAATATTTTATGATGGTGGGATTTTCATCCATTCTACTCGTTTGCCTGTTTATTTCAACCAAGTAGCCACATGTCCACTGATTTCTTACCAGGTGTTTCTTTGTTGGGAAATTTTCATAGAGGCAGTTTCTTTCACTGTATTTGTATTCTTAAGTTTTACTTCACCTGATGATATTTTCCAGGTGACAGTGCTGACTGGTGGACCAAAGCACATTAAGTGCCAGGAGGATGACGATTTCATGGCAGCTCTTGACAAGATGATGCAAGAGACATATCAGGTAAACACAGAAACTTTTATTGTGCTTGCTGTGTGCTCAAAGTCAGTTGGTCAGAATTTGAGGCACAAGACAGGTGTGTGTTAGGATTTTACACTGAATCCACTGAGCTAGCTCAAGCCTTCAAGTATCTGGTCACTACAGACTCAGTTTGCTGCCTTGTTGAAATTTACTCTGTTTTTAACAGTACACAGCACAATTTCATTCAGAAAGACTAAGACTCTGTTTCTTTATCTGTAGGCAAGAACACAGGAAGTGGTTAAAATACCGGTTGTGGAGATCTCAGTGCCCTTGGCAGTGAAGACGCAGGCCAAGGTCAAACCTCCGGGTAATGACAACTCTGTCTTATTATACTGCAAGCGTTTTCTTACAGAGATTGCTCAATTTATTTATTACCCTATTGCAGATTAGTTTGCATATTTTATCTCAAAGATAGATATGTATCATTGCTTGTATTTTACTTATTCGTTTTTGATTTGATACTGGAAGTGATTGATAAAATTACTAGTAGATTAGTTTGAGGGGCATCGAGTGGTTGTATTTTCTATCAGCTTTTAGGTACAAGGGTAATTGTTTTTGGCATGGTTTCTGCTTAATTATTTTAAATTATAAAAATCATTTCCATCAGTGACATGCTTCTGAAAGTTCTTGTTTCTCTGTTCAGTTTTAAGTATCCTGCCGGGGCTTTCATGTTCACCAGAGCGCACAACTTCAGCACGACTATCAGAGTCATCACCACCAGAAGACTACATGACCCTTGACCCGAGTATTCCATTCACCATCCTAACAAGAAAAGGAAATAAACAGCAGGTAAGAAAGACCAGTTAACACATGGCACCTTTTCAAGTTTACTTATTTACTGTTAGCTTATTAAGCACTTAACTGTGTGCCATTATAGTTCAATTTGAAGAAGGAAGAAGTCTTTGATCGATGCGTAGTGCTCTGCAATAATGGTGCTCATTGTAATGAGTAATGTCTATTGTATCGGTTTTTAATATATTAGGCAATGGCATGAACGGATGATAAACCAAACTGTGTTATCCAGGAGATCAGACTGCTAAGGCAGTAGACATATCATTAGTTGATAGAGTGTTGTGTCCTGGCCATGAGATAGCAGTTGTACATAATGGTAGCAAAGGCTAGACTGGGTGTTCACATGCAGAAATGGCTACTAGGGTATTAATTTCTCTGAGTGCAACATGTGAAGTTAGTGATTTGTTTACAGTTAGGATCAGTTGTTGGAATTATTCTTTTTAAAATGTCTGAACTAATGACTTCAGTGGTGCAAGTCATTGACTCAAAGTAAGCTTCGTATTACGTTGAACCTTCAGTGATGATGGTGAGTTCTCTACTCGAAGGCAAGTCCATTGACTTTTATGTCACCTGGGGATGAGATGAGTGAGGTGATTTCCTGTTGCCTTCCTCATCGACAATAATTTTGGGTGAGCAACTTGTCCAGGATCGCTATTCAGTGGCCTGAGGTAGATTCAGATCTGCAACATATTATGATACATCAATATTCTAGGCAATACATTCATTGGAATGCAAATCAAATGCAACCTATTACCTCAAGCAAAGTTGGTTTGTGTGTGTTCTCTCCCAACATTGTTCTTGCCATGCTTTGTGTTATTCTTAGTATCCAATTCATATTCAAGGAACAGTTCCTATTCTAAGGAGCTTCATGTGGGTTAGCAACTTATAATATACACCATCAATCAATCAATTGTGTGTGTCATAATTAATTGACAGTTCAGAGGTCTCAGTTGGTCACTAACTAGTATTCCATTCTTTAGTTTTTCTGCCTTTTTAGCAGGTTCGTATGTCTAATGTCGCCACTTCTGTCTGTTTTTGGCCTCCTCTTTCGTCTTCTTGTAGTCATCCCCTTCCATCATCCAGCCCAAAATCATTTTTCTCGGTCTTCCTCTTGTTTTCTTTGCTTTCATTTTCCCCCTGGTGGTGTATACGTATAGTCAGTAATTTTTTGTTTTAGCTTGCGATGTTAAATATACCTCTTACTGCAACATTTGCTGCCAAGTACCAGGAGCAGAAGGAGGTATGTGGCTTATGTTCTGGATATATCTTATCTTTGACAAAATATATTTCTTCCAACAGCGGTTGTCCTTCCCAGCAAACTAAAATAAAATGTTAATTGATGTATGGTTTAATCTTTGTTCTAATTAGTTATCGATTTAATATTTTATATATACTGTTCCCATTCAATATTTCATCTTTGGCAAGCTTTCAGCCTCAATCAGAAGGACATGCAGATCTAGGAGTAGGGGCCATTCCAGGGGATTGACCAAAGCTTTATTGAAAGCTCTAATAATGCAGAGAGTAGCTGGCTTTTATGTGATAGAGGTGCATGTGTGCATGCATACATCCTGTAGGACTGTTGTTGTATAAATCTATAATGCACACAAGGTCCTGAAGCAATTTAGGACAGAAGTTGTAGAATTAGGTTAGATTGAGTTTTCGAATAGATATTAGTTCCATGTATTTTTCATTTGCACTGGCATCTTTTCAGCTATTTCACAGGACACATTGTCAGGAAAATCTCATTTAGTCTTCTGCATTTAGCCAAACTCTGTCAATGTGTGTACTTGTGTATTTCGACTCAGTTTACTTCCTGTGTAGCTAAATTATCAACTGTGTCATAATGTTCTGCTCTTTGCATTTACAACTCTGATTTTGTTTTGTTCTTTACATTTTTCACATACATTGGTAGAAATGAAGTTTATTGTGAAGTACTATTGCAACTGTAAATTTAGGCTGAGAAAGCAGAGAAAGAACGAATGAAGAAGGTCGTCCTGGACATTCATGAACGTCAAGAGGAAGAAGACTATCAAGGTCAGACACAACTGTTAGCTAGAGCATCTGCTGTATAGCGTCGTCTTAGGACATTCATCATACCACTGCTGTATAGCGTCGTCTTAGGACATTCATCATACCACTGCTGTATAGCGTCGTCTTAGGACATTCATCATACCACTGCTGTATAGCGTCGTCTTAGGACATTCATCATACCACTGCTGTATAGCGTCGTCTTAGGACATTCATCATACCATGTAACAACGGGGGTTGTGTTCTAACTGTCATCAGCCGAATCCTGAATCTTGTGGAATCAATGTCTTTTGCATTGTTTTGCCAGAAAATCTGCATCATGTTTATTAGTAAGAAGTTTGCTGAAGCATGTTTGTTATATTGATAGATGGCAGTAGTGCTGTTCATTCCAGTTTAGTGTTAACACTTGCCTGAGTAGAGTAGTTGTATTTGGGGGTCAGGGCAATCATTTCTCTCTCCCTACCCACAAACTACAGTCACATGACAATGTAGTTCTTAGTCTTTGTCGAACGCACTTCAGAACCTGTCAGCGGTGCTTCTTACCGGTTGAACCAAGAGTTTTATAGAAATTACTAGTATACAGCAGAAATGGGTATCTAAGGGTTATCTAAGCTGTCATGTTGTTTATTGTGGCTCGCCTTAAGCTGGCTTTGTGCTTATATCTAGAATTGTGAGTGAACATACTTTGTAAAGTTTCGATAAGATCGTAATGTTGGTTTGTGTTGACAGAGATGATAGCGTTGTTGAACCGTCCTCTTCCTTCGAATATCAACCGCGACCGACGTGTTCCTTACCAGCATCCAAAAGGGGCACCAGATGCAGATGCTATTTTTGGCTCCAAGTTAGTCTAGCTAACTAACGTTCAAGGCAAAACGCTGAGGGTTGTAGCCTCCTTCTTATACACAGCAAGATAAAATGGACTGTAAACGTAATGTAATGAAGCACATATTTGGTCTTTATATGTTTGTTGAAAGGACATGGCAACAGCCTTTCGTTTCTCTCCATGAGATGAAGAGATGGTGTAAACAACTGTTGCATCTGTCATGTTTGTTGGGGTTGCCTCGAAGATAAACAGTTCAGCCTTTATTTTTTTACGACATTAACTTATTTTTGTCCGGCAATGCTTCTTGCACCTTGCCCATTTTAAACTGGCAGCAGACATTCAGATTATCAGCAGCAGAATGTGTACTGCTTAGTGACAGAGGCAGTTATTCACAGACATTAAATGCACCTGCTGATACTTTAGTTATGGCTATCAATTTCTTGTTATCATTATTATGTCTAACTTTTTTTACTTTGACGCAGACAAGTCAATTGCACATTTTTCAATGTTTTGTATGTGCAAGGGTTTTGTTATTAATTCTTTCTCTGCTGTCTTGCAAAATTGAAATGCGGCTGCATGAAACACACCATGGGTGTCTGCTGTTGTTTGGTAAAAGTTTTTTTTTTTAGTGCTTATCACTTTATAACTATTCAGTCTTTGAAACACTTCAGAAACGTTTCTGTGTCACAGTATTTGTCTTTCAAGCACAATGCTTAGGAGATTGTTCTGTTCAAAATCTCAGTATTGAGTGTACATAACAAATGTTCTGTTTGTGATTATAATACTGGCTTTATGTAGACACAAAATGCTCAAGAAACAGTTCTTTATGGTGTTGTTATTTTCTTCTGCTGATGAGCAGGTTTTTTACATGGACGATTTTAGTCTCCCGTCCTTTCTCTCCAG
>OY365821.1:12063460-12230960 GCA_959347315.1 Bimastos eiseni | reverse complement strand
GGCCGACGAGAATTTTGTTGATTTAACAAGGCATACATTGAATGAGTACAATATTTCTACAATGGTCCAGCTCAGTTGTTTTGACTTAAGTCATGTAGGATTAACACATTTAGCTAGATATGTGCTTGAAAAATTATTTATTTTTAAAGATTTCTTATTTTCATAGGACATTGTGTACTCTTGGATAGACAGGTTCATTGCAAGGTATTGCAGCAACCATGCACAACTTATAAATGGGACAGTGTTCATGTTCACACTTTAGAGCAACATGGGGAAATTGTCCATCTTCACTTGGCTTGTTTTTTCCTTCTCAACATTGCTGGTACAAATTTATCGATAATGGTTGGTATTTTACACGTGGGATATAGCTGATCGGTTAGAGCATCCGCTTGTATAGTGGAGACTAAGTATTCAATCCTCTGTTATGGTCACCTTGTGCAAGTCTTTTGCTCACTATGACTCATGCTTGGTCATTAGAGTTTAGTGCTGAATAAATTCATTATAATAGTTATAATTTGACCGCTGGCCACCCGTCTAGATACCGACCAAGCTTAACTTGTCTGCACCTGCCAACAAGGCATCAATGACCTCAAGCAGCCCTCTGGTATTGTTTCCAGGGTTTGAATCATCAAATTTGATTGGGGATTAGGGTTTACAAATTTTCAGATGTCCCTACCTGAATTTTTACGAACCTGAAACCGGCTTATAGGCTGTATTGTGGGTTTTCAGTGCACAAACTTGATTCTTAGATGTGCTACACGATACATTAAGCCACGGAAAGCTGATCTGGGGGTTTGCTTGACACCCCAAGGTCATTTTTGAGAATTAACAGGCAAGGTTGAATTATAAACCCGAGGGGGTTGAACCCTCCCAACCACCATCCCCCGACAATATAATCACTGATTGTTTGTAACTCGGTCATTATGTTATTGGTCATACCAAAACCCATTTGCCAAGTTCAAAATCTAATGAGGATGAAGAAATGCCTGAAAACATGTCTACAGTTAGGCCGAATGTTAAACATCATGTATTTGATCTTGTTCTTTTTGTTGTGTAAAACATTTGTATGGTTGTGTGACTGTCTTTCACATCTGTGCTCGTAGCATCTTGTGACATGTGCTGCTAATCACTACAAGTGCTCACTAGACATGTTATGTTGTTATTATATTTGTTCAAGTGACTGTTGAAAATTAGCTGTAGAACAAGGGTATAAAGCTTATGGTATCCTAACAATAAATGTTTTAAAATTTGTTACACATCAGTCTGTCGGCAGGGGGTTAGCCAGTCATGGGTACAGGAATGGAGGTAGTAGAAAGTGGGTTTGGTTGGGTAGTAGTTGGTTCAGGACGTGGCTCAGATTTGTCGGAGCTGCTCCCTGCTAACATTTATTATCATGTTGCTGTTTTGCCTAGGTGTTGCCAGCCCTTGCCAAGGTTCTACTTCACACTCAGAAATGGTGTATTGAGGACATAATCTCAAAACATCGAAAAGATTCAAACAAGCTTTTGATGGACTCACGCATCTTTCCAGAAAAAGTGTCTGTAAGTGTTTGATTCAAATGGGTGTCCTTCCGTGCTCTGATAGAATGGGTGTCCTTCCGTGCTCAATAGAATGGGTGTCCTTCCGTGCTCCGATAGAATGGGTGTCCTTCCGTGTTCCTATAGAATGGGTGTCCTTCCGTGCTCCGATTGAATGGGTGTCCTTCCGTGTTCCTATAGAATAGGTGTCCTTCCGTGCTCGATAGAATGGGTGTCCTTCCATGTTCCTATAGAATGGGTGTCCTTCCGTGCTCCGATTGAATGGGTGTCCTTCCGTGTTCCGATTGAATGGGTGTCCTTCCGTGTTCCTATAGAATAGGTGTCCTTCCGTGCTCGATAGAATGGGTGTCCTTCCGTGCTCCGATTGAATGGGTGTCCTTCCGTGTTCCGATTGAATGGGTGTCCTTCCGTGTTCCTATAGAATAGGTGTCCTTCCGTGCCCCGATTGAATGGGTGTCCTTCCGTGCTCCGATTGAATGGGTGTCCTTCCGTGTTCCTATAGAATGGGCGTCCTTCCGTGTTCCTATAGAATGGGTGTCCTTCCGTGCTCCGATAGAATCTTATCTTCAAACTTATGTGGCATCCACTGATGACTCTGCAGAACTTATTCATGATATATAATACTTCCATCAGGTCAAGGGTCAATTCCATTGTTGAGACGGAAACATGGATAGGCATGCTGAAACAAGAGGTCTTGACTCATGATTGGATAGACTCTGAAGGACCCCGCAATGCAAAATGATTTTTGATATGTATTCTTTTCTGCGATCGGGCAGATCAAGGAGTGATGATACCATTCATATTTCTTCTATTTCTGGTCATTTACTGTGGTGAAGCATAGTCTGTCTGTGATGTCCAACCCTCCTGACTTAGTTTGGTGTGTTAGTCGAGGATAGTAAGTTGAGTGAAGTTACAGGTGCCAAACCTCTAGTAGTTTTGATTTTGAACAATGAATTTAGTACGTGTTTGATAACTTTAGAGTGTGGTAAATAAATTGAATGTCCATTGACTAAAGCAGTTTTATTAAATAGATTTTGATCAAGTAAATGAATTAGTATGTAACATGGAAGTTTGTTGTCTGATTAATAATTTCAATATTCAGTAAATGAATTTATTGTCTAGTAAATAGTTTGTTTGAGTGTGTTAAACATTTCTCTTTTCTGATGAGGATGCATTGTGCAAAATCTTTTGTCATGTTGGCAGGAAACCAAAACTCCTAAGAACTTCATCTGTCCAGTGTGCATGCAGAAAAGTATTGTGGATCACGTCCTTGGCTTGACATGTGGCCATGTATTCTGCCGTGACTGCTGGCAAATGTACTTCCAAGTCCAGATACAGTCTGGCATGTCGACTGGTCAGTACCCGACAACCGACCAGTTTTCGTATTGGTCAGAAATGAGAACATTAGAGCTTTGTATTTGCAGTCTCTTGAAGTGGGACTGGGGCATTATATAAATTTGTGATGACAATAACACAGGCAGAAACTTGTTAAAAAATGTATGCAGGAAACCTTATAGAAAGCCACGATATAAGACCCTGTTCTCTTTCTCTCTTCCATCAGGTATGGGGGTTTAATCCTGTTTATAGAGGATGGCTCCATTTCTTTCTGTCTCTGATTGTATCCAGGGCTATTCTCACGTCTATATCTTTTTATGCCCTATCTTGTCTTGTGTTTACCATCCTAGTCTTTGTTTTCCATCCTAGTCTTAGTTTGTCTTTTGCGACTCTTTGTTTTCCATCCTAGTCTTTGTTTGTCTTTCTCGACTCTTTGTTTTCCATCCTAGTCTTTGTTTGTCTTCCTCGACTCTTTGTTTTCCATCCTAGTCTTTGTTTGTCTTCCTCGACTCTTTGTTACCTACACGTGGCAATGTAATGCACTTGTTGGTAATCTCTTGTCTCATAATGAGGTGAATTTGTGATCCATGATATTTCACCTTGTCGCCTTGTTCTGTCAGTTCGTTGAACTCTAGCGACGGTCATGTTCAACCTTCTTACTTTCCAAAGCCGCGTCCCTTAATTCCTCCAGGTTCATTCCGTTTTTTCGTGTATCTCATCCATCCATTTTTTTCTTGGGCGCCCTCTTTTCCACCTTCCTTCTCTACACGCCAGCATCATGATATGTAAACCGCCTTAAATAAACTCACTAAAGATCATGCAATGGAAACACAGTCAAGCAATATTGAAGCAATAAATAGAATAAAATCTAAAGTCTAATATTGAGCAGGTGTTATGTTTATGGTTCTTGAACATGGCATTTCT
Organism: Bimastos eiseni; assembly: GCA_959347315.1. Lineage (NCBI taxonomy): Eukaryota > Metazoa > Annelida > Clitellata > Crassiclitellata > Lumbricidae > Bimastos > Bimastos eiseni. Next base: position 12,227,163 of record OY365821.1, on the reverse strand, counting down.
CAAGAGGCCATGTACAAACTGACAGGTTGAATGAAAGAATGAATGAATGGAGGAAAGCATGAGCAATGCCTTTGTGTATTGTGAACTTTTGGACATCTTAAAGAAATAACAACAAAAAACAGCTCATAATTATGTGAGTTATTTAAAATGCTCTATATTAAACACTTTGATACGTGCATACAGCAATGAATATTTGTCAGATGACTTTTTTCAGCGATCGAGTGCATGGGTAAAGGTTGCAATATCCTTGTTCACGAAGATTTCGTACTGAGCTTGCTCACGAACTCGCATCTGCGAGACAAGTATCAGGAATACACATTCAGTGATCATGTCAAGGTAGAACAGAACAACTCTCTCATGTCTACTCTATGTATTTTGGTGAAAATATTGTGATATTTTGGACCTGTCTGCTGTGTGTATTTTGGTGAAAATATTGTGATATTTTGGACCTGTCTGCTGTGTGTATTTTGGTGAAAATATTGTGCTGTTTTGGACCATTTGCTAACTAAATGTCATTTGCAAACCTTAATGATACCGGAACTGTAACAGATTTGAGAAGCTCTTAATTGTGCAGAGAAGGGAAACATTTATATGCAGTGACATTCAATGCAGGTTGTTAATCTCAGGAATGTATTTTTTTAGCTGTGGCGTATTTGAACAGGCATTTCTTTCCGTTACTATTCGATTCTTATGCTGTCCACATTAAAGTGCACCAAGGGAGCTTGGACAAAAAGGCGAATGTATGAGTGCAGTGATTGATTGATTAATGGGTGTTTTGTTGTTGAATGGCTATGGTTGTGTCTTAGGAGTGTTTGACCTGAGCTTGACAAGTTGTCATAGGGTCATGTTTACATGCTGTTAACTTTCCATTTAATTCAATCATCCTTTTATGCCAGCAGTTCTCAACCTGTGGGTCGCAACCCCCACGGGGGTCACCAAATGATTTGCCAGGGGTTGCCAGGAACCTTCAGGAATTTGTTAAAAACGTTTTCAGCCTTGAGTTTTCAGCTCATATATGATATTTACATAATCGTGATTAATACACGAACTAGCCTTCTACTATAGTGACTTTAATTAATCTTTACTTATGTCTTATATTGTTTTCGTTTAATAAAATTATTACCAGCAACAAATTTTGAATTGTTCTGTTAATGATCTGGATTTATCATAACCTCATGTTATGCATGAGGTGTATGGGTTACGAAATGGTATGAAGTAAAATGCATGGTAGTAAAACGAGGTGAAAGCAGCAACCCAGGGCTTTTAATAGCACAGGGTTGCCACACCTTTGGAAATATTATAAGGGGTCGCAAGGCTAAAAAGGTTGAGAACCGCTGATTTATTCTGAGTATTACTAAGGCCTCTTCAGGACCATGCAATATATAGTCTTGTTGTGATGGGGTCCACATTCTGGACTATCCACTTGTACCACAGGAAAAGGTGGGAAAAGGTGTTGATTTATCCACCCCACTTTTCCTTTTCTATTGTCTTGAAGACAGCTGCACAGAAGTATTGCCAGCCCATCCCCAGAAATTAGAGAACAGTTTCCAAGTGTCAGTTGAGGTTGCTTATTGTGCCTCATGGCAGAAGAACAGTGAATGCTACAGTGGCTGGATGCATTGCTTTTAGCTTTAAAAATTTTTGCTGTCGAGTTACGATATGCTGGCTTTAGCTTGGCGAAATTGTATTTCCGTGTAATGAGAACTTAATGGCAGCCATTTAAATATACAATTTTGCAGCTTAAGAGTTAGATTGCCGATAAACAGTTTGCCTTTTTAACGAGATAGTACGCGTGTGTTTTGGATTATTACTAACCTGGCAGAGTGGCTTCTTATAGAGTCATCCGGAGCTGCGCTTTTGTCCCGGACCGAACTGCACGGTCGTCGTATGGGCCACAATCTGCAAGGCCAAACGAGTCATCTGCAACTCTTGTTCCACGTCGTTTTGGTAAGGCATATATTCTGCTGTATTTATTACACCTGTGAAATATATGGTGTATTGGCATACAAATACTTGCAGAGAAATGGTTTTTGCTGCTTCTAGTTTGGACCACAAATTCCGTGTTTAAGAGATTAAGATCGTGTTGATCTGACGCTGGCTTAAAAAATAACTTTTTGGGAATTGACATTTTGTGTCTTTGATATTAAACAGACTCTTGTGATAGATTTTTCAAGGATTTTGTTGACATTTTAGCATGGTGTGATAGAAACACGATGCATGGAAATGAAGTATGAGAATTTATTTAACTGAGCATTGTCTTCTTTTTTGATGGTAATTGGTTTTATGCTGGGTGATGCTATGTTGAACTTCATCACTGCTCGTCTATGCTGCAGTGCCAGTCCCAGTTATGGACGAAGGAGGAGGGCAATACTTATGATGTTTGTTATTTCAGCTTCAAGTGTGGCATTGACTACCATGCTCCGACGGACTGTGACACCATCAAGAGATGGCTGACGAAATGTGCTGATGACTCTGAAACGGCCAACTACATCAGCGCTCACACTAAGGATGTGAGTCGTATAGTCCACTGAGATTCTTCGTCTCTTTTGTATGTGTCGTATCGTCTGTGACTGACTCGTATGAGTAGAGTCATGTCTCAGATTGACACTGGGCTGTTTTGTTCTTTGTGAAGTATGTGTCTGTCACATAAGTTCACTCAGCCGTGTGATTCTGACATTTAAGACAAAATAAAACAACTGATGCTTTTACCTATAGTTACAAGGTTACAAATGTTCCCTTTAAGCTGCTTGCACCTGTGTGACTTCAAGTTTGAACACACAGCAATTGCAACAATCTACTCCTATGTACTTGCACATAGATTTTATGAGTATTCAGTCGAAATAGTATTGTCTGATGCACATGTCACAAGACTCTATGTATTACAGTGATGGTTGTTTGTGTTTTTAGTGCAGTTTGTTGTGCTGAAAATAGCAATATAAAAGTATAAAATCTTCATTTACTTGCCAGGTAAGAATAGTGTAGGTAACCGGTCAGTGACATGATATCTGACATGTCCTGTGGAATATCACCCTGCAGCATTTTCTGTCTGGGTGCTTCTCTCTCTCTGTCTTTTTTGGTCTCTTGCTGTCTCTGTCTGTCTGTCTGTCTTCTCTCTCTCACTGAGTGGGCAATAGAGATACAGGTCCTACAGCATTTCGTGTAATATGGCGACCACTACTCAGGTTATTAATAATTACTGAGTTGTAAGTTAATGTTACAGATGATTGTTTATTATGTTGATCTATTTGAGCTGACCATTCTGAATGTGTCGATTGTGCTGCAGTGTCCAAAATGTCATGTCTGTATTGAGAAAAACGGAGGCTGCAATCATATGCAGTGCTCGAAGTGTAAACACGACTTCTGTTGGATGTGCTTAGGAGGTAGGTTGGAATTATTCTTCTGATCGACCGCATTGCATTTCACTTATTGATTACTGGTAACTTAATTCTGATGTTTCATATTCCACTGTTCATATACCACAGCGATGTAGCATTGGGCCTTTTCAGTGGTTGGTCCGACCATCTGGAATGGGCTCCCCGAGAGCTACGCCTCTTGCCGAGAAATTCCTGGCATGCATTTTACTGTTCGTTGAAATCCGTTTTTTTCAGTCATAGTCAGACCGAGAGCGTCTCTGAGTAGATATCTTGAAGGATGGCTATATCAAATTCACATTTAAAATGCAAATTCACTTCTGTTGACAGTCCATTGTTTCGGTTAAAAGCAAATATATTATTAATTAGAGTTAGTTAGAGGTTCTTGTTCTTATCAAAAGTCCAAAATGATTTTTTATGACACTGATACTTTTCGAAACTCTGCTGTTGTTGTCTAAAGATTGGAAGTCACATGGGAGTGAATATTACGAGTGCAGTCGGTACAAGGAGAATCCGAACATAGCGAATGAGTCAGCTCATGCACAGGCGAGGGAAGCCCTCAAGAAGTATCTCTTCTACTTCGAAAGAGTACGTTCATGGCTTTTCTCTGCATTTCAACAGGTTTCTGTGATCTGTTAAGTTCAGATGTATGCAGACCATTTCTGCAATGCATGCTGTGTACGAGCACATGTCGTTTGAGATGTCTGAGGCAAGTTCCTGATGCGAATACTGAGATCTTCATTCATGCTGCCTTGCTGATGCCATACGCATGGGCTTTCTGTATGATACTCAATCCTTTAAGAGGTGCAGAAACAACTGAGGTCATTGTGTGATGTCTTCTCTTGTGTGCGATTCAGTTTTCATTTGTATGTAGAGATTCTGGCATCTCTTGGTCTATGTACTCAATATGACTTGTAAATATCAACTCAATGGTAGTACATGGCTCATATTCATATTTACGCAATTTGATAAGTTTCCTTCATATAATTTTGTAAATCTCTTTCATTTAAAATAGTACAGTTCACACAGTGCATTAAATTAAAAATCACTTCATATCAACTGCCCTGAAGGACTAATCTCACATAATACTAATGCCACATTGGCATTCTTTTGAACCAGTTGAAGCTACATGTAGCTTAATTATATGCAGAACAATCACATCGTTGCATATTATTTTTTTTCATGTACAAACCCTTAATTTCAAAATATCTTTATTTTCCAGCCTCTTAGTTCAAATACCTCTTAATTTACAAACCTCTTAATTTACATATGATGCTTCAATTCATTGGTTCAATTTGTTTATTATTATTATTAAGTAATTTTTTTGTATTCTCAGCAGAGCCAACTGAGGAGCTTGGTCTCCATCTTAGCCATTGCTTTTTGATATGTTTTTAAACTGTGTTTTTTATAAACCTAGCTGTCTTGGTCAGAAGAATATGTCGGAATCCAGATTTTGAAGGGAGTTGTATATAATAAGACTAAGGTTGTCGACGGGTACCTGACTGACACTGGCTACCCGGGTAATGAAATCGGTTTATGAATACAAAATTCCTTTAAAATGCGTGATTTTACCTGAACATACGCCAGAAATATTCCGTTGGTTATTTTGGCTTATTGCCAGGGCAATGAAATCGATTCTCGGGTGCTTGACATTCCGTAGAAATGCGCGGTTTTCTACATTTCATAGCACACTATTCATGCGATCGGGTACCCGACCGCAAGGGTCGACGGGTACCTGGGTTGTCATTTCAACATTTATTAACAGCATTAAATAAGACCTTCTGCAATATTGGTTGCAGTGGGAGAACCATGCTAAGAGCCTTAAACTGGAAGAACAGACGCTGAACAAGATCAAATGTCGCATCGACGATAAGGTTATGAAAAGCAGTGGAACTTGGATCGACTGGCAATACCTTCTACAAGCAGCCGACCTACTGAAAAAGGCAGGACAAAGTGCTTTCTCAAGTCTTATATAATTATTATTATCATTATTAACTAAATTTTTAATGCACCAGGGTCACACCGAATTGTGAATCTGAATGAGTTGTGATTGGGTCGTGATTCGTCACATGATAATTAATAGTAATTTTTATTTTTCGTAATTTTTAACTGTAGGTATTAAGTGTCGTTGGTTGCACACCTCTAAATTTAACAATACTACACATGACCATGGTGGAATAGAATGGTCTTTGGTCTTTTGTGAAATAGAGGCATAGAATGCAGAAAATGCTTATTTCGAAGGTTGAATAGAAACCTGTTTTGAGTGGCTAACCAATTCAAAGCTTCCATATTGCATTGTGGCAGTACTGAGTGGAAGGTAACAATAATTTATACTCCAGATGTTGTATTTCAAAGTTTTTTGTTTGTTCACACCTTGTGTTTTGTCCTATGGTTGAAGAGGCAAAACCTTGAACTCGGGATGTCAGAAACAAAGCGATAATGTTTGTGCATTTGGTATTGAATGTAGGTAAATAATTCCTCTACGAATACTAACTGTCTCCCATGCTGTGCAGGGATCATTCCTATTGGAGTTAATTTAAATTCTTTGAAGCCTACATGGAAGATTTAATCAAGTAAGTCCAGCTTCCAAACACAGGCAATGAATTTTTCCTGGTGATTCTTCATTTCGTGAACAGAATACATCTTATTCATTTAAAGTACCATTTTGAAAGCGGGATTTTAAAAGTTCTTCATAAAGCAGTGCTTCTATCTTTCCAGTGTCGCTACACACTACAGTTCACCTATCCATATGCGTACTATTTGGAAAAGGGACCTCGAAAGCAACTTGTAAGTACTGAACAGATTAACTTTCCATGTTTGCATCTTGTGCAACTGGGTAAGCTGTACTGGTAGATGAGTTTGTAAACGGGTTATTATGGCTATCTTTCTGTATATTTACTAACATTGTCTCATACAGTTTGACTTGCTCCAAGGTTGTTTTTCTGACCACAGTTCATCATTTGTTGTCTTGTGCATTATTGAACAATTGTTGTATTGTGCATTATAGAACAATTGTTGTCTTGTGCATTATAGAACAATTGTTGTCTTGTGCATTATTGAACAATTGTTGTCTTATGCATTATTTAAAATTGTTGTCTCGTGCATTATTGAACAATTGTTGTCGTGTGCATTATTTAAAATTTTTGTCTCGTGCATTATTGAACAATTGTTGTCTTGTGCATTATTGAACAATTGTTATCTCATACATTGTTGAGCAATTGTTGTCTCGAGCATTATTGAACAATTGTTGTCTTGTGCATCATTGAACATTTGTTGTCTTGTGCATTATTTAACAGTGTTAAGATGTTTTTAAAAAGGTTAGATGGAATATTAATACAGTTCAATATGAGCTTATGATATGATATGGGTTGGTGAAGAATGCAATCTATGCTGCTTAAACTGATTGGGATGACATATATTGTGTTAGTTTAGTTTCTGCAATCAAATGTCTTTGCAGAATACATTTTAAGGTCATATGTCTTATATCTATCGCTCTAATATCGGTAACCAAGAAAAACTTGGTTCATTTTTTCGTTCAATCGCCCCTACCAGAGGTGTAACAAGGTTTTGAAAAGTGGGGGGGGGGGCATATTTTACAAAATATTGGCCAAAGCAAAAAAAAATTTTCCCACCCCCCAGAAATTGGAAAAATGGGGGGCACAAATTATCTTAACAAAAGTCATCTTAAAAAGTCAATGGAGTAACATAAAAAAGAACCGATTTGGGGGGCACATAGCACTAAAACTGGGGGGCTATGCCCCTCCGGTTTTTAAAATTGGAGGGGCAACTGCCCCCCGCTTGTTACACCCCTGGCCCCTACATCCTAAGTGATAAAGGACACACTGTTAAAGTTACGTATACTTGTTCTGCGTACGTGGAATTTTTCCAGGTGACAGTTTCCTGTTTGCTACACAAAAATTTCATATTGCATTTTGGCTGAACTCAGAAATGTTAGTTCATTATTTTTATTTTTTTGAGGTTGTTGTATTTATATACAAATGATGGTAACTTTAGAAAATGGGAAACCTTTTATTCTCAACTGTAGCTTAAATGAAAGCTGGTTTGATGTAACGAAAGTTTAAAGTCTACAGATATACTATATCTGTAGACTTAAAAATTTTTTGGGGGATATATCAATAAACCGAAATTGGACTTCCGCGGTTCTTCCGATGAAGGAGGCTTCATCTGTTTTCAGTATGTATTTGTTACTGTGTTTTATATGCTATATAGAAGGGTTATAACTATTTCTGGATTATCTGTTGTAGTTTGAGTATCAGCAGGCACAGCTTGAAGCAGAAGTGGAAAATCTTTCATGGAAGGTTGAACGTGCTGAGATAACTGACAGAGGGGTACGTTAGAATGTGGCATTGTCGGTTTAGAGATCAGTGGTGGGGGTGGAGGTGGTGGTGGCATATGTTAGAATTTGACATAATATAGCTTATAGGTCAATTACAGTAGAGTAACTTAAATAATTAACAATTTAATCATAAATTTAATTGCAGTGCAGTAAGTTAGAATTTAGTCTCTTTTGGTCCAGAGATACAATTCTGAGTGAAGTCAGTTATAATATTGCCTGTTTAGTGCAAAGATTGCTAGCTAAGGGCCTAACTCGAATTTCTTGGCATAACTTTACAGAAATCCAGAGTACATATTGTGTGAATGATCTCCTGTTAGGCTTCTCAGTTTACTTAATTTAGTAACTGCTTAACAGATAAATATCATTGCACGTAAATATTTTATTTAACTGTTGTTAAATATATTGTTAATTTGGCCAGAGTTTTTCAGCTTTTGAACACTGCTGATGTTTTAATTTGTCCACAGGATCTTGAAAATCAGATGGACATTGCTGAGAAGAGGCGTCTGATACTGGTCAAGGATTTCCTTGAAGCTTAGTATAGGCTCATGCACCAAAGAAAACGTTTGTGCAAGGCTGGACTGCATACAGTTTACTGCAACTTTTCTTTGCAGGATCTTGTAGGGAATCACGAACAGCTTGTATTATATGAAATCTACAGTGCTTGTTAGCTGTTGTAAAACAGGTCGATGATAGAAATATGTTTCGTGACATCGTCACAACTTTTTATTCGACTGGACAAAAGAAATGTAACTTTGTTAAAATTGTGTATACATTTTCAGTTTGTTTTCACCACAAGGTTGCAGTGGCTAGCAGGAAGGACTTTCCTTTTAGTGTCCTTTTCTTTTTTACTAATCTAAGTAGTAAGTGTATTTCTTGAAATATATTATGCTAACCACAGGACTGCACATGAAACCTGCGCCTCTCGGAATGTAATCCGTGCAAAATCAACTTGCTGTACATCTTCGTGATAGACGGGATTTAAAAGATCTGTGCAGGGCATGTTCGACTCTTAAAAATTTTTCGTAGCTTTTGTGTTGACAACATTAAGTAAGAAATAGTTTTGGTGTCCTGCATTGTGCTGTTACTTCATAGATGAAGCTCTGTTTCTTAAGCTTGCTATCCTATCCAACTAAATTTTAGATCACCTTTGATGAGGTGTTTCTTGAAGAGGCCCTATATAAATGGGAACTTGCAGTTGAACTTTGTATGGAGAGTATGTTTAAGTTTCCAGAGGGAACTGGTTAGTATTGCATTTCGTTGTAGGCAAAAAGCCTTGCAAATGGTTAGCATGGATGAAAGTGTGTGTCGGCAATGTGTAAAGCAGTATTCTGGTAGTTAGGATTTCAAGTGTTTCTTGTGCGTTAGTATGTATCAATTGGAAATGTGTTGCATGCTTGCATGCATTCAAAGATTTTCAAGATTACACATTTCTTTGCAATGTAACGTTTTAAAGACCTGTTCTTCAGCAAATTGTCACCAATTAAAATTATTGTAATTACAGTGTAAACCAGTGTTTCTCAACCTAGATGCTGCAGTACTGAAGGGTGCCATTAAGCTTCTCAAGGGGTTGCAACATCTGTGAAGTATCTTCTGTCAAAAGCGAAAATCACTGCTAACATTGTCTAGGACTTTTTTTAAGGACTTCAAGTAGCGGAGAAGCACGTGCAATGCTGTGGTTGAATGCATGGAACACAAAGAACTCAAGTCCAGGTGCTTTGACCTCACATGCTGTGTGTAATGCTCAGAAAGCGCTTGGGTAACTAATGGTGTAAGCAGATTTCAAGGTAGTGAAAAAAGACAAGTTTGCACTAAAAGTGACCAGGAAATCAATGCAGCTCGTCGTTAAAGGGAATGTTCTAGAAAGGTAACCACTTTTTATTTAATTTGCAGCTTGTAAAGTATTTTTATGCAATCTTGGCGGTGTTTGGTGAGCCAATTGATATTAGTGTGAAGCCATTTTGATGTGTTAGAATGCGTTTCAATTGACCCTAGAATCACTAAACAACTATGAACATTTGCAGTGTGGTTAAAGCTAAGTAACTGGCAGCTATTTAGAACCACTCCATATTGCCTGATTGAAAGTAGTTAGTCATTAGGCCTACTACAGGTCAGCAGAGTTAACAAAATGCAGTATGTTAACCTAAATTCATAGATGGATTGAGGTATTGGCGCAGCGCATTTCGACTTGCCTCCTTGGTATGGCGCTGTCCTGGGGCTGCGCCTGCTTACTTCCAGTATTCACAAGGGGCAGTATTCACAAGACAGAGTTGAGGTAATACGGTATTAGAGCATAGTTCGGGGTTAGCTATACCCTGGCTAAAACTAACCCGTGGTAGCTATTCACGAACGCGATTCAGCGGGCGGAATAGTTAGTCTGGGTATAAGTACCGTATAACTAGATGACATGTGCAAAAGTGTTTATGCGCTATGATACCGTTAAAGATAGGAACATTCACAAGCGTAAAGAATTTTTTTGGATCAATACGTCAACATGAACGACTGCATTACTCGCTTATTAAAACTATTTGTCTGGAAATTGTCTATAAGCCTATAACTATCAGCAGTGGCTTAGGCACAATAAATGATATTCCTCCGTTGCCCAACTCTCGCCGTAAAGTTACTCTCACCCCTCTGGAAACCGGACCCTGACCATTATCGGAACTACCCTTAGGACAACCCCTCCGATTAGACGCAGCGTTCGGGAATAAGCCGTTCGTGAACTAAGCTCTAATACCGTATTACATTAACCCTGTCTTGTGAATACCGCCCGTGGCACAGCCACAGATGACCAGATCCAGCAGTTGTATCGCTCGATCAACTAGCTGAGTAGACGGTATGGAAGAAGGGCCTAACCTTTATCTGTGGACACTTTCAGTCTATTTGCTGTATGCTGTAAGACTTGTTTTAAGTTTTCCAAAGTATCAACTTCCTTTTTAGCATTGCATCCCAGAGTAGACCAACACTAAGTGGGGGGAAGCTCATTAAAACGGCCAGCGTCCAGCGGCGATAGATTACTGGCCTATGTAAAATGATGAAAGTGGTATAAAACAAAATCCGGGATTCCAACGTAGTATCGTGTCAGAGAGTTTTCCAGTTTCATATGCGCCATAAAAGCTATAAACTATAGCTTGACTTCGCATCGTAAAACGAGCGGTGACGTGTACCGGTTCAAATGGAATCGCTACAATTCGCAGTATTTTGACACCACCGGCTTTCCATAGTGGCCTGTGTCGAATAGAGAGACGCCGAAGTTTCAAATGTACTACGAAAACAAGAAGCAGATGCACATGTCGGTAGGTGAGAATACGTAGTTCTCCAGGGACGTTTTGAATATGTTGTCGTCGGATTATCGTACTTTAAACGAACCTGCTAAAACGTGAGCGTCGTCGATATTCGCCCATTCCGAGGAGCGAAGCAGGACATTTTCAAGTAACGGTCGTAATGGGATTATCGTCGGTTAGGGCTAATGCGATGACGGAAGGTGACGCCAGGTTTCCCCATCACCCGGACGGGGGATTCATTATTATTCGACTGGCGTCGTTTTGCTTGATTTTGTTTCTCACGACGCGTAGTTGTGACGGAGCCGTTCGCTACCTGGAAACCCTTTCGGATCTTCAGATGGTGACGATTGACAACCGACATGGAAGCGTATTTGCAGCTGGAACTAACGTCGTGTACAAGTTTGACCGGTTCCTCGGGCAAGTTGTGAACGCCTCGAAAACTGTAGCAGAGAGAGGCCAATGCAGACCGTTGACGGACGAATGCAGTAACGAGGCGAGAATTCTCGAAAGAATTCCGAACAGCGAGAGCCTTTTGTTCTGCGGGAGCGGCCGATATGGTCTTTGCATCGTCATCGACGCTGAGAGCATGAGCACGACGGAACTGGATGCTTCAAACAGGCTTAGTTATTCTGGTGGTAAAGATAGTGTTTGTGGCTTTTTCAGTCAAAGCCTGGCAAATGGAGCTCTGAAGCCGGCGGTTCTATATGTGGCAAGTTCTTACGATGGAAGACCACCGAATGTCTCAACCAGTTCAGCCAGTTCTATATCGGCCCTGCTCTTTGAAAGGCGTCGAGGTCCTTCGTATAGTATAAGGTACCATTTCGAGGATGGATCCACCAAGAGCGCACTAGAAATCGGTCCAAACCTGAGGTCCAGTTACAATGTCCGATACGTCTATGGCTTCGAGCACAAGGGTTTCACGTATTTTGTTACTGTGCAAAGGGAGTCTGTGGCCTCCGAATCGCTGTACGAGACGAAGCTTGCCAGGGTTTGTCAACAGGACACTGGATTCTCTTCCTACACCGAGATCGCGCTGGCCTGCAGAAAGAGTGGAGCACCAGCGCAGTTTTACAACATTGCCCTGGCTGCATACATGTCCACTCCTGGCTGGGAACTTAAACAGAAGCTGAAATTGAGTGCAGACGAAAAGGTCTTGTACATTGTCTTTGGACAAAGTGAACCCAACCACTCGTCGGCAGTTCCATCCAGTGGGTCTGTGGTCTGTCTCTACAGCATGGCTATTGTGAGAAAAGAATTCACAACGGCTCAGGTTACTTGCTACAGGGGTTCAGGACGACTGCTACCTTGGATCAATCCACATGAACCGCCTTGCAAGACGAATGTAAGTTAGGAACTGATAGTTTTTCCCATTTGAGGATCGTGATGCTATAACTAGTTGGTATTATTATGAAAATTCATCTTGCAATGCAAGGGTGACCTGACGGAATGTGGTCAAAATGTCATGGACAAGAGGATAGCATGAAAAGAATGTCCTTACGACAAATTGGCATTAGACACGATGTCACCAACCAAAATGTCCTGAGGCTAAATATCATTGGGTGAAAGTTACAGAACTTCCATTTGAACAAGAACCAACATTGATATCTAATATGCACTTTTAACACAGGCAATGTTTTTATAGTATACATGTCTAATGCCATTAGGACATTTTGTCTGTGACATTTTATCTGTGACATTTTGTCTCATGACATTTTGTAATAGAACCAGTTAGAGCCTCATTTTAGGCAAAGGTTATCAATGCTCAATAAATAACTAAAATGATAAGAAATACTTAAATAGATCTTTATTTAAGTATTTTTACTGCAGTCTCATAGCAAAAACTTCCTGGGATTCTCTGCCCTATATTTGCTCTGATCTATCATCTACCTGTATCTTTTCTGATCTGTGTCTTCTTGATCTAAATATTCTATGCTAAATGTGCATATATAGCCTCTCTTATGTTCTCTGTGTCGTCTCTGCTGTTTGTCTCCTTTAACGTTTCAAGAACTAGAACTCCAGTTGTTTTGCAATTTGACTATATATTCTCAGTTGGCATGTAATAATTACCTTATTGTTGTTTCTTATGTAAACTGTAACTTGTGACAAGTTTAGGTTTAACACCACTGACCCCTTGACCAGTTCTATGAAATGACAATTGATAAAGCCTCTGGATGGCTGGGTATAATTATATTCCAATATTAAACATCATTTGAATATCTTATTTTAGGGGTTTCTGAGGAAAGGCGGAACATTGGGTGTAAATTAATTTTGGAAATTATTGTTATCTAAGCCTGTAGATATGTGAGCAGAGGGGTTGAACTGAAATTGTTTGGTTACTTTGTGAGTAATTGGGTTAATGATGGGATTAACAGATCTACTGAGGGATGATGTTCAAACAGAGATCGTCTATGATCAAGTGAAGGTAATGGTGGAATAAATAATTTCTGATGTCCATCAAATTAATGTGGGGGACAGTGGCCGATCGGTTAGAGCGGTCAGTCCGTAACGTTCAATGTGCGATGAGTGAGCTGGTTCGACCCTCGTCCGGGGAGTCTCTGTGTAGGGACCTTGAGTAAGTCCATCGCGCACAATTGCTCTGCGGTACAACTGCAATTGCGCCGTTGAGGATTGTGCGTGTACTTCTGAGCAAAAAAATGTTGCAAGAAGATGTGGGGAGGTATCAAAATTTGGTTAAAAAAAAATAAAAAATAATGCATGTGCTGTGATGTTCAGATTTTATCATCTGAGCTGATGTCACTATGAGCACAATACACTGTCTGGTGCTCTGTACATTTAATTATAAATACAGTCGCCACAGATGTGGCCTGCAACCAGATTGTCACATTTTGGCACACATGGTGGCTAGAAACAAAAGTCTGACTGTGGGCCACATGTGTTTGTATTTACTAGATATATGTGTCTATACCGGTAGCATACGACCTGTATGTAGCTTTCTGTTTACCTCTGGTGACTGCTTGCAGTTACCAGATACTAAGGGCCTCAGGCATTAGTTGTGGAATGTGGAATACAAAGTCCAAAATGTGCCCAGAGGAAGATTTTTGGATCACTGGATGAGTCTCGGTTAGTGATGAATGGCATGTCTTAGCTGTTTATGACTTTGGTATTAGCTTTTTAATGACTTTCGTTTAAGCTTTTTATAAAATGACTTTTGTATTAGCTGTTTATGAAGTGACTTTCGTATTAACTTTTTATAAAATGACTTTCGTATTAGCTTTTTATAAAATGACTTTCGTATTAGCTTTTTATGGAATAATGAGTTTCAGATTAGCTGTTTGTGGAATGATTTCAAAGAGATTATTCGTTTGGGGAATGCTTTTGAGATTAGTTGTTCATTGAATTACTTTCAGATGGATCTTGCCAAGGCGATTAATGATAGTTTTTGTGGCAATGCGGCAAATGTTGGAATCCGTGATCGCTACCCACTTCAGACAGACGCCAACTTCACCACTCGGCAGTTCTTGGCGACGTCACTGCGCACCGTTGCTGTACTTAACAAGACCGTTGCCCTGATTGGAACATCTACTGGACATCTGCTCAAAGTGAGTACTTTGTGGTCTTAGTGGTCTTTATATCATCTATTTACTTATTTGTCTGATTGTGGTTCTTTTCATTATCAGTTGATGGCTTGTATATTAACTACTGGCGATGTGGAGGTTGTTGATAAATAATAATGACGACGACGACGATGATGATCATAGTAATAATAATAATAATAATAACAATAGAGGTAATAATATTAATAATAATAATAGAGGTAATAATAATAGCAACAATTTATATGGCGCTGTGACATGGCCATAGGGTGCCTCACAAACAACCAACGGTGTCCACTGTCCACTCAATAATCCGAAGGTTCTATAGTCCGAAGGTTTGATAGTCCGAAGATTCGATTCTCCGACATTAATTTAACTAGAAGCTGGATTAATTGATGAAAAGAATGTGTAAAGCTGGCAGCTGGATTGATATGAAAAGAATCATGACTAAATGGAAGGAAGCTAGATGAATGAGATGAATGGTGCAATCCAGCTTCCAGCCAAACATATTTCATCAATACAGCTACCATTAAAACCACAGTCTTATCACATATCGACCGAACACCATGCAATCTTCGAACTATCGAACTATAGATACAGAACCCACCCAACTAGTGGGATAAGCCTTAGAGAAGAGAAATTATCCAAATATTAACAGTATTTGGAAATGCATGTTATGAGTAAGCAAATGAGTATGTATGTACTTTATTGAACCGCCTGTAAATGCACCACATCAGATAAATAGGACGATAATCATGATAGGCAATTACAAAGCAGACATCTACATGGAGTCGTTTTTTTTAATGTTCTGCATCTATGTATCGGCTGTTGTACAGTTATGCGTTGGCGCCAGGTGTGCGATTATTTAAAGGTGCTATGCAAATGAGACGTATGCGATGAGGCTGATCCTGTGGTAGAAACGACATTGAATGATAATAATGTTCAGTTGTATTTATTTTAAGAATTTATATCATGCACCTTTCTTAGTGGTCAGTAGAACTCATAAAGGACTGAGCAATTGTCAGTTTATTTTGGGTGATGCATTCTGGTTGGATTTTGCCCTTAGTGTGCCAAAGGAATTTTACTTCGCTTTTGACGGAGAATGCCGTACACTTCGACAGTCTGCTGTGTAGTGTATGTACATGCACATCTGTTTTAATACAGCAGAGAGTGAATTTTATGAATTATATTTATAGCTGATTGTTTGTTTGTGGGTTTGAGAAACAGGCACATTGAACTTTCTCAGAGAGCTGTTTTACTCAAAGCGGAAATCTCTAAAAATCCCTTTGCCTCATCATTGGCACAGCAGTCTATGATTGTCCATTTTGTACAGTAAGTCCGTAAGTAAGCAGGAAGCAACCTTTATTTGCATCTGCATGAAATAATTGTAATTAGGGCTGTTGGAGTTAACAATTGAATGATCATTAATATTTTCAATTGCATTTATTTTTAGTGATTAATTTGAGACCGTTGTTACATTCAATAAGATGCCCCATTATTATTGCCCTTGTGGCTGAAGGAGGACATTTGAAGTGAAAAATGTAAACAGGATTACTAATTATGAACCGATAACTACTAATTAAGTGACTGCTAAGGAACAATAAATATTAATTACTCTCTCTGGCCAAGGTAACACTTGTCCTCAAGTAAGAGTTGGCTAAAACAGTGACCAGAAAACTGAAATTTTTGGAAGAGCTTCCCAATGGCTACAGCGAAGAGTTCCTTTGCTGTATAGTTCTTCTCTGTTCCCACACATCAACCATCTGCGACCCTATTAAGAGTGGCTTGAGAGCAGCAGCAAGGAGATTTACTGACACATAGATGTTGTCTTTGGACTTGCACCACAGAATTTAGGAGACCTGAATGACCTTCAAATGTCCTTTCAAGTCCCTTCTTTCCAATCCAAGTCTCTTCCAATTGACTTTATTCCAACGAACTCCACTTGTGACTAGGACAGACCGCCGTCTACCTGCCATGGTTCACATACTTGGGTAGGATGGCTGGCTATTAAGTGTATGATAGGTCTCCTGAGTTCTGTCAGTGGCTGTCAGTCTTTCTTTGGGCAGCAGGGAATGCATTTCAGCAAGACCATTTGCAGATGGGGGATATAAATCCCGGTTTATTGGGGCACTTCTGTCCCTCACTGATTTACTTATGAGTGCCGCATGGATGCCCTGAGTTGTTTATGGCCGAAGGGGCTACATCTCTGGCCAGCAGTTTAGTCTCTGAATTATGTACCTTCTAACTACTCTTGCTGTTTCTACCTTCATTACCTTCATTATGGGCTTCCTCTACCTATCCTATGGTTTAGAGGTTTGTATTTTTGTCCCAATTACTGATCACTGGTCAGACCTTATCACAGGCGTCTGCATTGTATATATATAAATATATAATATATATACATATATATATATATAATATATATATATAATGTATATATATAATGGCCAGAAGTTTAGTGACTAGACATGGTATATATAGATGATATATAATATGTATATATATTATATATACATAATATATATATATATACCTAGACATGGTATATATAGATGATATATATATATATGTATATATACCATGTCTAGTCACTAGTTACTGCTGTCTCACTGCCACCAGTCAGTCGTCAGCATAGGAATCTTCACTGAAATCTTTTCATTTGTTGTCTGGCTATTGCCTCTGAGCTACAAGTGCAGTAAAGATACTTGATTGATTTATTAGGTGTTTTAGTTTTTTTTGGCAGATGACAGACGCCGGAATAAGGCATGCAGTTTAGTGTTCAATGTTTTGGTGCAACTGGTGCAGCTCGATTTTCTTAGTTTTTTTAGTCAGTATCTAGAAATCTTAAGGGGAAAGAGCCTATATCTGAAACCCTTGAGCCGATCTGCCTTGTTGGTACCTTCGAAAGAGGAACACATGGGGTGGTGTAAACAACTTGTTTAACACTGGCCGCTTGACTAATTGTACCATCCAGCGCTGGATAACCCTGGGCTACTAACGTTTTGTTAGGAATCAGGATTGCAATGAGTGTCTTGTAGGAATGGTTAGCTGAAGGAGTAGATATAGTGGACTAGTAGTTCACATGCTCGTTCCTTCTCTGTCTAAGGATGGAGTAGGTCACATGCTCGTTCCTTCTCTGTCTAAGAATGGAGTAGTTCACATGCTCGTTCCTTCTCTGTCTAAGAATGGAGTAGTTCACATGCTCGTTCCTTCTCTGTCTAAGAATGGAGTAGGTCACATGCTCGTTCCTTCTCTGTCTAAGGATAGAGTAGTTCACATGCTCGTTCCTTCTCTGTCTAAGGATGGAGTAGTTCACATGCTCGTTCCTTCTCTGTCTAAGGATAGAGTAGTTCACATGCTCGTTCCTTCTCTGTCTAAGGATGGAGTAGTTCACATGCTCGTTCCTTCTCTGTCTAAGGATGGAGTAGTTCAGATGCTTGTTCCTTCTCTGTCTAAGGATGGAGTAGTTCACATACTCGTTCCTTCTCTGTTGAAGAATGGGACGGTTTCACTCATCCTTCTCTTTGTCTCTAAGATTTTAGTTTTCGTTTCTTATTAAGTTGTTTTTTTCTCTGTTCACATGTGTTGTTTTAATGAGAATTGTCTTTAGCTCCTCGGCTTCTTTGTCTTGATGACGATTTCTTCAGATTCTTTGTTGTGTGTGAAATTATCTGCTTCAGTAAACAGTGCTTAACACGCACAGATTTCTACGAGATAATTCGTCCAGCACTTCGTTGCTGCATGCTGTTGCTTACTATGGTGTTGGTAGTGGTGGTGTTAGTGTTTAATGGTGTTGGTGTTGTTTTTGGTGATGGTGGCGTTTGTGTTGGTGTTGTTTTTGAAGGTTTGTGGTAGTGTTGGTGTTGTTTTTGGTGGTTTTATTGTTTGTGGTGGTGTTTGTGCTAATGTTGTTTAAGGTGGTTGTGGTGTTAGTGGTGGTGGTGATTGTAGTGTAAAGGTCCTGTATTTCTCAGTGACACTGTAACTGCTTCAGGAGACCTGTTTAGACAATGGCGCTATATCAAGCCAACTGTGCATGAGCCAGACTGGGCTGTTGGACTAGCATAGCTGGAGGTGGTGGTCCCGTGAACACCTTGTTTGGGGGTAGTCGAGTTAGGGTGGTAAAGTTTCTCCTGGTGCTCTGTGGGCCTTTGTCTGGGTTCATAGGTTGGGTTTCAGACACAGATGTTACCCATCAGCGCCTGACTGTCATAGGGGGCGGGGTGATGCCCGAATACAAAGAGGGTAGAAAGTTGTTAGAAACCATGGGGTCCTAGCTGTCTGTGGGGCAGCTCCGATGAGTTTTGGCGGAAGGCGAGCACGGCCTCTGGCTGGGGCTGCTGCGGTTGGGGCTGGAGTTCATGAGAAACCGTTGGAGGAATTAGCCATTATCTCAGAGGTATTTGAGAAATGGCACCGGTGCTGCTGCTGCCTGCCTTTGTCCAAGTCAACCCCTTGGCTGAGCCACTAACCCCGCATGCTGTCCGTCTGTTTGTCTGTCTGTCCATATCTGTCTGTTTGTCTGTCTGTATGCCATTCTGTCAATCTGTTTATGTGTCTGTCCCTGAGTCTACGTGTCTGTCTGTGTGGTTGTGCATGAGTCTCTGTGTCTGTTTGTATGTATGTTTGTTTAAGTGTTTGTTTGAGTATCTGTCTGTTGTTATCTCTATGTCTCTTCATCTTCGTTTCTCTACTTGCCAGACATAATTGATTTATCTGACAGATATAGAAAATAGAGAGATGGCTATTCGAAGCAGCTATATGAATGTCTGAAATGTTCCTGTACATTCAGTGTCACGGCAGATGGATATATGGATAGATTTACAAGTGACTGGATGAATGTTGGGTTTGAACTTAGAACCTTGATGGAGGGATTGGTGGATGAGCATGGATGAATAGATGCAAGGATGAGTCAAATGGAAAAGTAGATGGATGGAGAAGTGGGTGGGGGATGGATGTGTTAGTGGATGGGTGGATAGATGGAAAGTAGGTGGGTGGATACTGGATAGATGAGAGGATGTGTGGAAGGCTGAATAGTGGATGGAGGATGAGTTGGTTGGCTTTTGAATGGTTGAAAGTATGAAGTAGGTAACCGAATGAAATTTTAATTCCCAAGTTTTTTATATATACATATTTTATTGGAGCTGCCTGACCTGGATCCGATGCTCATTCCGGTTTTTCTCCAGTCAGGGAAGATCTTGGGTTGGCCGCTTTTTCCCATCTGTCTTACTATTGAAGAGGTCGCACGGTCAGGTTCAACACCGGGTGTCAAAGGTCAGCCAAGTGCCAGGTGCCGGCTTTTCCTTGTTGCTGCTGCTGCTCTGCCTTGGAGCGGAGGGTAAGGGAGGTTGGGAGGAGACGAGGCGTTTTTTGCAGTCTGTCAGTAAAACACAAAGACGTCGTCTCGAGCAATTTGTCCGTAGATAACCGGCGGCTGCAGCGGTGGCTGCAGCGGCGGCAACCCTGGGATATCATCTGGATACGATGTGGGAAGAGTCGATGTCCGGAGAAAGGAACATAAATTAGTCAGGATCAGTTAGGCTATCTGGGATCCAGCTAATTCAATCTGATCTGTCGTATTGGCTTATCGACAGATGGCGTTAGATAGCCTGAGATAGGATTTCATCTAGTCTATAATCTGTAATCGGTCTTCATTTGGTCGTTGTTTAGATTGTCTTATTGATAAACATTGCTTCTTCATTCTTGTCTGTGTCTATTTTTAGCTGTGGACTTTCCTACCTGATGCGTGTGTAGGCTTTTGTACATTTCCTCTCAGAGGTTGAATAGTTCATAAGTTATGAGCTTGGTAGTTGGTCGTTGAGTTCATTTGTTTGCTTACTGGGACAACACTCTTTGAATGGATTAATGATGGATGGATGGATGGATGGGTAGATGGATGGATGGACGAATAGATGGATGGATGAATGGATGGACGAATAGATGGATGGATGGATGAATAGATGGATAGATGGATGGATGGACGAATGGATGGATGGACGAGTAGATGTATGGATGGAAAGAGAGATGAATTGATGAATGATGACTGTATGGTTGCATGGATGGTTCTATAGTTCACGAATCAGTTTTTGTTATCTCCGTTTTTAATGGTGTGATTGTTTTTATCAGACATTAATATTGCCTCATGTATTCTCCTGAATCCCTATGTTCTGTGTGTCAACTGAAACCAATGACATCAACGACATTTTCCACAAATCAGCCATTTTAAATAATCCCCTGTACAACTAATGGCACTAGCGATGATATCCTAATGATCCCTGTAGTATGCTAGAGACATCACTGTATACCCATTTTGTGGGATAATTATGTCTGAGGGGATAATTGTAGTTTGCTGTCCTTAATCATAATTCCCACTTCTAGTATGGACACATTTCTCGGAATTGATCGAGGGTTTCAAGTTGTACCTAAACTAGAAGACCCACTTAGGAAATCTTTCCAGTGATGAACCAGCCTGGAGGAACTTTTGGGAGATAGTATACTGCTGGTATCGTATTGTATCGTATCTGATTATGTATATAACGCTTCTTACTGTACTAGATATTCAGAAGCTCTCTCAGAGAAACAGCCCCGAGGACATAAGAAAGTCTTCAGGCAAATGAAGAGATTAGGGTGGGAGACCAAGTAAAAGCTTGCTACGTATTATTGGGGGGTACATGTAATTCCACATAGAAGGGCCCACGATGGCAAAGGCATGGTGTTGGGTCATTTTGGTTTGTCAGTTGAATGACTTCTGTTGTTTCTTTAAAATTCTTTCTATGCCAACGAGTAGCCTAGCTCTGTGTAACTCTAAAGGTTGGCGTTTATTTTATCCAGGTAGTAGCTCTGGACTCTGGCTTCTTTAGGTAGTACCACTTGTTATCTCAGAGGTCCGCTGCAATCGACTCAATCTTGGCCCAGGTTCCAGTCAGGATGTTTGCAGGGCATCCGACAGATGTTGTGTAATTAGACATTGTTCACATTTGCGATTGTTATATGAAATTTATATAGCACCATTAAAAGAGAGACTCATCAGAGGTACTACAGATCTAACAAAATGAAACCATGATTGAACCGAATCATCTTTCAATGCATACATAGCACCATACGTGCATACATACATACATGCATACATAAATGCCTGTGTATACGTGCATGCCAAAAATGAAAATTGCTACTAGGATGAATTGCACTGGTTTACTTGTTGGTATTTCTGTAGATAATTATTTTCACCAATGTCTGTGGCTTAATTGGATGACCTTGGCATTGTGACCTTTGACCTTGATTTTGTGAGTGTAGTGTCTGTGTCTGTGTGCATACGTGTGTGTGTATGTGTGTAGGAGTGTAGGTGTGTGTGTGTGTGTTGGTGTTTGTGTTTCTAGGTGTGCATGTGTGTTTGTGTTGGTGTCTGTGTGTGTGTGTGTGTGTGTGTGTGTGTGTGTGTGTGTGTGTGTGTGTAAATGTGTGGGTTTATTCCTGTGTGCATTGGGGGAATACACAGTGGGCTGCTGATGAAACCGTGAAGGCACTGATGAGACAGGGTTTCCACAGAGAATGAATTAATCAGAATGACCTTATATCCATCAATGGTTTAAGAGAAAATAATTCTATAGGTGAGCAGAACGTCAGTAGGGGAGGGTAAGGACAGAAACGGGGGCATAGTAAGCAGAAGCAAGGGCAGCTAGGTCTCTACTGTATCAACAGAATCATTAGGAGCAATTTGACCAGAAATACCTGCATGCCAATAGCATTCTCACTTATGTATCTATATAATGTAGTATATATATATATATATATATTCATATATATATATATGTATTATATAGTATATATGCATATATTTATATTACCCATTGCTGCCAAATGGCTGATGGTGATATATATATACTATATATATATATAGTAAATTATATACTCATTTTATGTGAGTATAGATGTATGTATATATTTGTGTAGGTATATATAGTGCATGTAGATGTATGCATACACATATAAATATATTTGCACTTGCATATATGCATTAGGTTGGATATATATATATATATACATATATATACATACTGGTGCTCCCGTGGGCAGGTGGATTATGTATTTTTGCATATTTTCCTGTATAAATATGTCTGCCATATTAGGTTTGGAGGAGTTCCATAATTGATTTAGTTAAGTGGAGTTGGGTGGCGACGGCCGAGGATGATGGAGTCCGCATCAGTAGCAGCAGCAGCAGCCACTTAGAATGATGATGTAGGTCTTTATACTCTGCAGGCCAAGTAATTGCCCTCATCGTGTCAACGGACAATCGGCGTCTTTATTGTCCCCTCCTCTCTCCATCATTTATGTAACGTAAGATGTAATGTACTATATTACTTTTATTGTTTCCTATTGTTGAAATCGGCCTAATCTAAGGACTTCTATGGCGCCGTTTTTGAAAGATCCAAGACATCCGTCGATGATCACCTTAGAGTGTAATTACCATTAAGATTCGTATTCTATTGGAAAGGCTGGGCTGATATTCAGCTGAGTGGTTGCCACTGCCAGCCCTCGAAATGCATCTCTATTTGAAAGGCGCCCTATCAAAGTTCAGTTGCACTGTGTTTTGGTTCTCTACTGTCTTTATACTGGGCTGCATTAATTTATGTTTGCTTCGACCTTAGTTGATATACAATACAGTCATCATCGACACTATCATCACCACGACCATCATGTCACTGTCACCACGGCCGTACCGAGCTATAATTGCGCCATGTGTCTAGCATCAATCTGGCGCCCCCACATTTTTAAAATAGTGCATTTATTATAATAATAAGTTATTCCATCCCGAAATTTGCGCCCTAGGCCCCGTCCTCGGTACGGCCCTGATTGTCACCGCCACCATTATCATCATCATCAAACTGATAACTTGCGCTGGTAAGGGACATCTTTAGTGGTCTTTTGTCTTATTTTAAGCCCTTGATAAGAATATAAGCTCTCATGATTCTCATTTCAACTGATGCCAGCCATCTTTCAATTCATAGCTATCTGAAGACAGGTCTTGGTCTATGGGCAGTAACTACTACATCGCTATCACTATTTATGAACTTGGGTTAAGTGCTATAATGACTTCCTCCTGAGAGGAAGCCCATAATTAATTATCCCTATATATAATAATTAATCATCCCCATATATTTATTAATGTTCGTAGCTGAAAGGTAGGTATGTAAAATGATTCATGAAATTATAATTATTATGTAAGCTGTGACAAAATATGTGGAATATCCTAAAGGAATATGTGTACATTATTATTATTATTATTACCGAAATTTGATACCACCCTTCTTCCAACATCTTTTACTTAGAATTGCATATACACGCCTAGACGGCGCAATTGCAGTTGTGCTGCAGAGCAATGGTGCACGAAGGACTTGCTCAAGGTCCCTACACAGTGACGCCCCGGACGATGCTCGAACCTGCGCGCTCAGTACCGACTGAACGCCACGGGCTGACCGTTCTAACCGATCGGCCACTGTGCCACACACACTGTGCTATTATGGGCGTATTCAATAGCGTTTTAGACTAATTTGTGGCCATGTCTGGCAGCATGGAGTGCATCACGATCTAATGATGATAAGAGAATTTATATAGCACCTGAACATAACTGAGGTTGAAGAGAAGGGTGCTGTAAATAAGTTCATATATTTCAATGATGGTGATATTATAGCGCTTGGCCTGCTTGACTGTCAAAGTTTGAGGGTCAGTCTTCTGCTTCGTATGGTTCTATGAGAAGACCATTGGCTGTAAATGACTCAATCTTCAGATGCATCGACCTTTAAATCAATCAATCAATCAACCAATCAATCAATCAATCAATCAAATGCTTTATTGTTCACCAGTAAAACACATAGTGCATAATACAATCGCAGTAACAATAGAGTAACAGTATGCAGTGAACAATGAGAAACACCAAAGGAACGAACCGTTTCGCTAACAGAGGTCGCCCAATTTTATTCAATAATTATTCAACCAATGAAGCAAATCACAGAAAATCCTTTCGTGATTACATTAGGTCTAATAAGAACTAATCAAAAGGTAAACGTCACAGCAACAAAATACACCTCTCACAATGCAGATCAAATCAATTTACAAAGTTATATAAGAACATCAAAGTGCATCTCAACAGACCAAATCAATTTACAAAGTAATATAACAACATCAAAGTGCATCTCAACAGACCAAATCAATTAAAATGAATTAGTCTTCTGATAATTTCAGTTTTGCAGTCCCCACCTCTTTATTTTTTTCATTTTTCGGCAAGTATTTTTGCAAGCTGTTACTTTTGCATTTGATTTTCCAAAGTGTTGGGAAAAATCTGTTTTTTTAATTGTTGCAACTTGCACGTAGTCCTAACTGGCAGGAACAATTGATCCCTAATTGGGCGTCCTGGGCAGTCTAACTTTGCTGTTTTTCTCTATCGTACATTTTGTTCATTGCCTATGTTTGATTGCCAAATAAACAAATAAACCTAAACCTAAGTACTGCAGAATTTCTAACTTGATGCTTTTGCTATGAATTTATGAATGAAACATCTAATTAATTTACAAGGATATTAATAATATTCATGATGATTATCAAAATATACAGTGCGCTGTAGCTTACAGCAAGTTTCTCTTCTGATGCTGTGGTGATGATGCTCTGTTGATGCAGGTTGTCATTGATGGTACGGAGGCTGATCCTTATGACGTGATCGATGTTGGTGTGGGATCCGCAATTCGCAACGACATGGAACTGGACAAGGATGAGGAAAATGTCTACGTGCTTTCAGGAAAAAAGGTAAGAACTAATGGCATTACTGAGAACTGAGAACTGAGAATTGAGTAAGTTACCCAACGGCGATGAGGAGCAGGTTGGAGTGTGGAGAGAGGATGGAGGATCAAGAAGAGGAGGAGAGGAGGAGGGTAAGGAAGAAGATTAATGAAGAAATGGAGGATGAAGATAGGTACATCATTTGAGTGTTACGATAGGCCTACTATTATTTGTCTATGAAGTAAAACACCAACCAATGTTCATTAATTAAATTTAATTAATTAAATTAAAAATGACATGACTACTGAGCTACTTTGGAAGATACTGTTTATTCTGCTTCTGCAGTTTACTACATCGAGAAACGCTCATGATGTGCACCATCTGCGCTGCTGTTAATTAAATTCTCTAACGTTCTCATGCATTAGCTATAATATAGCATGGGCAGTTTTTTAGGTATAAACATTTACTTGAAGTTGTGCGTCATGATCTTTTGCTGGCTGTAAATTCTTCCGTATTTTCTGAGCCTTGTCTTAGGCATGTTTCATTTTGGATTCCTTTCCTGTCTTTGAATTGTTTATCAATCAATCAATGCAATTTATATAGCGCCTCTTCAAGATTCAGAGATGCTCCCAGGTCGCGAGGAAGAGAGCACAGGTCAGTTTATGTTTAAATGTTGAGGCCCATAGCACTAAGATACTGACGCACCAGTCTGTTACTTCCGTGTTCATAGTTGGAATCCCACTGAATCAACTGAAACTAATCTCAAACGCATCATCATTCACTCATATGCAGTAGTTTCACTCTTATGTAGTAGAAACGTATCAGTTTCACTCTTATGTAGTAGTTTCACTCTTATGCAGTAGTTTCTCTCTTATGTAGTAGTTTCACTCTTATGTAGTAGTTTCTCTCTTATGTAGTAGTTTCACTCTTATGTAGTAGTTTCTCTCTTATGTAGTAGTTTCTCTCTTATGTAGTAGTTTCTCTCTTATGTAGTAGTTTCTCTCTTATGTAGTAGTTTTAGTTTAACGACACTGTGTGATAACTAAGATCATTAGTGTCGCCCTCCTCCTTTATCCAGGCTTTGGATTGGCACCGTCAGAGTGCAAACAGTAGGGGAGTTTTTCACTCTTATGGCCAACCTGAAACCTATTTTACTCTCATGGTAACTCTGTCTCTGGTTAAACTCTGTCTATTTTGAGTTGACCTTTCGAACTTCAACATCAGCTGTTTATCTAAGTAGTTTCTCTGTAATTGGTGGTCAGTCAGTCAGTCAGTCAGTAAATGGCATTGAATTGAAATTTAAGCCACACAAACCTTGTGGCTGCAACTGTTGCAATGCTGTTAGGTTTTAGTAGAAGCTGGTTTGAATGGTGCAGACGTATCAGAAACACTGATATCGATCGGGTGGATGAGAAAAAGAGATATGAACTGTCCTAACGTTTTCTATTTAGAAGCCATCGGGTCGGGTGGGTCAGTTCTCTTGTGCGCTTTTGAAAGTCCTTTCGATTACTTCCATTTTCTTGTTTGCCTCACTGGATTAAGAGCCCTCAAGGCCCCAAGATAGCATTCTTCAAAGGAGAAAGGCACTTGAGTCGCGGGCTGTGGCCAATTTTATTCCTCAATATATACATATTTATATATGGATTATATCTTTTCAACGTTGCATATATATTTTATTTTATACGTCATATATATATATATTATTTTTATACATCAATATATATATATATATATAAGTATTTGTATTGGTGATGTTTTGTGGACCACAAACCAGTTTCTTCTCATGATGGAAAGTCAAATGATCGGAGTCACTCCTCAAGGCGGTCACATCCATTGTTTAGACCAGCAGCAAAGTGGTACCAGTCCCGTACGACCCCCCCCCCCACGGGCGAAATCTAGGGATCATGATATTTTGGGAAGTGCCTTTTTGGATGATTGTCCTTCCTGTTTCATAAAATTCAGAGAAAACTCGTCTGAGAATAAAAAGATGTAATTGCAAGAACAAGTGTGGCCAAAAATTGTTTACGTTTTATTTTCATTATCTGCTTCTCGTCTGAATCTTGGGCATGCCAGCCGGATGGTTGGAGTGCTCGGCCTGTAGGAGGTACCCCAAGGGACGTTGAGCAAGTCCTCGCTCGCAGTTGCTCAGCACTGTTGATAGTCTGTCGTATGGTCTTGTTGGCTCTTGGGAACTTGGGAAGGAGAGCAATATCAGAAGCAGTTGTGTTTACGATTTAGAAGAAATAAGTTCTGATGTTCACGAAGAGGCAAGGAAAAGACGAAAGGTCGAGTCTCTTGTGATTGCAGTTGGACGCTTGCATAGGTAGCTTTATGCTGCATAGATGATAATGTTAACGAGGAAATGACATCACTTGGACTAACAGTAATCAAGGGAAGCACTGGACTTGGTGGTGGTGGTGGTGACGTTGGTATTGATGATGGTGGTGGTGGTGGTGACGTTGGTATTGATGGGGGTGGTGGTGGTGGTGGTGACGTTGGTATTGATGGTGGTGGTGGTGGTGGTGGTGACGTTGGTATTGATGGTGGTGGTGGTGGTGGTGGTGACGTTGGTATTGATGGTGGTGGTGGTGGTGGTGGTGACGTTGGTATTGATGGTAGTGGTGGTGATGACGACGACGGTGATGATGATGATGATGAAGATGATGATGAAGATGATGATGATGAGGACGATTTTCGGTGGCCTTCGTGAGGACAGTACGCTAGTCCTGATACATCTGACCACAGCGGAAATGATTGTGGGACATGAGTCGAGAGTGGGTTGGTGTGTCCCAGTCGTTAGATTTGTTCTGATAATTGACCCTCTCTCTCATCAGGAAATGTTTAGCTCGTCTGCTGCTGCTGCTGCTGCTGCTGAGGTGATAAAATAAACCATCGTCCTATCATGGAGCGTCGTTTTTTCTGCGAGTCGGGTGTTCTTGTGTTGTTGTGGCGTTCGTGTTGTTTGCCATTCTGCCTCTGCGTATGGCAATACTAAAATTTCGCTCTGACCTTGTTGAAATGGATGATAGCCTGTTGTTGGTGCCACCGATGGGAGAAGGCTGGCCGTGCTGTTGTCGGGTGCGGGAAGAGAACCGCATAAGGGGTGAGGGGCAGAGGGGACGCTGTCCTATGCGTACACAGAGGAGGGCACTGTGGAGGAGGAGGGTGGCAGCGTGGAGGAATAGGGTGGTAGTGTGGAGAAGGGAGGCATCGTGGAGTAGGAAGATGAGAGTGGGGTGGTAGTGTGGAGGAGGGTGGTACTTTTCGCCCTCTGACTATAAACCAACATAAACCTTTGCTGAAATGTATCCATCTGTGGGTATGGTTCTACTTTTCAGTGTCATATAGAGACAGTCATATAGAGACAGTCATAGAGACAGTCATAGAGACGGTCATAGAGACAAAGCAGAGACAGACAAAGAGGAAGAGAAGGAGAGAGTCAACAAAGTATACGTAGTGTTAAGTTGGGTAATATAATATAAGGCACCATAGTAATATGCATAATATCCTAGATTACCAAGAAAGTCGTTTGAGTGCATGTTATATAGACGTCTCCTAGATTATACAACAGGTGATTGTAAAGTATTGTATTGTATTTAAGTATTTCTATAGCGCCTCTCCAAGTACAACCCAATCAGAGGCGCTCTCAGTGCGAAAAACCCTGTGGGAATAGAAAAGTCTTAAGAATGCGAGCAGAAGCAGAAGCACCTCGAGTTAAAATTAGAGAGCGACTCACAGAGGGCATGTCATTCCAAAGCAAAGGACCAACAGATGCATAAGCACAATGTTGGGGGAGAGCCGCCCGAGTCCGAATTACCAAGAGATCATGTCGTTCTAAGGAAAGAAGAGGGCGACGAGAGACAGCCGAAATAAGACGGCGGATAAGATCACAAATATAGCGTGGAGCCTGACCCAAAAACACTCTGGATGTGAGGATAAGAAATTTAAATCTAATGCGGGCTATGAGCGGAAGCCAGTGTAAGTGCTCCGTCATGAAGGTAGATATGTGAGAGTAGCGAGGAAGGCGGGCGATCAGACGTGTGGCAGCATTTAGTAGAGATTGAAGAGGTGACAGGTGAGATTTCGGAAGACCAATAAGAAGCGAGTTACAGTAATCAATGCGTGAGCAGACAAAAGCATGAACCATAGTAGTGAAAGTGGATGAAGGAACAGATCGTCTGACAGCTCGAAGTCGTCGCAGGTGGTAGAAGCTAGACCGAGAGAGATTAGAGATGTGTTCAGCAAATGAATGAGTGTTGTCAATGGTAACACCCAGGTCAGGTCAACACTAGTAGAGAAAGTGAACAATGAGAACCATTCAGAAAGTACTTTGCTGATCTGGCTTGGAACCCGTCAGCAGCTCGTTAAACTTGACTACAAAGTACTTTCTGAGGAGTTTTTGTTGAATTGAGAGAGAGGCGATTCGAGGACATCCAGCACTGGAGTTCTGAAGAAAGAGACTCAATAGATTGAGAAAGGACAAGCTGATCTATATGGTACAACCCCTTTGCAATGTGTAGTGGAAAATCTAGGGCTGCCAGAGGAGTGGCAAACTATAACGCTTATATCACCAGTTCCCTACGCCAGTCACTCTCTGGCGATGGGTACAAATAAATGAGTTCCAATGACCATTAGGGCAGAGGCAAATGTTGTCAGTAGATTGGAGATTCGTCACCATCCCTCCATTAAATCTGATTCCTGCCTCCTTGTTAAGACTGAGTGATATTAGGTATTAGGGCTTCTAATACTTGTGCATACTCCCTATGAGCAATCTACCAGCCTTCTATTGTATCCTCAAGTCTTTTTTGTTTGGCCGCAGCCTGGCTCTGAGTAGGTTTCTTGAAGGGGCGCTTTATTCATTTTCAAAATGAATGAATATATATTTTTTTTTCTTTTTTAAGTAGGTGTGTAGTTAAGATACAACCTTGCCGTTTTCTGAGTCATGTTTAACTAATTAGGTCTAAGTAGCATTAATTAACTAACTAAATATCTGGACAGATTGTACAGTTCCTCTTTCTCGTCACTGCACAATATCGATGCCACGGTGATCGTTGTATTCACCTGCAGTTCTTAATCAATTCATCCCTGCAGTATACGGAATCACGTATACTGCTGGATTCTCAGTCATCAAATTCCAAGGACTAATTATGTTACACCGTGCTCTTCCTTCTGCTCCTAGTTTCACTCGTAGCTCGGCTAACGATGGGAAACTGGAGAGATTGAAACGACCAGACCAATGGGGAGGGGGGTACGACCAGACTAATGAGGAGGGGTGGCAGTGAACCCTGTTGACCTCGAGTGAACGACGACCCTGGATGAGGGGTGGGTTAATGAAGCGGTTGGTCACGGGGTCACCGAGATGCGCCCTTAGATGGGATTAGCGGTCAGGGTAATGTTGATTTACTGCCCCTTTCTATGAGTTTTGTCCCTTTTTCACTGTTGTCGTGTTTTCCAACTGGGAGAACAGAGAGACACTCGATTGCTGCACTGATTAGAAGCAAATGGGATCAAACCGCAACCAACTCAGTGTCGTCTGCTTCTGTTTTGCTGATAGCTAATCAGAGTCTTAAATATTTCTTTATGTTGGAAGGAGTGATGGAGTGATGGATGGACGGAGAAGGGAAGGAGGGAGGGAGGGAGATAGGGAGGACGCGTTTTCAACTGTCATAAGTTCATAACTAACTGATGTCTGTGAAGGGACCGAGGTCTAGTTGGAGACGAAAGGGACACGTTGGCTGGGGCTCTGCCAAATCCATCAAAACCATTCACGGCTTTACTTTCATGTGTGTCTCTCTCTCTTTTCCCGCTTCCCCACTCTGCCTCTGTCTGTCTGTCTGTCTGTCTCTGTCTGTCTCTATCTCTCTCTGTCTCTTTCTGTCTCTCTCTGTCTGTCTCTCGCTTTTCTCTCTTTTTTCCTCTGTCTGTCTGTCTGTCTCTGTCTGTCTCTATCTCTCTCTGTCTCTTTCTGTCTCTCTCTGTCTCTCTCTGTCTGTCTCTCGCTTTTCTCTCTTTATTCCTCTGTCTGTCTGTCTGTCTCTGTCTGTCTCTATCTCTCTCTGTCTCTTTCTGTCTCTTTCTGTCTCTCTCTGTCTGTCTCTCGCTTTTCTCTCTTTTTTCCTCTGTCTGTCTGTCTCTGTCTGTCTCTATCTCTCTCTGTCTCTTTCTGTCTCTCTCTGTCTCTCTCTGTCTGTCTCTCGCTTTTCTCTCTTTTTTCCTCTGTCTGTCTGTCTGTCGCTGTCTCTCTCTCTCTCTTCCCATGATAATGACAAAAATCATTAACTGATGTTTCAAAATCATTTTCATCACTGATGTCATCATATTCATCAGTCACTATCATCACAATCATGACCTTGGTTATTATCATCATCATCATTTTGATCCTTCTCCTCCTCCCCTTCCTCTCCTCCTCCTCCTCCTTACCTCCTTCCCACTATTACAACCACTCTTGTCATCAATAATTATGATCATTATCTTCTTCTTTATTCTTATTGTTACATCTTTGGTTGTTATCCTGTTTTCTCCGTTTCTTTTCATTCTTACTGTATTTCATTTGTCCTTTCTTTCTGCTTCTTCTTCCTTCCTATTTTCATTCCTTCCGTCATCGTTTCCTTTCTTCCGTTCGTTCATCCTTCCTACATTCCTCTTCCACCTAGCATACAAGGTTATGAAGCAGAGTAGATGGAATTGAAGGAGAGCATATTAGGAAGATAGTCACACACAGACATCATATACACACAGACTTACACAGATGCTTGACTATGACATGTGATCAGACAGACAGACAGACAGACAGACAGGAAAGTCAGACAAACAGACAGACAAGACAGGAAAGGCAAGCAGACAGACTGAGAAAGGAGGACACAGCATGTGTGTGATTACGTTGGACTGATGTGTAGAAGTTGGGCTGGGGAAGACTGACTGACTAACTGATGTCTGTCGTTCGTGTTCATCTAGCCATTAACCAAAGTCGAATTATTGTGTTTTCAACTTTCCCTTCACAGTCACCCTACACCCTCTGAAACCCGATCCCCTCGCACCCCCTCCTGTAGTAAACCGGGGAAGCGGTTGATCTGTGGTTGAGACGATGGAGCGGCCACTTTGTCTGCAGCGCCCTCTTTGAGCACAGTCGGTGTTGAATGTTGGATGGCAATTAAAAGTTACTCAGGAGCTCAGATGCAGATGCTGCCATGTGAACTTCACAGGCATACATCATGGGACAGCCACATAATATGCTTCTCTAAAATATCATTAATAGAAGTACTGTTGTTTAAGCAATTGGTTTCTCGTATGCTGGATGCCTTCTGCAATTCATCATCTTCATCATCGACATCAGCATCATCGTCGTCGTTGTCCATTTTCATAATCGTCGTCATCATTATCATCATCGTCGTCATTGTTATCATCGATATCATCATCGTCTTAATCATCACCATCATCGTCGTCGTCATCATCATCATCTTCTTCGTCGTCGTCGTCGTTGTCATCATTATTATCATCGTTATCATCATCGTTATCATCATCATGAGCAGCATCATCATCATCACATCCTGACGCATTCACTCTACTTTTCCAAACCGTCAGAGTCCTTATGGAACGACTTTGTCCAGCAGATGGTTTAAATGACTTGAAATTGTTCCATCATTTCTTATTTTCTGTTTTCTTGAAATATCTGCCATTTTCTGCCACGGTCATCTCATTTCTGCTGAGAGAATTTTTCTCGTCTTGCTTTTGGCTTTCTTTGTTATTTCTCTGCATCTCCATATCCCAGTTAGTTTTACAGTTATTAGGGGAGAAGGAAAAGAGGAAGTCAGAGAAATAAGGGTGGTTCATTATATCAATCACTAAATTGTTAGGGACTTTGATGATGAGGGTTTATGATCATCATCATCGTTGTCGTCGTCGTCCATTATCGTCGTCGTCATCATCGTTATTATCGTTATCATCATCATCGGTAGTTTATCTTTATTGTTGTGTTCCCTTTGAAACTTTTAATATAATTTTTGTTAAATTCAATGAGTGTGAATTTGTTAATGGCATATCGAATGTCAATGCGGACGTCCTGGATTTGGAAAATCCAAAGTTGGCTGACCTAATTGTCACAGTCGTTGTTGTCTCTTTGGTCGCCATTGTTTTGTATTTCTCTCTGTTGATTAGTCTACTGGTTTCGTCTATCTGTGTAGTGATATCCTGTAGCTGTGGTCCACATCTAGTGACTGACCAGGCAAATACTGGCAGCAGAGCGGAGATTATTTATCTGCCCTCCACTGCTCCTGTTAATTTGATACTCCGATGTTGTTAAACTGAGTGACATTACAGGGCTCAGAAATGGGGAAACCCCTTGGCGGATGATCAAGTCATTGACAGTACACGGTCAATGAGTTTGATAGGGAACGCAAGGGTTCTGTGTGTATAGTCCTCAGCTTCGATAGGCCGAAGATTGGTTGGTGTTCCGTCAATAGGTGATAAGATTGCGGTTTTAATTGTAGCTGGATTGATGAAAAGAATTAGGTTTGGCTAGAAGCTGGATTGCACCATTCTTTTCATTCATCCAGCTTCCATTTAGGCATGATTCTTCTCATATCAATTCAGCTCCCAATTTCACACATTCTATTCATCAATTAATCCAGCTTCGGATCATCGAGCGAACACCAATGCGAGTGGAGTCCAAATTTCTGCCCATACTGGGGTTTGAACACCCCAACCTTTCAGATGACAGTCCGGAATGCTTACTATTGAACTGTTGCATGTCCTAGACATTCAGTGATGTTCATCTATGATGGAAGAAGAAGAAGAAGAAGAGGCCATTAAGCTTGTCCTAAGAGGTAGCCATGGACATCAAGTATTAGTGACTTCATTTAATTTACCCTTGGCGGCATATGAAGGCGGGTGGTCAGTCCTCTCTCTTACCGTCTCATCTTCCCACCGACAGTGTGTGGTCAGTGTACTGCTCATAGCAGCTGAGTTGGCTAGATGGCGCACTGCTCTGACTCTGTTTATTGCTCTGACGGAGTTTGAACTCTGACCTCTCATTTGACATTCCAGCATGCTTATCACTGGACCTCCACCGCACACCCCTCATTTAGGATAAGGTTCTTGCTGGTGGTTGTGCTTCAATGTTGTCAGCAGATAATATCTCCTTTCATTCTTTCCACCTTTGCTGCTCTTCCAATATGTAGGGTTGTCTGTGTGTTTTGTTGAAGATATCGATGGTGCCACTAAAGTCCTGCAGCATTTACAGCGACTGTTCCAGCTGTATAATGACCAAGGACCCAATGAACTGCGGCTGGTGTGAGGACCACTGCTCTACCACGTTGGGGTGTCTAACAGGCTGGTTCAGTGGACACTGTCCCCCTGTTATCCATTCGGTAAGTCAGGTTTTCAGTTGTGGCTTCACGTTTTTGGATATCTTGACATTCAGGGATTAATTGTTTTATTGTGTTCAGTCGTATGGCAGTTATGCCTTGGCCATGGGAGAGAATAATTAATTTGAATATATATATATATATATATATATATTCAAATATTCATATATATATTCAGGAGAATATATATATATATATATATATATATATATATTATATATATATATATATAATATATATATATATACGTATCAAACAACGAGGTGTTTGGAATGAGCATGTACTCTCTGCATCCTCCTTGGTAATTGTAATCGTAATCTCTAAAATATATAAAGCACTACTTTAATCATTTTAATGAGACCAATGTAGAACTCTGCCGCTGCAGGAACTCAGGCAGTGCCAGTCCCAAGCCTGGATAAAGGAGGAGGGCGACGCTAATGATCTTTGTTATCACACAGTGTTGCTAAACTGCAACTACCACCAGACCAATCAATGTATTCATTATCACCGCTTCATGTGGCAGGTGTTATTTCAGAGATAACACTTAGAGATTCATCTGGTTACTAGGAGTTCATTCAGGCAGAGAATGAAGAGACTATCACTGCTAGCACTTTCTTATCAGCAGCAGATCTATATGCTGCTGCAGTTCCTGATAAAGTGTCAATTTGAGTGTGTCATCCGATTGCCAAGTGGACCAGGAACTCTGAACATTGTGTCATCAGAAAGACAGGAATTCTTTGTCTAAGTTGATCTGCTATCGGTCTCCTGATTGTTCTAATATGAGGTGTTTTTATAATTATTATTATTACTACCTGTGGCCTTTCATTATTTATTTATTATTATTATTATTTTTACTATTGTTAGTATTATTACTTTTGTTGTTGTTGTTATTATTATTGTTACTATTATTATTGATGTTGTTATTGTTATTACTATTTATTATTGTTTTTATTATTCTTATTAAAAGGTGAATGTGTATTTGATGCTCGTTCTTAGTTTTGGCCACGGAATGGACCGATTGAAGGTGGTACAG
The DNA here is from genome assembly GCA_959347315.1 of Bimastos eiseni. Lineage (NCBI taxonomy): Eukaryota > Metazoa > Annelida > Clitellata > Crassiclitellata > Lumbricidae > Bimastos > Bimastos eiseni. Next base: position 12,191,435 of record OY365821.1, on the reverse strand, counting down.
TTGTGACGATCCATGGTCAGAATTTTGGAAATGGGACTTGGGCGCATAGTTTAGCCAATGTCAAGGTTGCCAACAACTTTGAATGTCACATTGATTATCGCAATAGCTCATGGTATGTCTTTTTTAATTAGACATTGATTTTGATCTTTATCATATGAGATTTGCTAGATGCGACCAGTAAGACTTTAATGAAGTTAGAGACTCTAGATTTGATTTAGAGACTTGTGGCAGGGATCCCAGCTGTTCTAAAATTCGTGAAATTTATAAGTTGCCCTAAAATAGTGCCCAATTGACACTCTGTCATCAGATGCAATCTATTGTCTTTACTTAACAAAAGAGTCTATAATCTATTTGTTTATTAATTTTATGTGCGTTATCTTGCAATTTACAAATTGACTCATTCTACTGCTGTTGCTACTAATGCTAGGTGGCTTGGTGGCACGGTGGCCCAGAGGCGTCCACATAGGGGGGAGGTCGGAGGCAAATGCCTCCAATTACAAGTAGGGGGGATTATTTTGTTAGTCTTAGGGGAATATCTTGCCTTCCTAACACTGGGGACCGGGGGTTTGCCTCCATCACTCAGGAGGGGATTGACGCCCCTGTGGTGGCCGATTGGTTAGAGCGTTCGGCCCGTAACGCTCAAGTGTGCGCTGTGTGCGGATTCGACCCTCGTCTGAGGAGTCACTGTGTGGGGACCTTGAGTGAGGCCTTCACGCACAATTGCTCTGCATTACAACTGCAGTTACACCGTCGAGGCGTGTGTGCACTTCTGAACTGATTGTAAGAAGGGCAATGTCAAATTTCCATTGTACTGTGTTGTAATGCTACCAATAATAATAATTTAATAATAACGATGATAATATTAATCGATATAATAATACAACATTGTCCGATTGAGATAGCAACTGATGCATAATGCAAGTGTGGTGCAGTGCAGACTATGGTGCATATATTTACTTATGAACATTCTTACTTACTTTATATTGTCAATGTCAAGTTTGTTAATGATGTCATGAAAGTGTTAAACAACTCAGGAACACTCTCGAGTTCAGTGGAGGCTGTGTTTTTATGGTAACACAACAGTACATGAATTTTAATTAGAGAAATAATCCTCGGTCAATTGGATCGGGGAATTACTTATTTATTTATTATTTTTATTATATTTTATTTTGCGCAGAACAAAAGCAGAAGAACTAAACGAAAACTGTAACATTGATACAAAAACAGACTTTAAGACAACTGAAACTGATGCTTTCCTGGAAGCGTAGTCATTGCACACACGATCTGACATAAGACATGTTGTATGGTGTATCTTACTGACTTACCAAGAAACCTGAGTGTTTTTGTTTCATTTAGTATCGTTTGCAAGACAAAATCGTCGCCGGAACCACTCGAACGTGAGTTTCGGGTCTCGGTAACGGATGTAAGCAAGACGACCGTCGGCTTTGAAATCCGCGGAGCATCTAATTCCGGGCCGTACAGTTTCTCCTACAAGGTGACTCAGATCACAGTTGTTCTACACATCCAACAGATGTCGTTTTGGTGGCTGCGAATTGCTGATTTCTCTCCCTGAGTAGAATTTTAATTTTACTGCTCCAATGCTAGGCTATTCCACCCCCATAGGGTAAGATTCAATGTTACAACTGTAGTAGGCTACCTGGTGGGGCAGACTCCCTTGGGGTAAGATATGAGACATTACTTTGCAGCTTTAATTCTGCTGCATCTAGCCTAATGTTTAAGCCCTTGAAACTCTTCTTTGCAGATGATACTTGCTCAGGTTCTGGATAATTTCAGCCAATATTAAATTCTGGGTAACTAACCCACCTAGATACTATTCTAATTGACCATGAAGAGATGCATTAATATATATCTGACTATCTAAAGGAGCATGAATTTTTTTGATGCAATGTCCGTAGAAAACTTGTTGGAACGAATGCAAGAGGGTCGTATGATCTCATTGAACAACCACAATTGGTACGTGTTGTTTTGGTTGTAATTTTCAAAGAGATTGTGTCTTTCCCTTGTATCCAGGTGGCCTCCATTAGGCGCATCACTCCTGCCTTTGGTCCTGTATCAGGTGGAACGAACCTAACCATCACTGGGACAAATTTGGAGATTGGTTCTCATCTAACGGTCTTAGTAGTTGGCAAACCCTGCATTGTTACCAGGTAGGCGTTGCCTGCTTAATTACCAATTTAGGCTGACATTGGGATTAATTAATTATTTAGTATATATTTGTGAGATATTCTTACGTTCAATATTATACTAACGCTTACTTCTAGACTGTGTGAAGTAGTTATGAATGAACCTTTATTTTGTTTCAACTCTTGAATGGAGCTTGTACATGTAATTGAACATTTACATAGCACCACTCAAAGAGCAAGAAAATGTGAGCAAGCCTATGTGATGTTAAATTTCATTGTAGACTTGTCTTGATACATTATTTGCATTTTTTTTCTTTGTCATTGTGATTTTGAAATGGTTTTCCTTTACTTTGATCCTCTTCACAGATTAACGGGAATCTTGAATTAAACAAATTTTCTAATTTGCTTATTATAATATTTGATACAGATTTATCTAACTTGATTTTTGGTGTTTTGCCTTTCAATTGGATTGTGATTTCAAATGTTTTTTGTTTAATAATGTCATTGCTTTTGTTCCACTTGAGAATTAAAATGCTAAGCCGCATGAATTAAATTACTATATATTGCACTGTGGTCTATCTGAATATCAATGGACTGTGTTTTACGATTGATGTGAATTTTTGTCTGTAGGGTGAGTTCGTCCGAAATTCTTTGCTACACGTCACCAATCAATTCGACTGAGACTGGTCAGCTGCAGGTGTCGGGCATCAGGAAGGGCTTCGTCGAGGTCACGATCGACAACGCTGCCCTCACCCGAGGTCACTATAAATACTCCTACTGTGATGATCCAGTCATCTTTAACGTCTTTCCAAATCGCAGCATTCTAAGGTTGGTCGAAGAGAAGTTTGCAGGAAAAGATGGAACTAACTTTTATTTTCTCTGGTCTCTTTTACTTTTTCTCTAACTCTATGATGATGTTTTGCTGGAAATGAATCTGATTAATTTTGCTTTTGAATAGATGGGTTTAACACTATCTCGATGAGCTGCATTGAGTTTTGAGATGTTTAAAATTGGTACACAATGTTAAGAGCATGATGGTTGTAAAGCACAGTTGAAAAGCAACCTTAACAAATATTTCTATACATGAAGACCTTGTTCTAAAAGAATTATTGTCATTCATTGGTTAAGATAACGAGTTTAGCTAGTGCCTCTTCAAGGGGGCAACTTAGAGGCGTTCCCAACCTCTGCACCTCTGCACAGCGGAATAAAACCATCTTAAGTTGAGAAAGAAATGCCTGAGAAGGGGTGCTATGAAGGGGAGGCCATTTGAAATAGCCCATTTCAAATGGAGGACCTACCACCGAGAAGGCCTGTTGTATGTGGAAGCAAGAAGAACATAGAGGAGACCTTGTTTAGCTGAAGGAGTGAGGGCCTAATCACTTAGGGTGGAGCTGCAGAGCTGACAGGGTAGACATAGGATTACTCCACTGAGTGGGCAGGAGCAAGGCCTAGCAGGCAGGGTCAGGCTGAGGGGGCTGTTGTTGCTGTAGTAACAACAATTAATGAAATACTGTAAGTAGTGAGAACTACTTGTGTGATCCTGAACTGAGCTGAAACCATCCTATGGAAAGGTGTTTTTATCTATGGCATGATCTCAGGTTTCTTGATAGTCGATATCTGGGTCATTTGTAGATGGCAATGACCGCTATGTAATATAACAGGTTCCAATGACCTGTCCAGCCAATCACCAATATTAATTAGTGCACCTGTTGACCCTGATGACCTCCTGTGGCTCTCTGTTGGTCAGTTGACCTGACCTGACCTAAAAGCTTCTCTTGTTAATGCAGATCGTCCATCTTCCTTCCCTCTGTTCGTGTAGAGGGCAACCTAGGATACTGGTAAAAAAAAGTGTAAGAGATTAGCAATAGCAGGCAGATTCATTAGAATTGAACTTCCTTACATTACCAGTGGCCTTACCTGTGTGACCTTACACTTCAAGTGACATTGCATTACCTGTAGGACTTCGTATAACCATTGGTCTCACATTACCAGTGACCTTGTCTTATGTGTGACTTCACATTACCAGTTGCCTTACATTACCATTGGTTTTTCATTTCCATTACATTGCCAGTAGCCTTAAAAATAAATTTTTAATGTTGAATGCATGCAAAGTTACAAGCAAATACAAATATGATGCTTTAGTACCGTGCTGTAACATGAGGCACTCGAGATGATTTGAAGTGGCCCGCCCGAGCTCGCTAGATTTTTGCAATTTGTGTGAAACTCATCTAAAAGGCAGTTGCTTTCCTAGTTATATAACTTGTCTTATCATTGGACAATCTGAACACAAACTCTATTTCTTACAAAGAATAAAATTTGTTCAACGTTTTAGTTAATTTTCATACATTAATAATTTTCAAAATATTTAGTTTTTCACTTTACTGGGGCAGCCATTGGCTTCAAGAATAATTTGCTGGCTCACGATGTCAAAAAGGTCGGATAGCACTATACAGCTGTTTAATGACTTCACATGTTTCACGGTCTGACAGCAAACTGCTCCAATACTTCTACTCTGGTAGTGCCAGAGCTTGGAGAAAGGAGGAGTACGATGCTAGTTTTCCGTTATGAAATAGTGTCATTAAACAGCGACTTACCCTACCCTAACAGACAGTTGTCAGTTTTATTGGAACATTGAGGAAAAATCCAAATCAGTAAATTAACAAATAATTATCTGAATTCTGATTAACCGATCAAATTGTTTCTTATTTGTTGTTTGTGTGATTTAGCGGAGGGATGAATCTGACGGTGATTGGAAAAAACTTGGACTGCGTCAGTCGGCCTCGACTTTATGTTAATCTTCCTCACAAGGACATCAAACATGATGATGTACGTGTTGTCACAGAATGTTCATCTGACGTAATGCTTGAATTAGAATTTTGAGGTAGTTAACCCAAGAAGAACCTGTGTGTCCATTGGGTGGGTTTTGTTTCTAACCACACTAGCTGGGGATCTGTTAGTTTGTGTGGGAGCCAGACTATGATGACTCCTGTAGTTGTCAGAGCAATGTTTGCTAACTGATTTTATTATAAAATTCTCTTTTTACTGCTATTAGCAGCTCTGATTATTTCTTGGAGTGGTGCTATATAAATTTTCATAAATGAATAAACAGAAAGAAATCTGCAATGTGTTGAAGTTGAAAAACTTAAATGTGAATGAAAACCAATTTGGTTTAGGTAAGAGCAGAGCTTGCTGGAATAACTGTCTTGTATGGCTGCTGTTCATTTTATACTGGTTTTGTTTTGTGGCTGGCCTCGTGTTGATTGGGGGAACGGACAATTGTCCACCCGGACAATTACCCCCCCCCCCCGGCCCGGACAGTTGCCCCGGACAACTGCCCCCAGACAATTGTCCCTCCCATCTTAAGACTCCGGTTAGACCATAAGCTCGCCCAAACTATATATGCATAGATACTTACATACATGCATACATGTATACATACATACATACATGTGCCGCACGGTGGCTGATCGGTTAGAGCTGTCGGCCTGTAACACTCAGTGTGCGCTGAGTGAGCTAGTTAGACTCTTGTCTGAGGCGTCGGTCTCGGCATAGGTATAGCCAGTCAGCCATTGTATTTAAATTCACAAGCAAACCACCAAACACCTAAAATTTTACGAATAGCAATTTGTTATAAAGTGTTAAAAGCATCAGCAGCCTATCAGCAACTCGTCTAAAGAAATAGCGTAGGTAAACTCCAAAAAACTTATCTTCGTCTGATTTCATCTACATATGTGGCATGGTGGCCAGTTGGTTAGAGCGGTCGGCCCATAACGCTCAGTGTGGAGTCACTGTGTAGGGACCTTGAGCAAGTCCTTCGCGCACAATTGCTCTGCATTACAACTGCAGTTTCGCCATCGAGGTGTGTGCACTTCTGAGCAAAAGATGTTGGAAGAAGGGCGGTATCAAATTTCAAGAATTTCAATTATATTTACATACATACAAACATGAATGCATGCATGAATAGATTCATTCATACATACAAACATGAATGCATGTATGTGTGTATATGCATGCATATATACATACATACACATGCATGCATAAATACATATGTACGTACATGCATGTATGTGTGCATGTATACATATGCGTGCATACATAAGTACATACATATATACTCGTACATGCATACATACATACATGTATAGATTGTATGCATGTATACATGTGCACGTACATACATGCGCATATGCATATAGGGGGGCAATTATCCGGGGGCAAATGTCCTAGCCAAAATCAGGGTCTCAATTGTTTGGGGAGCAATTGTCTGGGGTCAATTGTCCGGGTAGGCAATTGTCCTACACTCATTGACTGGTTGGCAGACCTACTGGCTGTGTGACCTACCTATGACTGGCTGACTGACCAACTAACTGACTGGCTACCTGGATGACCACCAACTGACTGACCTGACCAACATACTGACTGACTGGCTGATTGGTGAACTGGCTGACTTACCTACCAAACAACTGACGACTGAATAACCTAAGCAACTGAGCAACTGTGAATTATATAGTGATTGAAACAATGATGTAAGAACCTATGAACAAATAAATAATGAGCGAATGAGTGGCAGAGCAGAGCTGGTTTGTAGAATGTCGTATGACTTATAGAATTGTTGGTTGTAGGCATGTCTAGCGGAAGCCGGTGGGGCAACGATGATCTGTAAGTCTCCAGATTTGAAAAATGCGTCCAGTCAACGGTTATCTGCGGATCAGCTTCTTTTGGTTGAGATGCGTTTTGCGATGGACAGCGTCGGAGAACTTTGGGATTTTCCCAACAGTCAACCGAATCTCAGTCAATTGGTTTACACTGTCGACCCGGAAGTTTTCCCTCTTCCGGAGAATGAGAGCGTGGAACCTCTTGTGTCCAGTCACCTACTGCTTAAACTACAGGTATGGCTCCAATGGCATAGACAATATTATTATTATTTATTAAATTTGTCTCAAGTGCACTGCGATACAATGAAATGTTTATCTCAGGTTCTTGCTTTCTGGGTCGTTCCTAGTCGGCAATGATGGATCCGTGTATCACAGGGGTGTCAAAGAACCAGCCTGCGGGCCCTTTCTGACCTGCGATATATTTCAGGCTCACAGAGCCTTGTCTAAGGACAATACAATTGAGAATAAAAGGTCTAATTATTAACTTTTATGGCTTTGTGAGTTTTCTGTGATGTTTATAATTCAATCAATCAAGGGAAAAGAATAATTTATTTGGCTAATTCAGCAATAAGCAGCAATTTACAATTATGCCACAACAAAATAGTAATAAGTCTAATTGTAGTTGAGAAGTAGTTGTGGGAGTGAGTAAGGAGGCTGAGATAAGCTCAGGAGACCCAATTCAAGGACCAAAGGTCTCACAAGTCAGGGCCACCTAATTGGACAAGTTATATAGAAATGTGATAGAGATTAATGAGAAAAAATAATAGATTCTACGGTGTACAAATATAAACTTAACTAGTCTTAGCTAACAAAATGTAGCTAGCAGGTGAAGGGGTCTAGGACATTACCCCCAGGGTATTACCCCCCTGCCATTACCCCCTGCCATTAACCACAGGAATTATTCCTATGTATGTAACCTCTTCCATTCACCTCTGAATAGTATGTGTTATCGATTTGTTTGCTGTTTCTTGTGTGCCTATATAACCTACCATGCTGCATACAACAAGTCAACAAAAGAAACTTGTTTGACCAGTTTGTGTTGTTGAAGTTATTGTTTTCATTTTATGACATGATGACATTTTGCTAAGGGCATACCAATATTAGCTTGTTATTTCATACAATCAAATCACCTTGAATGCACTTCTGTGTTAATCAAAGGTTTGTTGACGCTACTTATTCTGCTAGTACAGGCATCCTATGCTCTGTCACTCTTCTGTAGTTGACACTGATTATTGTTATAATATTTGCATCTGAGAGCCTTTCTCAAATCTCTTGCAGATCTATTTGCCTCTACCTCCCTGTCTCATTATGCATATGTGATACAGTGTATAAGGGGATTTGAAAATTACACTTAATCGCAGTAGAAAATTTGACATTGTTCTTATAAAATACTTATTTAAAAGAATGCATCTAATAAAATTGTGTTCATAGTTTAATTGTGGAAAAGAGCCAGAGGAGTAATGGCAGGGGGGTAATATCCTACGGGGGGGGGGGTAGTGGCACGGGGGGTAATATCCGGGGGGGTAATGTCCTGCTACCCAGGTGAAGAGGTAAGACATTAAATGCCAAAATTTGATGATACAGGTTATCTTGAGACAAATACATTTATGGAGATAAGTATGAAACAATCTGCAAGATCGCCAGGGTAGGTTCTGTACATGAGCCCAGATTAACCAATACGTTAATTTTGCATGTCAGAATCAAGTTTTCAAAGCCTAATTCAACTGTTTGTATAGCCTCCTGCCCCATTTTCTTCATGTACTTTTGGCACTGTGGTCTGCCACTTGCTGGAAAATATTGCTACTGTTACAGATACAGAGCACCAGGATCTTTCTCCCTCCCCTCTCCATGCATCTCTCCCTGCCATTGTCTCCCTCTGTCTCTCTCTGTGTCTGTCTCCTTACATCCAGTCTCACTGTTGCTCTCTGCCATCACAGAATGGTTTGACACCTATGGTGTATCACAGGTTTAGATTATAGTGTCCTCTGGTCCAGCCAATGATCAATGTTAAATGTTGCAGGCATTGCACATTTTATGATTGTAGAATTGCAGGTTACAAAGATTCCTTTGGCTTTTCTTTGATGATTGGAATTTCCACTGTCATGTTTATGCTTCAAACTCAAAGACATTTGCTTCTAATGAATTTCTAAAGAGGGAAACAGGTGTAAACAGGTGTAACCAGATGTAAACAGATGTAAACAGATGTAACCAGATGTAACTAGATGTCAACAGGTGTAACCAAATGTAACCAGATGTAAACAGATGTTTTACCTTTGTGTTTTTAACTGTTGTTGGCATATTTGTTTCGCTTATGATTTGTTTTTTTGTCAACAGGGAAAGAATCTGAATCTGTCGGCCGCTCTGACCGATTACGTTGTGTCGGTCGGAGGTCAAGTGTGCAATCTGACACGACTGACGAGGACTGAATTGGCGTGTTGGCAGGAACAACTGATTTCACTGCACCAGATAGATCTAGTGGTAGGCTCCCATTAGCGGATACTTGATAGTTATTAGGAAAACAGCCCTGCATCTGAGAATTTATGTCGAATAATAAAATTTTCAAGTAAGTAAGAGGTTCTAGTTTGCATACCTTAAGAGTCCAACACTGAGGCTAACAAACATGCTGTATGTGTGTGTGTGTGTTGGTATGCGTAATTGCGTATATCTGCATGTATACTATGTATAGGGTCTGTATGTATGTGTGTGTGTTTGAACAAATTTGTATATATATGTGTATGTATGTAAGAGTGGATATGTGTATGTATATTTTATGTATGTAGGTGTATATATATATATATATATATGTATGTGCATGTATTGAAATTCTTGAAATTTGATATCGCCCTTCTTCCAACATCTTTTGCTCAGAAGCGGACACGCCTTGACGGCGCAGGTGCAGTTTTACTGCAGAGCAATTGTGCGCGAAGGATTTGCTCAAGGTCCCTGCACAGTGACTGACGCCTCGGACGATGGTTGAACTCACTCATTCAGCGCACACTGAGTGTTACGGGCCGACCACTCTAACCGATCAGCCACCGTGCCACAATGTATGTCCTTATCTCTCTGTGGATGCTTTTTGACCCACCCTCATCTTGTCTGCTTTTGTTCTGTAATTCCAGGTTATCATTGGGAATCTGGTTTTCCACCCCGGACGAATCCGACTTCCGGAAGAGTCGAGGGTATACGCTGATTTCTTCTCCCTTGGGATGCCAGTGATATCCTTCATTCTTGGAAGCACTGTCCTCATCATCATCTGCCGCATCAGCCTACGTCGTGGTACATTCCGAAGGAAGCTGCAGACGGTTCCAAATGTTCTGTACTCTGGTGGCAGCCAGGTCGACCTCGGAGCTAACCGAGTCACCCAGACAGCCATGTGGCTCAACCCGGTTTCAAACTGTGAGCTCTTAACCTAACGATTAGATAAATTATGTCCAATTATTGAACGTGATGTAATACTAATGATATAAATTGCCAAATGTCGGAACCTTCCTGGCATTGGCATCTATGTTACTTGAGGTTCACTTGAAGTGGCATTTATGAATGTTGCATTACAATTACAACTGTTATTGAGCATTTATGTAGCACCTTTAAAGAATCTTTCTGTGAAAGTGCTCTCTGCATCTTGAATCGATGATGTAGGTCAGGTCATTGGGTGTTGTAGGTCAGTAGAAAAACAGTGTGTCTGTAGGTGAGTATGTAGGCTGCATGTGCGGGTTTCATGTCCTCAGGGAACCAACTCACATATTCTTGTCCGTGATTGACGACCTGTTGGCAAGGTGTTACATGGGGTGCACAATAGTTTAGTGGTAGCATGCATATCAACCAAGGGATGGGGTTCAACCCCCACTCTGGTCTAAAGCATTTTAACTCCGCTTGCAACTTAGCTATCCGTCAATCAATCGGAATTTATATAGCCTTTCAGACCTTTACTCAGAGGCGCTCCCGACGCAGGCCAAACGCAAGAGAACAGTGAGTACACTATCGTACACTAACAATACACTATTCAGTGATATTCCGAAATTTTGTAACATTTCTTCCTTCATTCGTGAATCCTTCACTGACTCCCAGCACCTCAACGCATTAGTTTCCAGACCATTGCATTGATGCGTAACTGTCTCCTTGGGTCTGCCTCTGCCTACCTTCTGGCTCTCTGCACTAGGATCTCCTCTTTTCTGCACCAGGCTTCCTCTTGTTCCTCTGCCCACGGACTGCTGGTGGTTCTCCGCATGCGCTCTGCCATGGTCCAATCTAGGAGCTTCGCCTGCATGGGTCCCACCAGATGGAGCTGCTCTCTCTTCCCTCTGCTGCCTTCTGGAGGGGCCTGAAGACTGTCCTGTTTTTCGTTTAGCTATGTGCTCAGTCGTGAGTGCCTCTGATATCGAGTGGTGCTATATGAGTTTTCCATTACATTACGTAACAATGGGAGAGGACTGACCAGCTGCCTCATATGCTGAGGTTAAGAAATATGAAGTTGCTTATATCTTCACCTCTCTGGCTGCCTCTAACATGGCTTGCCTATGGGACTTTACTTCAAGGAGCATGTTCTCTGTGCAACTATAATACGTGTGTCGACTGTTTCTTTTGCTTCAGCCTATCTGTCACATTCGGAGGCGATTCAGCAGCGACTGACTCACGTCAACAGCCACTCGTCACGTGAGCCAATACTCGATGAAGAGTCAAGACGCCTCCTCAATGACTCTCATCTGCTCATCAGTCGCGATCGACTCGTCCTCCTAGACATCATCGGTCAAGGTGTGTTCACTTTGAGACCATGGATATGGTCCTCAAGTATCTATGATGTTTTACGGTTCATGCAGTGGTTGGTCGGTTCATACAACGGTTTTTGGGTTCCTTGGGTCTATATGATGGACCTTGAGTTCACACGATGGTCCTTGGGTTCCCATGATGGTCCTTGTGTTCACACGATTGTCCTTAAATTTATCTGGTTGTCTGGGGGTTAGTGTGATTGTCCTTGGATTCTTAACAGTGGTTTTGGGGCTCAGATGGTGGTCCTTGGGTTCACATGATGGTCCTTGGGTTCACTCGATGGTCCTGAGGTTCGTATTGTAATTGAAATTTCGTCTATCTATTTGTGTTTTATATATTTACTGGTCTTACGCTGTGTAACTGATTTTTCTGCTACCAGGCCACTTCGGATGTGTCTACCGAGGATTCCTTAAAGTTGAACCAAAAGCTGAAGCAGAGGTCGCTGTAAAAACACTTAAGAGTCGAACTGGTGAGACATCAGAGATGATTTATTTTCAGTTAAGTTAGAAGTTCGCTGAACGGATGCTTATAACTTTACAAAGGAATAGCTTGTAGTTTTAATGTGCTATGATCCAAATAAAGTGCTTCTATGGATTACTCGTGTAATCAGTTTATTCTCCATTTTAACATCATTTTTGGTCTGTTAAACGTCTTCATTCGAGTATTTGTATTATTATTGGTGGAATTTATTATGTTATTATTACTTGTACTATTGTATTACCGATTATTTTACTTTTAAAAATTTATTTACCTAAGTTATTACTACTGTTATTTTTTTTATTTTAGATGAAAAAATTTGTCTAAAGAATGTTAATGACATCTGGAATGGCATTGTTTCGTCCAATTTGTATTGCTATTACTATTATTATTAGTATAAATTATTGTTATTGTTAGTGGTATGTAGTGTTGTTGTTGCTAGTTTTATTATTACTATTATTGCTATTATTACTAGCACTTTAATTTTTATTTCTGCTGTTTTACAAAGAATATGGGAATGGCAAGATTTTCAGCACATTTCTGTCTAAGCATAAGTGCTAAACCTCTATACAAATCATCTTGTGTTTATTATTATTAGTAGTGTTATGTTTATTTTGTGAACATGGATTTTGAATGTAGTATATATGTAATCTGGTATACAATTCTTTACTGCTATTTATTATTATTATTATTATTATTATTTTTATTATTATTATTATGGTGGCGGGACCCACGTTCTGGAACTCCCTCCCTGTGTCTGTCTGTTCTGCTCAGTCTCTTTCTTCGTTTCAATCTCGACTCAGAACCTTCCTTTTTTAATTGGCATACCCTCCATAGGTTGTCTCTCTGTCTTGATGGACTGACCCAACCTGGAATTGACCTGATTACGGTGTGGATTTGATGCGCCGTCGATTGATGCACTCAGCATTAGACATGGGGGCAATAAAAGTGCTGATTAATAATAAATAATATTAATATTATTATCATTATTAGAAGCATGTAAAAGGATCATTATTGGAATCAGTTATAGCTAGCATCACATTATGCTTAGCTATTGATTGTTTGTGATTTCTAGACTGCATTTATCTGAGTCCAACCGAATCCAGGAAGTTCTTGGATGAGGCTCTGACGATGCGTGAATTCGATCACGTCCACGTCTTGAAGCTCATTGGAATTGTCATTGACAAAGAGGAGTTCCCGTTGGTCGTTCTTCCTTTCATGAAACACGGCGATCTTCTGTCGTACATTCGCTGCGCAGATAACGTAAGGCTATGCATCCTCATTGCACTTTTGAGCTTAGTTCATGCAATCTAATTGAATGACTTCTATAGTGCCATTGTCATGAAGTTCAAGATATCAGTTAGGGGTCATTTCGAGTAAAATTGCAATAATAAATCGTTGTCCATTGGAGAAGGTCAGGTTGAAAGCCAGTATAGTTCAGGGAAACCATGAGCATGCTACAGTGGGTAGAGACTAGAAAGGGTAAGTTGAAAGAGATCAAACTAAGTTTGGACGTGATTGAAATCAAAGGATTGAGAGAGAGCAAATAAATGATATGATGCTTTAATTACTTTCCTATTGTTTTGATTGATTTATTGTGTTGATTACAAAATAAACGATTTGATTTGATTGATTTGAATTAAATATGGGCGCATACAATGTCATATGCCGATGTATAATACTGCTGAGATGCTTGAGGCAAACTACTTTGGTTTTCGTGTTGTTAAGACAATAGACACCTTCCAGTGGAATAACTTGCCATGGACTAAAAGGGATCTTTGAAGGATACTGTGTGGCATGTGCAGATATAAAATACTAGGCATATACTAAACATGATAAGATGCAATGTTGGCTACTTGAAGTAAGGTTAAATGTAATTAAAACTTTTGCAAATTTTTTAATTTTCTGTGAAAAGTTTATCCAGGGTTCTTTGTTATTATTGTAAGTTGAAGTAGTAGAGGTGCAGTTCTCTAGAGCTTTCATAGCCATCCTTTGCAACTGTTTAAGAAAACTGTGTCTTAGCAGCTTTTTATTGTGTTTTTGTAGAGTCCTACTGTGAAAAACTTGATGGAGTTTGGTATGCAGATTGCTGATGGAATGAACTACTTGGCAAACCTTAAATTTGTCCATCGAGACTTGGCCGCTCGCAACTGCATGTAAATTGATATCTGATTTCAAGGGTTTTTCTAACTTCTTTGACCAACTGGTGTGTTTGCTTTTGAAAAATATTTGATCTCTGATAGATCTTTATCTTTTTCATTTTTGTGCCATAATATTAGCCTGTCTTCGCTGATAATTTTGTTGTTTACTTTTTGTAGGCTAGATGACGATATGTTGGTGAAAGTTGCAGACTTTGGTTTGTCTCGGGATATTTACGAGAGTGACTATTACAGCAGTGATGATAGAAAAGCCAAACTGCCGGTCAAATGGATGGCCCTGGAAAGCCTGGAAAAAGGAATTTACAGCACAAAGACCGATGTTGTGAGTAAAGGGAGTGCACAACTTCCATTGGATGGAGGGATCCTAAAATGTTCTTTAGATGAAACTCTTAAATGTTTTTGGTAATGAAGCCGGACATTCTTCGCTCATTGCTGTAGTCTGTTATTGTGCATTAATGCAGTCACTTGTGACTCAATAAAGTAGATATCTGTTGGTAACTGAAGTGGTCATTTGTTGCTCATTGTGCTGGTCAGTTGTTGTTAACTGAAGTGGTCATTTGTTGCTCACTGTGCTGGTCATTTGTTGCTAAATTAAGTGGTCATTTGTTGCTCATTGTGCTGGCCATTTGTTGTCTTTGTGCTAACGACGGCAACGTGATACTGATCATCCCTGAAATTTCGGAGGACGTCCAGCATTTGTTGTCATTGTGCTGGTCATATGTTACTAACTGAAGCGGTCATTTGTTGCTTATTGTAGTGGTCTTTTGGAGTGGTTCTTTGGGAACTGATGACCCGGGGAATCTGTCCCTATCCAGAAGTGGACAACTGGGATATCATCAAGTACATAAAGTCTGGAAGACGAATGCTACAGCCATCTTATTGTCCCGATTCACTGTAAGTCGACACTAATTTTTTATCATTGTTCTTCTTATTGTTATAATTATTGTGTATTATACAGTCAAGGGTGAACCCAAGATCCTGAAAAGTAAATGTTAGAGAGAGTAGAGAGGAGGATATAGATCTTAGAGTGAGAGTTTAGCACACACTAGGAACCTGGAGGAACAGTCAGACCAGGTGATCTATGATTTGCTAGGGGTGCTGGGCAGACTCCATAGCATGATGTTATCAATGCAGGGCATCAGACGTTGCCAGTCATCTGTCCATCTAGTCACTGGACTGTCAGATTTAAGGAGCCTTTCTTTTTCTCTTCATCATTTTGTGTATGAATGAAGACTTCTCTTTAGCTCTCTGTGCTTTTGAGGTGGATTCATAAATTAGTTTTATATAATTATAATAATAATGATATCAAATTCTTTGGAGCCAATTTTAAATTTCAAAAGGATTATGTGTACCTTGGTGTGAGTGATAAAATAATAGACAACAACAAAACTCATAATAAGCATATATTTTCATAAGAAACCTCAGTCACTATTGCATGGATCAGATGGTCACAATCAGAGGACCTCAGTCTGAAAAATAATCAGTGTTCGTGTGTCTAGCAGTGAATTGCAAATTCAATTCAATTTATTCGGTAACCAAAATGGCAAACAACAAGTTTTCATAAATGAATAATCTAGTTACACAGGGGAACCTAAATAATAATAATAATAAAGATGATTTATATGGCGCCGTAATGCGGCCATACCGCTACAAGGGCACCTTACATACAAGGGGTTAAAGACCCTGTTAACCAGAGGCTCCTATGTAGAATTTATAAACTGGCGATGGGCTATCGATATTAATAACATTCACAAATCAGGTAAGT
Source organism: Bimastos eiseni (assembly GCA_959347315.1). Classification (NCBI taxonomy): domain Eukaryota; kingdom Metazoa; phylum Annelida; class Clitellata; order Crassiclitellata; family Lumbricidae; genus Bimastos; species Bimastos eiseni. The sequence goes on along the minus strand of OY365821.1, from coordinate 12,175,465 downwards.
AAAATTAGATAGAAGTTAATCTTAGCTAGTGCCTTAACTAATGGCTCATTGCAACATCCACTGAATAGCCATAAGCACAAACATTCAATACAACTAGCCTGCTCTGCTGTACAATTCACTTAATGATGGTTAATGTTTGCTTTGCAGCTACAAAATAATGCTGCACTGTTGGAATCCTGACCATACGCAGAGGCCAACATTCGATGAACTGGTCGACTGGATACGAAACATCATCGCAAAAATGGAGGGAGCCCAGCATGCAGTCAGTCTCGATGTTGAATACATCAACGCCGACGTTCAGAGCCAGGGTTATCTTTGTCCACTCGACTCACGATATCCTGACGGAAACGTCATACAGAGCATCCCTGAAATTTCGGAGGACGTCCAGCATTCCTCCGGACTTAACACGAAGTACATAAATTCCGATGTTCGGGCCCACGGATATCTTTATCCCATGGACTCCCGGTACCCAGAGGGTGCTGCTGCCGCTAGCTGTGAAAGTTACACCCCGGACTATTTGTCAGTTGCATCTTCCTGTGGCACGTTAGTGTGAGGGCGGAATATGTCGAGGCAGGCACTTCGGATACTGTGATGGCAGATGCTTTTGGGTAGCATCTTGAACCATCCATACTATGGCTGCTGATGATACTGCTGGTCCATTTGGTTGGACTCAGAAGCAGAAAGTTAAGACATAGGTGCCTTAACTAAACAAATCTTTTTGGTTTCCAGTTATGTTTTTAATATCAGCTTGCTGCTGTAAGATCAGTATTTTTGTGAGTTTTAACCTGTAGATTTTTTCATATTTTGGCCCTGGTGTTTGGGTTAAATATATTTTATGGTTGAACCATTTCTAATGCTGACTTTCTGTAGCTACATTGCTATAGAACACCTGCTATTCACAGGGAGTTTCTAGATTGGTGCTCTGAATGGAAATAAGTTGGCACAGACGGTAGAAGCTGGATCTGGAAACTGAGTTGACCTGATTAGATGAAAGATCCAAAGCTACTCCCAGGTCAGAAACAGAAGATGAAAACTGGATGAAGAGGAACCAGAGATGGAGAGAAGCTGTACTGATCACATGCTGCTGGAGGCAACCACCACCTGTGTATTATCAGGGTTGAGTCGCAAGTGTTTAGAGGAGAGCCAAGTGTTTAAGGCAAATGAGGTGGCCTCTAGTAAAAGCTCAACCGCTTATTAGTGTTGTTAATTTCATAATACAGACATTTATGCAGGACAAGGTAATTAATTCACTTAAGTGCTCACAATTTCACCATTTACTTTATTAATGGGTACAAGGGTAAGAGAGTTTATGTCATAGGGGATTTAGTGCAGATGGGTCAGTGTATGCAGGGACCCACAGCTGCTAGCTAGCTAGCTTTGATGATAAATATTTTAAGGTTATACCTATTTTAGAATTCCACCTAAGTAATTTTCTGCACAGTCCATGATTGTATAAAATGTTTTAAGTATAGCAGTGTTACATTCGATCATGTCCGAACAGTTACTTGCAGTGTGAACTATTTTTACATATTATGTTGTGTTTGTCAATTTCTGATTTCCATTTCTAAGTTTAACTGAGTGCGTCCCGACGGACGCGGAGTGTGCTGTAGATTTTCTGCGTCAGTGCCTTTTTATCGCTATTTTTGATAAATCTAATATTAGGTTTAATAGGTGAAAAGTGCTCAAGCGACAGGTTTAAATTATTGTGCGTGTCTTTTTTGAACGCTTCATGTCGTTGCTATAGTGGAACGTTTTAATTGTAAATCAAAGGTTCGTTATGTAGTTTTTAACTGATTTTATTCATGTTAGGCAGCACTCATAAGTTGGTAATGTCTTTACTTTTTAGTCTGTGCTGTTTTACATGTAGGTACTTTCCTTTTTGTGTATATAATAATGTATAGTGTCACATATGTATAGTGTTACCTGTTGATTGTGCTATTCTGTGCTACTATTGAGCACCTCTGAATATCAAACTGAAGGCATTTGTTATGTAAACAAGACACAATTTTCCTGTACGCCAGATGGCGGCACAAAAACTAGTCAAACTTGGACCCAGAGTCATTGATGACCAATGTTTCATAACAATTTCATGTACCTTACTTACTTGCAGTGTGTCACTTTGTACAATATTATGAAGATTATATACATGACATTAAAATATAAGGCTTTCCGGTCTAGTGTATTGTTGGGACTTGACTTGCAATGTACCGTGTGTGCATCTTCAAGATTCCTGGAGTGTGCGGACTTGAAATAATTTGTTAAAGCACTATTGATTATATTGGCTCTTTGGCCACGTCGTTTGATTTTGAGCCATAGGAATATAACATAATTAGAATATGCGATGTGTTTATATGCTGTGTGAATGTGTTCATCTGATATTGTAATTAGACTATTATATAGCGCCGTTTCAAAAGAGCCATTAATCACTGTATTCCAAAACATGAGAGACATTTCGTCCTTGTCGTGTAGTTTAAAAATGTTTTAGATTAACAACACAGTCAAGTGAATCAATTTTTTTTTCTACAATTCTTTGACTTCTTGAGTTTCATTCGTGCCTTTCCATTCCAGAATAATTTTATCTAGGCACTACATCCAAGTGCTGCTTTTATAAATTTGTGTTGGCAACCATGACATTTTAAGTAATTAAGGCACAGGCTTGGAACATACTCTTGAATAACTGCCAGGCTTCAACAGATTGTTAATCATGAGTTTGATGTGGCACAGTGGCCGATCGGTTAGAGCGGTCAGCCCGTAACGTTCAGTGTGTGTTGAGTGCGCGGGTTTGAGTCTCGTCCGGGGCGTCACTGTGTAGGGACCTTGAGCAAGTCCTTCGCGCACCATTGCTCTGCAGTACAACTGCAATTGCGCCATCGAGGCGTGTGTATGCACTTCTGAGCAAAAAGATGTTGGAAGAAGGGCGGTATCAAATTTCGGAAAATGAAAATGCATGAGTTATTTCTTAATGGTTTATTTTTTTAAAATGAAACGACTGTTGTGCCTTGTTGATGAGTCTATTGGAGTTTTTGTTCCACAGTGTTCCCGTGGTAACTGTTTTAAAATGGGTGTATATAATTTCATAATGTGTCTTTTATTAATGATGCTATTTCTTTATTAAATTCCCTGCTACAAAAGGTTTGGTTTTGTAGTCTTGTTCTTTGGCTATTTTCGTCCAATCTATAGAATGATTTCTGACACAGTCATGTTCATTGTGTGTGATCGTAATATTAAATGCGTAACGGTGGGCCCCAGTGTATTAACGAGCGTCGCAGTGAGATAGAGGGTTGCCCAAAAAAATTAACTGGAGCTCCAAATTCAGTAACCCACTGCCAAGGAGTCCAGAGAGGAGCTTTTATAATGGGTGTAGTGTACGTGGAAAGGTGTTTACCGACAGTGTATGACCATGTGGTCTTTACTGTTTTGTCTGGCAGTCTGGCTTATATATATAACTTTCATATATCGACCCTGTTCATTTTCTAATGAATTAATTGGGCTCGGTCCTTTACCACTGGCCAATGACGTCATTTGGGGCAGAGGGCACTTGCCCCTCTGAAATTTAGTGAATAGGCTGAATACGCAACCCCCACGGAGGGCCAATGCTGCCCGTTTGAATGGGCGGCACCCATTCAAGGTCCCATGCATGGACAGTGCAAGCCCGGGATTCAAATATCTAAAATTAACAGTATTTGGAAGTTAGCAGGCTAATAGTGATCAACATATCTCCCTCACATAATGAAATAGCTAAATTTACACATCGATGGGAATTAGTAAAATCTTGTAGCTACTCGACTATAATTAGCTGTTTGTCTAATTAGCTAATAACTTAGTATCTAATAATTACTAGTTGATCTGGTGGTTTTAACAGACTAAACGTCTTCTGAACCACTTTAAACCCTTGTTTTGTTATTACAATTAGAATAAGCCAGTGAGATTTACTAATCGATTAAAATTATTATAATCTTGTGGCCAATAAAAATATCAGCTGTTTTTTCACATTCGATTAGCTAATAATTAGTTACCCATCTCCGACTTCGAGATCAACATTACTAACTGAAAGATCAGAAGGTGGGGGGGTCAAATGATTCGGGTAGGAAGGAATTTCATGAAGAGGCAAGACTTCAATTTTAAGTGGAAAGTTGTTAAGGTGTTAGAGTTGTTCGTTTCATCATAAAGGGTCCTTAAAAGGGAAGCCGTTATGACGAGTCGACGTCTTTTTTAGTGGCATTGTTCAATGCTATAGAAAGTTGTCCTAGGTTCATAGTTTGTCGAGCACAAAGGGCCGCTAATTTGAAAAAGCGAACAGTTTATTTAGAATGAAACTGTGCAACGATTATAATCCTATACAACGCCTACACAGAAAGTCGCGGGATCCACAGGCGCAACGCTAATGAAGGTAGGTTTAAGACGTACACAACTCCCACCGTGTCTTACAGAATTCGACTAAGAGCCAAGGCCACCGGTGTTCAAGGACTGATGCGTCCACCTTGTTCTCACTGTGTGTGGTTGGTATATTTACGACTGTCTTATCATCATGTGTGCTATGTAAGGCGGCAGGAACCTTGTGTAACCTATTGACCTCTGCCAGCGGCGCCGCATTCTGGAGAGGGAGCAAGTGCAACATATTGACAACAGAAACAAGCAGGTATGTACTGAAGCCCACAGGGGACATGTTATTAAATTTTCTATAACGCGCACTAGAAAATAAGCACATTACTACTAGAGCTATACTTATAGTTTGAATTCGTTTATGCTTTCCCAGGTTATTGCAGACCTAGCATGAATTAGAAAATGGAACTGCGAAAATAAACTAATTGAAGAAAAATGGGATCCAGTATTATTTATCATCATTATTATTATTACTATTTGTAGCTCGCCGGCACAACCTTTCTGACTTGAGTTAACGTTCGCGATCAAGCTGATACCTATACTTGGCTTTAGAGTGGCACCTTAGAAGTTTGGAGCTTACGATTACGATTTGAACAGAGCAATAAAAATCGGAAGACATAGAACAATGAAGCCCTAACTATGAATCCAAAGTCGTGAACTACAAGCATGCAGAGATGTAACAATAATGATATCATATGGTGCATGGTTAGTTTGTTACTATAACGCAAACTGAAAGAATAGAAATTGTCGCATGTCCACTGTAGGCTTCCGTAGATAAGCCTACAGCTGCACCAACTAATATAGGCCTACACCAGCAGGTAGCCTACACTGAGGTCGTTTGTGGTTGCGGTTGTGAAGCCAAAATAAAAAGAGCGAAATTAGTTCCGGTTGGTGCAGTAACGGTATGCGGAATTTGTTTAGAAAAATACAGCGCTGCCTATACCGTTTACCAAGCCCACCGAGAGTGGGGTAGATGGGAAAATGCCCAAGGCCCCAGCAATTTTAGGGGCCTGAATCGCAATTAACTTGAGAGGGAATTATGAACGATCTTGGGGCAGTTAAATCCAGGAGTTATATTCCTCTGCCTGGGGCCACGAACTTCTTTCGTCAAAAACTTTTGAGGACTCTTATTTATCACTAACCAGAGTAGGCCTACAGTTTCTTATAAACTGTTGCCGTCGATACAATTATACAATTTTCCCGAATTTTTCCGCCTTGGCATTATATATTGGACCAAGCTGGTTAGCCAATAGAGTTTTACGGCAAAGCAACTTCTGGTCGGTAGGCCTATGCTAACAACGCAGTCAATGGCTGCATATTATGCCGTTAACATCTGCGTTTAGGCTATCGTCGAACTAAAAAGACTGCGGCCTTGAGTCTACTGGCTTACGTAACTCGTACATGTAGACAACACTAATCTGTTGGCAGGTCTAAACAGGTACGCGTGTAGGCTTACACCATTCCGGTACGTAGCCTATAGTTAGGGTCGCTGGTAAGTTCAAATAGTTCGCAAAAAGTACGGTTTTGCATACGTGTCTATGGTCTGGCGTAAAAGCTATGTCGTTTGGACTAAGGATTTGTACAACCAGAATACCAGATGCGTCTAGGGTCGACCCTGCGTCTCCCGTTATGGATAATAGTTGAACAGGATGTGTACGTGGGTATGTCAGCTCCCAAGTCAGCAGCAGCATTGGCTGCAAGCACGCACCAAAACCTGCTGGCAAGCTCTCCTTAGTAGCTCAGCCACAAGCCATTACGTACGAGACTAGCGGTGAGTAGGCGTGGCCAGCGAGACGTACCAGCGTCACGAATTGCGATCAGTTTTCGTCGATTTAGATAGTTGTTTACGTTGGTTCCTTCAGGTAGGTTTATAATCTGCATCCCAGCTCTTCACTCTTGCTTTTTGTTTATCGTTTAAAGGCCTGTTCACGGATATAGCGGAGTATGCGGCACGGGTGGCCATGGACCGAATTTCACCAAATTGTACCCGAAGATACTTGGCATCAAATGTAGTCAAACGCGCTAATTCACGATTTGTGGAAATGACCCTAACTTTTTATGATTTTTCAAAGTTCCCCATGAAACCATGTGAAAGTACTGTTGTTTATCTTTTTTGGAAGTCACGTCAAGCGTGTACGTATTCGCAATCTTTACAGATTTTGTGGCGCAATATTTGCACAATTTCTATAGCGCAATGCCTCTCAGACCGTCAAAAAATTATGCAATGAGAATTATGGCCATTACCGGTAAATCGACATTGTAAAGCAGACTTTTTCTGTTGGTGCTGTATTGGTTTATTAAATGAATGGTTTCATGTGGAACTTCGAAAAATCATAGGAATCTTCGGGTGACATTTGGTGAAATTCGGTCCATGGCCAAGAGAAGTAAACAGGATATTGAAAATCAGTAAGTAAAACACCTGGGGTCCTGCGATGTCGTGGGTAAGCATAATCTGAACATTTCTACAGCGCCCACAAAAAGCGAAGTCCTTTGAACCAGCGTATGCATAGGCGCTTAAGCAAAACAAAGTCGAGGTCAAGATCTAGACTGTCAGACGGCTAAGGCCGATGGTGTTTAGACTTGAAACAGAGGGCGATAGGGGGAAGAGGAGTGAACGACATGCCAGGAGGTAACAAGAGGTGGGGAGATAGCAGCTCTGGTTTTGGAGAGTTGGAGCACATTCAGCACGGCGCCTACGTCCATTGCAATGCAGAATCTCTGGTCCAATAATTTTCTTGCTCTCTTTATTAATTTGTATAATATGTGGCCGTGGATCGCGTGAACTCGTTTGCATGTAGATTTAAGCGTGTGAATCGTAATCGTTATCTCCAAATTTCTAAAACGCCTCTTGAAAGCTAAGCGCGGGGTACTAGCTTATTCACACGCTGATTAAACTGATGTCGATATATCCAATGTGTTTTAAAGGCATAGGCCTACATTCTCTTAATTTCAGACATCGCTGGAAACATTGCGAGTTCTTTCGAATAATTCTCGTGTAGACTACATCAGCGGACGCGATGCCCAGTTGTCTGCAGTTTCGCGATGAAACCTATGGTACGCAGTTCATGCAAAGACTGTCAGGGCTGAGACGTGACGGACTGTACGCTGACGTCACTCTGAAGATCGAAGATGAGACATTCCTCTGCCACAGGGTCGTTCTTTCGGCTTCTTGCGCCTATTTCCGTGCCATGTTCACGTCGGGATTGGACGAATCCACGTCAGGCAAAGTCGAAATCAAAGGCACCGATGCTCACATCCTGCGCAGTATCATCGATTACATCTACACGGCCGAAATAACGATTACAACGGACAATGCGCAACGCCTACTACAGGCGTGCGATCAGTTTCGCCTGGACAGTCTGCAAGAGGCGTGCGAAAATTTCATGCTGCAAGAGATCGAACCGACAAACTGCATCGGATGCTATAAGTTTTCAAAGTTGTTCGCGCTAAAGAAACTGCGAAATGGCACCCGGGTAGAAATGCTGACGAAGTTTAAGGAAATCGTCCAAACGTCCAGCGAATTCAAAGAACTGTCGGCCGAAGAACTAATCGAATACATAAGCGATGACGAACTGAACGTCGAAAATGAAAACGTCGTATTCGACGCCGTAATTCAGTGGATGCAACACGACGTCACGGAACGTCGCAGTGCATTCGATGACATCATCAATTACGTTCGTCTGCCGTTTGCGACGTCTGACTACCTGTGCTACGTCATCACGCAGACGGACATCGTCTCCAGTTCGAAAGCTGCGCGGGAAACGGTCGAAGAGGCACGGTTATATCACATGCTGGCCGACAAGAGGCACGAAATGGTCAGTCCGCGCACGATACCAAGACAGAGTTTCAGCTTGACCAGGCGGCTCGTGGTGCTTGGTGGTCTGATGAGGGATGACCGGGAAAATCGCCACTGCTGGTTCCTCAACGAGGAAAAATCGACGTGGCAACTATTGGCCCAGATGCCAAAGCCCAACTGGAAGTTCTACGCAGCCTGCATTCTCCAGAACGGAATCCTTATCACCGGCGGCTACCACGGAAACGTCAAGTCCGACTGTTGGCTGTTTGATACCGTGGAGAAGAAATGGAAGAGCTTTCCGGCGATGACTAGCTGCCGCTGCAAGCACCGGGCCGTCGTTCACAGCGAGAAGGTTTACATAATCGGCGGAGAGGACGACATGGATCGGCCGTTGACCGCCGTCGAAAAGTTCGACTGCCGACTCCGCCAGTGGACTAAATCGACGGACATGCCAACGGGTCTGTCGGATCCGCTGGTACACAGCTGCGCCGCCAACATCTACGTCTTCGGCGGCATCAGCGACGGCGATCAGACGTCGTGTCAGACACAGGTGTACGACCCCGTCTGGGACCGATGGTCCTTCAAGGCCGACATGCCGGAGCCGTGCCGACTCGGCGCCGGGGCCGTAGTCAACGATCGGATCTACGTCGTCGGAGGGTACAACCAGGCATGCATGTGTTACACGCCGACAACGGACGTCTGGACTATACTGACGAGACCGAGGGAGAGGCACGGAAACGCACCGGCCGTAGTCTGGCGGGGACGCATACTGTTGGCCGGTGGAGATATCAACAGCAGCGAGGTAACGACGGTCGTGGAGGAGTACGATACGCAGCAAGACAAATGGTCCTACTGGAAAACGGGTCTAAAGGAAGAACTGTCTTGTCACTACATGGTCAATGTCGACCTGTGCGGAATCTAAGACGTGCACTCCAACTGATCTGTATAAACTAGGCTGCTTTTAACATCCAAATCGAAATATAGGTGGGGTAGGGAATGCGCCGTTAGTCTTTGATACAGGTGTCCTATGTCTCCGAATAGTCTGAAGCTTAGCCTATATGCCGGGCATAGGCCTGCTCGGAAAGCCTGCATATCTGGGCATGTCACGTGTTGTTTGTTTACTATCTGCGTCATCTTTATAGACTTATTGAATGACATCACTGGGAATGATTACTCTGTACCTACCATTGCCATCAAATTTAGATGGTTTATGCACATGTCTAGAGGCAGACTCAAAATGTCGTTGAAGGTCAAACCAGCCGAGATGGGTGGGGACAAATGCCCAGGGCCCCGGGGATTTCATAAAGCTTATGAAAAATACTGTAATCAGTTATGTAAAGTTTATGGTTTATGTTTCTTTAAATATTATATTTCTGACATTAAATTTCAGTCAGTTTAAATCTTACTGCTACAGAGCTTGCCCGCTTCCATCTATTAAAAGTCCTGTGATTTCTCTGCCTACGGCCCATAATTTCTGTCGACGAGCCTACCAAAGACAAAACGCAACATTCTTAGAATCGTTACGCAACGGCAGAGCTTAATTTATTGTTTAAAAAGACGGCAAAAACGACCCTTCTTGAGTTAAGGACCATCTATTTAATAAGCAAATGCATAAACATAGGCAAGACTTTTAGTAAAGGCTACTGGGACAACAGTCAATCATAAGGACAAACACACAACGACCACGAATATTGGCTTTACATAATATTCCAGTTTTCTGTAACTACTAGTAGTGCTAGCTAGTTATTTGAAACTAGCTAGTGCTAACTAGCTACTTTCCCTAAAAATATCTAATGTTACGGCAGTTACATACAACCAAACAAAGTTTGTGAAATTGCCAGTAAGTCAGACTTTAGTTACAGGTTTACTTCAACTTTATGTTTTAGAATTACTAACACCAAGCCTTCTATAGCCTACTGGTTCAGTAACGTGCTAAGGAGCAGAAAAGGGGCCTGATTGAAACCTATAAGATATATTAAGATTATTACTCGGAAGGAGGCAAAATAGAGCAAAAGGAGGAAGGGGATAATAAGGGCAAAATGGATGGAAGGGGGAATGAGGAAATAAATCTCACCTTCCCTTTACTCCATTTTCCCTCTTCCTACCTTTCCCCATTTTGCTCTTTTCCTCCCTTTCTCCACTTTGCTCTCACTCTTCCTTTCCGCCATTTGACCCTACCCTCCCTTTCCTTCATTTTTTTTCTCTTCCTTTCTTTCGTTTTGCTCTCTTCCCCCTCTCCTCCATTTTAACATAACCCTCCCTTTCCTCCATGTGCTCTCTTCCTCCCTTTCCTCTATTTTTCTTCCTCCCTTTCCTCCATTTTTTCATCCCTTTCCTCCATTTTAGCCTCACTCTCCCTTTTCTCCATTTGCTCTCTTCCTCCATTTCTTCCATTTTGCCCTCACCTCACTTTCCACCATTTGCGCTCTTCCCCCCTTTTCTCTATTTGCTCTCTTACTCCTGTTCCACCATGTTGCCCTCACCCTCTCTTTCCTCTATCTATTTGCTCTCTTCCTCCTGTTCCTCCACTTTACGCTCACCCTTCCTTTCCTCAGTTTTGCCATTACCCCCACCCCTTTCCTCCATTTGCCCTCTTCCACCTGTTCCTTTTTGCTCTCACCATTCCGTTCTATATTGTAGTTCATTTCGGTTTGTAGTTGGGACCAAATATACGGTGTTCATTAAATACGATGAAATTTAATTCTTTTCTATTCGCTAAGTGGCGCTATGTGTACGGTACTTGTTTGGCACGATAAAATTAGTTCATTTATATTCGCTAGGTGACGCCATATGAGCGGTACTATTTGACTCGTTAAAACATGAGCATTCTTATAATTATAGCGACCGCCTCCTTAGGCGGTCGCTATATAAGAATGCAAATAATCATATTGGTCCTTAATAAAAACGTTTACATTTTGCATAGCGTCGCAAGCTGCTAAAAGAGCGTAATTCTATCAATTAGGCCAATTCTAGTCGAAACATATAGTCTAGCTAAGAAATCGCATCGTAGGGCAGGTAAGCAGCGTTGTTTACCACGCCTATGGTTGTGGGCCGAATTAAATTTGATGATGCAAGTTTCATTGAATTTTTGCAAATCTCTAGAATATTTGCACGCCTTTTTTGATATGCCAAAGAACACGAGGAACACCTCTTTCAGAAAGGTGGATGTTGACCAATTTTCGGAGGAGATCTGCCAAGAGGATCAGACGTCTGACCAAAGTGCTACCGGATCATCGAATGAAGTTATCTAAGCAGATCTGTAAAGCCCATAGGCCCATACACAACCAGTGACAACATACAGAACTATTATTCAGTTTGGACAAGGTCGATTTTTTCGAGGCCATGTACGGTTGCTATAATTATTATGTAAAAACATTTGCATTTTGCATTGTGTAGGCGTTGGCTGCGAACCATCCAGTCTCGGTGATGAAATCTTGGACTCATTGTGCTTCCAGCGTTCATATATTCAGAAGCATGCCTGCTGCATTAACACCATCGATTCATAATGGATTCATTAACACCATCGACTATTAGCCTATTATATATCTATGTTCTTCAAGATTGTAACCTTCATCTATTTCTTTTACCACAATTATCTCTGAATTATGATACATTCGACGCTACTTCAATGTGTAGTTTGATATTATACTAGTTTAAAGAGGCAAAAAATTAGTATTTTAATTTGTTGAAAATTGACAGTAATAGGAAGGTCAATGCGTTCTCAATGATTATTCCCGAATTTTACCGAAAAATCTCGAAATTTCGAAAAAATGATTATGGTCCGGAATTGCAATCTCTAGGTGTCGCTAAGCTGCATAAGGGAAAGCACAACACCATCCATTACTTCTGTCGAAATATGTAGTCTGAATTCGCATCGTAGGGCAGGAAATCAACGTTGTTTACTATGCTTCGTGTTGTTGACTGAGGGAAATTTGTTTATGAAAGTATTCTTTGGATTTTTATAAATCGGTAGAATTATTGCACGCAAATTTTGAAATGTCAAAGAACACGAGAAACACCGCTTTTAGGAAGGTGGATGTTGACCGGGTTTTGGACGAGATCGACCACGAGGATCAGCGCGGCTGACTAAAGTGCTATCGGACCCTTGCCTTGGATGATTCAGGCCAAGTATCCTTTTAAAATTCGGTGAATTCCGTGTACAAAAGCGTAAAGTCACATTGATTTGATGGCAGAAATGAACAGTGGCTGAGTGTTGATTTCTGTGCATTTTGCCTTCCAGCCTCATCGTCCGGGTTCAGTATCTGATTCACATAGTAGTTTAATAGTCCTGGAAGGAAAGAATCTCTTGTTAGAGGCTTTATTGTAACATTACGCTGTCGTTTGTATAGGGCCTGGGACATTTATCTTTCGCCATTTTAACATTAAAAGTTGTTGTGATGGCTTTTTTAATAATAATAATTACACTAGCAATACTACACAGTGCTATATTATGCAATCTATTGTGATCTAGTACTATCTGTAGCTACGTTATCATAGATGTGTACATTATTGGTTATTCATATTGTGCCTTGAATAGGGTTATTGATTTTGGTTGTATTTGAATTTGATGGTTTTATGCCATTTAAATTCCCCCTTTATGTACCGTATTCTGTGCCTTAGGTAGGGGACCATAGTCCCTCTGAGCCATTGGTTCTCCTTAACTTCTTGTCTAGCTATTCAGAGGGAAAAATGCAGACACTCCTCAGTGCGTCCTCAGAAATGCTCCGATCTCCACGAAGAATCAGGCAGTCAAGGTAGAGTGAACATTTCATTTTTATTAGATTCAGCCTTTTGTTCGACACTGTCTCACCTTTAAAAATATGTGCCTCATGTTGATAGACAGACAGACAGAGAGACTGACACATACACACACACACACACACACAGAGTTCCATCCATACACACATTCATAGACACACATGCAACCATCCCTACATAGACATAGTGGATAACACACTGGGGCGCAGAGCTGAGGAACCAAGTTCAATACCCATATCCCCGTAAGGTTGATTAGTACATCCTTCAATGGGTGTCGGCGTTGGTTAAGTAATAACGATAACGATAATTTTATTGTAACCAAATCAATTAATGCAATGAATGTGTAACATAGCAACCATATAAAAATAATAATCATCGAATAGTGTTAAGTTACAAGGGAAGGCCTTAAGGGAGATCCTACCACTGACAGTGTCAGCCATAGCAGCAAAGCTCTGATAGCGCCTTGCATGGCTGCTCAAAGTTCAATTCTACTCATGTAATAACTTGTCATAATTTTTTTTAAAGTCTTTGTAATCATTCTGTGTTGTTGTCAGTTTGAATTTAAAAGTAGATTATTTTTTTAAAGTGTATGCACACAAGCATACACACACACACACACACATAGACAGATGCATTCATTCATACATGCACAGATGCATTCATTCATACATGCACAGATGCATTCATTCATACATGCACAGATGCATTCATTCATACATGCACAGATGCATTCGTTCATACATGCACAGATGCATTCATTCATGCATGCACAGATGCATTCATTCATACATGCACAGATGCATTCATTCATACATGCACAGATGCATTCGTTCATACATGCACAGATGCATTCATTGATAAATGCACAGATGCATTCATTCAGACATGCACAGATGCATTCGTTCATACATGCACAGATGCATTCATTCATACATGCACAGATGCATTCATTCATACATGCACAGATGCATTCATTCATACATGCACAGATGCATTCGTTCATACATGCACAGATGCATTCGTTCATACATGCACAGATGCATTCATTCATGCATGCACAGATGCATTCATTCATACATGCACAGATGCATTCATTCATACATGCACAGATGCATTCATTCATACATGCACAGATGCATTCGTTCATACATGCGCAGATGCATTCATTCTTACATGCACGGGTGCATTCATTCATTTATGCGCATATGCATTCATTCTTACATGCACAGATGCATTCATTCATACATGCACAGATGCATTCATTAATACATGCACAGATGCATTCATTGATAAATGCACAGATGCATTCATTCAGACATGCACAGTTGCATTCATTCTGACATGCACAGATGCATTCATTCATGCATGCACATGTACTAAAATAGGTGTTGAAGAGAGATCTATGCAGACAATAATATTAGTTAAAGTGCCTAATAACGTATTTGAATTATAATTAGCAAGATCTTGTAGCTAATAGATTGAAATTAAAAGTTTTTGTTTATCAAATTGATTAGCTAATTGATTAGTTAAATTGGTAATCAATTAAAATTAGAATTGTACAAATATTAGCTATTTGTTGCCCATCACTGGTATTAAATGCACTAATAATTAAGACCTTAAGGAGGAGAGAGTAGTAGAGTACTAAAGGTGACTGGTAAACCAATGCAGTTTGTTGTTTAAATATTAAGTGTAGCCTTGTAATGTAATGGAGCATTTATATAGCACTGCTTCAAGATATCTACTCATGACCTGCCATTGCCAAGTTCTGCTGTTCAAATAGGTAAACTATTTGTTTTCTTTTCTTCAGTGTTGGTTGCAGGCCGTGCTGAAGGTTCTGATGTCGTTCAGGGTCAACGAGATCGAGGCCGGCCTCGAAGACCTCGATCAGACGAAACAGGACACTCTGATGAAGTACATCTGTCGAGGATTCGAGAGACCATCGGAGGGCAGCAGCGCACAGCTTCTCATTTGACAATCAAAGGTAATTAGTAGTATTACTTGTTTTATTATTACTGATAATGATGTAATGTAATCGAACATTTATATAGTGCCCCAAGTTACTTGCTCAGAGGTGCTTTTAATATTACTACAATTATTACAATTATTATTATTATTATTATTATTATTATTATTATTATTATTATTATTATTATTATTATCATCAACCGAAATATAAAAAAATGCAGGAGTTAACGAAATGAAGGTCTAGGCCTATTATTATGTCACTAATTTTATTATTATTATTACTATTATTATTATTATTATCCCTCCCCCAATACAAAAGTGGGGCTGAAATGTCTCCTCTGACTTCAAGGTGAGTTTCAAGGAAACCAACCGCTTTGAGGGGAAAAGATGTTGATGAGCAGTTCCTTTAGCTGGCCCCATAACAGCCATGGGTATGGAGTCTTAGCGACTTCATTTTCTTGGCCTCAGCATATGAGGGTGTGCACGCGGTCCTCTCCCGCGCCAGTCTCATCTTCCCACCGACAGCGTACGGTCAATGTACTCATTCATTATAGCTGAGTTGGCTAGGGCTATGGGTGCACATGGAGGGTGAAGGAAGTGTATTATTTGGTTCCTGCATTGATGATCATGGCCAGAGCTTTGGAATCTTTGTGGATGTCTGATATTTGTGGATATTTATTGTCTTGAATTGATAGAAACCATGTTTGAGGCTGTGGCCGATGATGAGAGATGCATTGTTGTGTTTTTGATATGATATCTACTGATTAATTTTAATTAGAATTCTGTACTTTTAAATGTATTGTACACCAGAGAGCGGTTATGCAGTTGGTTCAATAAAGAATATACTTACATACTTACTTGGGCTTGAATTTAAGGCTTGAATTTTAGGCTTGAATTTTATTATGATTTGGGAATTTATTTAACTGATGTCTAATTCATGGATTAATTCAGTTTGAGAAATTTAGTAAGTAAGTTATTTGAGTGGGATTTATAGAGTGAGTAAGTAACTATTGTTTGATTTATGGATTGATTCAGTGTGAGTAAGTTAGTAAGTAAGTAATTTGAGTATGATTTATAGAGTAATTCATTTTGAGAGTAGTTAGTAAGTAAGTAATTTGAGTGTGATTCATAGATTGATTCAGCTTCAGAGTAGTTAGTAAGTAAGTAATTTGAGTGTGATTTATAGATTGATTTATTTTGAGAGTAGTTAGTAAGTAAGTAATTTGAGTGTGATTTATAGATTGATTTATTTTGAGAGTAGTTAGTAAGTAAATAATCTAAGTGTGATTTAAAGATTGATTCAGTTTGAGAGTAGTTAGTAAGTAATTTGAATGTGATTTATAGGTTGATTCAATTTGAGAGTAATTAGTAAGTAACTAATTTGAGTGTGATTTATAGAATGATTCATTTTGAGAGTAGTTAGTAAGTAAATAATCTGAGTATGATGTATAGATTGATTCAGCTTCAGAGTAGTTAGTAAGTAAGTAATTCGAGTGCGATTTATAGATTGATTCATTTGGAGAGTGGTTAGCAAGTAAGTAATCGAAGTGTGATTTATAGACTGATTCAATTCAATAGTTAGTAAGTAAGTAATTTGAGTGTGATTTATAGATTGATTCAATTCAATAGTTAGTAAGTAAGTAATCGGAGTGTGATTTAAAGATTGATTCAATTCAATAGTTAGTAAGTAATTTGAGTGTGATCTAAAGAGAGTAGTTAGTAAGTAAGTAATGTGAGTGTGATTTATAGATTGATACAGTTTCATAGAAGTTAGTAATTAAGTAATTTGAGTATGATTTATAGATTGATTCAGTTTAATAGAAGTTAGTAAGTAAGTAATTTGAGTATGATTTATAGATTAATTCAGTTTGAGAGTAGCTAGTAAGTAAGTAATTTTAGTATGATTCATAGGTTGATTAAGCTTGCGATTAGTTAGTAATTTAGTTATTTGAGTGTAATTTAATAATTAATTCAGTTTGATTAAGTTGGTAAGTAAGTAAATAATTTGAGTCTTATGACTTAAAGATTGATTCAGTTTGAATAAGCTAGTGAGTAAATTAGTTATATGAGTGTACTTTAATGGTTGGTTCAGTTTGATTAAGATACAAAGTAAGTAGGTTATTTGAGTGTACTTTAATGATTGATTCGGTTTGTGTTAAGTTAGTAAGTAAGTAATTTGAGTGTAGTTTAAAGATTGATTCAGTTTGAGTAAATAAGTAATTTGAGTGTAATCTAATGATTGGCACAATTTGAGTGAGTTATTAGGTAAGTAATTTGAACGATATGATTTAAAGATTGATCCAGTTTAATTAAGTTAGTACGTAAAATGTACGTATTTTGAGTTTTCTTGGATTTCATACGGTGTTCTTTGAAACATTGAGAAATTTTAAACTGTTTGATAATCACTTGAAAATAGTTTATTATGATAAAGAGAAGTTATATAAGCCCCATTGAGGTCAAAAATCATCGCATTTACATAATTTTATTTTTATTTTTATACAGCTTAAAACGTCAATATCTCTGTTATATCTTCATCAAGTGAAGATATTTCTGCAGTCCGCTGTTGTCCATAGGCCCATAAACAAGCTGTAAAAAAATTATTCAGTTTGGAGAAGGTCGACTTTTTTGTCCAAAAAAACCAATGATGGTTAGTCCATTGGTTTTTTCGCACAAAAAAATTGACCTTCTCCAATTTTTTCCAGGCTGTGTATGGGCCTACAAGCATCATGGATCTGCAGAGATATCTTCAATTGATGAAAGAATAACAGAGATATTACGGTTTTCCTGAGAAATCAAGAAATTTTAAAGTATTTGTGATTCACTTTTAAATAGTTTATTATGATAAACAGAACCTATATGAACCCAAATTAAGTTAAAAATCATTATATTTCCCCCCAAAAAAATTATTTTGGAAAGATAAAAATGTCAATATTTCTGTTATTTTTTCAATATTTTTTACCGAAATTTGATACCGCCCTTCTTCCAACATCTTTTGCTCAGAAGTGCATACACACGCCTCGACGGCGCAATTGCGGTTGTACTGCAGAGCAATGGTGCATGAAGGACTTGCTCAAGGTCCCTATGCAGTGATGCCCCGCACGAGGCTCGAACTCGCTCGCTCAGCACACACTGATCGTTACGGGCTGACCGCTCTAACCAATTGGCCACTGTCCCACACCATTAACTGAAGATATTTTTGCAGTCTGTTGATTGCCTATGGGCCCATACACATGCTATAAAAAATTATTCAGTTTGGAGAAGGTTGACTTTTTCGTCCAAAAAAACTTATTGACTAACCTCCATCGGTTTTTTCGAGTGAAAAAGTCGACCTTCTCCAAAGCGAATAAATTTTTTACAGCTTGTGTATGGGCTTTTAAGCATAACAGATCTGCTCAGATATCTTCAATCGATGAAAGAATAACCGAGATATAAACATTACAGTTTTCTTGAAAACTAGAGAAATTTTAAAGTGCACCAGAATTGCTTTAAAAGGTTTATTATGACAAAGTCAATGAAGCCATACTTATATTGGGCACTTAATTTCTTTTGACAGATTACTACAAAATCCTACAACTTGGAAACCGATTAGAAGACCCAAACACAGAAGAAGACAGGTAATTTAAGAAGCCAAAATCATTTATTATTTGGAAGTATTCCTTGTATATAATCTCAGGAAACATCTCTGTAGAGAAAAGTAATTGTTTGTTCTTAATAGCATAAATCAGTCCATGTTCATAGTCTTATGAAGAGCATTTTCTTCATAAATCAGTCCATGATGCTGTGAAGACTTCTCTCACGAACTTTCATTGCTGTCGGAGCTGGAGCTTCTCTAGACACTGAAAGCAAAGCAAAACATTAATTTAAACTTTGTTTTTATTAAGTTATATTATGTTAGGCATTAAAATCCTTAATAGGGCAGAAATACAGTTGGAGTTTTTGCTCCATCTGTGCCCATAGCCAGCTCGGCTATAATGAGCAAACTAGCCAGCTCGGCTATAATGAGCAAACTAGCCAGCTCGGCTATAATGAGCAAACTAGCCAGCTCGGCTATAATGAGCAAACCAGCCAGCTCGGCTATAATGAGCAAACCAGCCAGCTCGGCTATAATGAGCAAACCAGCCTGCTCGGCTATAATGAGCAAACTAGCCTGCTCGGCTATAATGAGCAAACCAGCCAGCTCGGCTATAATGAGCAAACTAGCCAGCTCGGCTATAATGAGCAAACCAGCCAGCTCGGCTATAATGAGCAAACCAGCCAGCTCGGCTATAATGAGCAAACCAGCCAGCTCGGCTATAATGAGCAAACTAGCCAGCTCGGCTATAATGAGCAAACTGGGGGTGGTAAGATAGAGAGATCTATCTTACCACCCCTAAGGGCACAGATGGAGTATAAGCTCTTATAGAACTTATAAATAGTTTATTATGATATGGGTTTCTTGAAGGGAGCTATATAAATTTTCGAAATGAATGAACACACTTTAGGTCAAATATCATCATAATATTGTGATATTTGACCTAAAGTGTGTTCATATATAAAATGCCTGCTATCAAACTGAATCACTTCCTAAATCGCAATCAACAGTTTGCTCAATATAACCAAGCTGACTAGGGGCACATCTTATGTTCTCTAGCCAGCTTGGCTATAATGAGCAAACTGTTGATTGTGATTTAGGAAGTGATTCAGTTTGATAGCAGGAGTTGTTATTCTTGTTGTAGCTGCTTGCAGTGACCGTGGTCTTGGAAGTGTCATCCGAGGCTTGACCGCAAGAGAGTTTGGAACCAGCGTACTCGACAGGCAGGCACTACATTCCCTCCACCGATTCTGTGGAAACGACTTTCATCTGAAATCAAAGAAAAACTCTTCATTAGACACTCGATGCTGACAAAATACCCTTACGGAACACTTGATCCGATGTTGAACATTGAGAATTGTAGATGTGACTTTTATTACGTTTGTGGTTGGGACTTAACTGTGGCAGAGTTGCTGTTGACTTTACAGTTGTGTGTGTAATGCTGTTACACAGGTCAGCTGACATTTTTTTAGAAATACAGTTATGCTATGTTATGTGAAACTGAATATATGCAAGATGCAGATCAGTATCAAATGTCTTGGTTCTTCTCAACTCACAATTGTACACTGAACTCGACTTACATGCATACTAAAGCAACTCTCTGGCTTTCGGGCTGCCTTAGCATTCCTGTATGTATGCATTTGGTTATTTATATAGCGCCTTTTGCGAACTTCACCAAGGCACTAAGTGAATTCACCCGCTTTACCAAGTAAAGTCAGCCATGACCAAGCTTCTTGTTCTGCTCCAGTCCCAGGTCAAAATCTGGGAGGTCAAGCAAAGAGCCTCATCGAGGCTAAGACTGCTGAGTGAATAATCCACCTCTGCATCAGATATATATCCCAAATACACGGTGAAGGCCTTATCGGAAAAAAATCAAGAAATTTCAAAGTTTTTGGGAATCATTTGAAAATAGTTTATTATGATAAAGAGAAGCTATGTGAACCCAATTGAGCTCAAAAATCATCATATTTACATAATTTTATTTTTATTTTTTACGGCCTAAAATGTCAATATCTTTGCTATTTCTTCATCAAGTGAAGATATTCTGCAGTCCGATGTTGCCCATAGGCCCATAAACAAGCTGTGAACAAATTATTCGGTTTGGAGAAGGTCGACTTTTTTGTCCAAAAAAAACCGATGATGTCCATCGGTTTTTTTTGCAAAAAAATTGACCTCCAATTTTTTCCAGCCTGTGTATGGGCCTACAAGCATCACAGATCTGCAGAGATATCTTCAATTGATGAAAGAATAAAAGAGATATTACGGTTTTCCTGAGAAATCGAGAAATTTTAAAGTATTTGTGAATCACTTTAAAATAGTTTATTATGATAAACAGAACCTATATGAACCCAATTAAGGTAAAAAATCATGATATTTTGATTTTTTTAAATTGTTGGGAAAGACTAAGATGTCAATATCTGTCATTTATTTCTTCATAAAATGAAGATATTTCTGCAGTCCGTTGGTGCCCATAGGTCCATAAATAAGCTGTGAAAAAATTATTCACTTTGGAGAAGATCGAATTTTTTGTCTGAAAAGACCGATGGACTAACCTCCATCGATTTTAAGTGCGAAAAAATTGACCTTCTCCAAACCGAATAAATTTTTCAGACCTTGTTTTTGGGCCTATAGACATCAACAGACTGCAGAAATATCTTCACGAAATAACAGAGATATTGACATTTTAGGCCTTCTTAAATAAAATAATTTTTTTAATATTATGATATTTGATCAAAATTGGGTTCGTATAGCTTCCCTGAGTCATAATAAACTATTTTACACTGATTCCCAAGCACTTTAAAATTTTCTCGATTTTTCAAGAAAATCATAATGTCTTCAAAAATAAAACACAAATGACCTAAATTGGGTTCATGTAGCTTATCTTTATCATAACAAACTCTTTTAAAGCTTAAAGACTCCCAAACTTAAAAACTTTCTCAATTTTTCAAGAAAACTGTATGAAAAACCAATAAAACTCAAATTACTTACCTACTTACTGACTTGCTCAAACTGAAACAATCCTTAAATAGGCCTAACACTGAAATTACTTACTTGTTAATTACTCTCAAATTATCCAAATCACACTCATGCTACTTACTTACTAACTTATTAAAACTGAGTCAATCTTTAAATCACACTCAAATTACTTGCTTACTAACTGACTCAACCTCAATCAATTTAAAAATCACATTAAAGTTACATACTAACTGCTATCAAACTGCAATTTTTAAATCACACTCCAATTACTTACTTATATACTCAAACTGAGATATAGACATTACGGCTTTCTCGCAAAATCTAGACATTTTGAAGTGCTTGGGAATCACTTTAAAATAGTTAATTATGACAACGAGAAGCTAGTCCTATTTGTTAACCCAATTCAGGTAAAAATTAATCATATTTTAATTGAATTACTGCAAAATTCCATCATTTTAATCTTAATTTTAGAACCAGACCCTAGCCCAGTCTGAGAGTTGGATCGGGGCTAAGATCCCGACACAGACCCTGACCAAGACCCAGAGTTGTATGGTCTCGAGACAGTTTTTTAGTGTCTCGGTCTCGGAAGCCTTCGGTCTCGGTCTCGAGGTAGTGTCTCGAATTTTCAGAAACTGTTTTGAAGTGAATGTCTTGTTCTGTCTCGAACAAGCGGTCTCGATAAGTTTCGCATGAGCTGTCTTAAAATCTTGCGCGACAATATTAAAACTGTTCTCTGGATTTCTCACTATATACATTATAAGTTTCAAATTGAAATTACAAATAAACATTATTCCCGAAAACTGATACATTAGCATTTTTCAACATTTTATACAGGATCACTTGTCTTTTACTGTCTCGTACTGTCTCGAATCTAGTGTCTCGGTCTCGGTCTTGGTACCTCACTATCTCGGTCTCGGCACCTCACTGTCTCGGTCTCGTATTGGTCTTGAAGTTTCATGTCTTGCATACAACACGGCCAAGACCTAGGATCGAGACCCTAACCGAGACCCAGACCCTGACAGACAGCTAGACCCAGACCAAGACCGAAACCCTGACCAAGACCTCAAATGACCAAGACCATGACCCAGGCCGAGACCCCGAGCAAGACAGAGACCACGACACCCAACCCGACTACGAACGACTCCCTGATTGAGACAAAGACCTTGACCCAGAGCCTGACTCTGACCATGGTGTAAGAGATACACCATGCTATGACAAAGACTGAGACTCTGACCATGGCCCATACATACCTAGAGGTCCTAGACTCAGACCAAGTGCGCTGAAATCGATTTCAAAATGTCATATTATGGGAAAGAGAAGCTATACGGTTAAAAAATCATCATAGTTTAATCGAATTACAGCAAAATTGCATCATTTTAATCTTTATTGTGAAAGCTTCAAATGTCAATATCGCTATTGTTTTCTTTCATCGAATGACGATATCTAGGCCTATGCAGAATTGCGATGTTTATAGGCCCATACACCAGCTGGGCAAAAGTCACGCTGCCTGTTCATATAGCGCTGTATAAATTCCTAGAAATCAATTTTGTTATAGCGCTATTACTTTTTCAGCGAAAGAATGTATCGATGCAGACACGTGATACTCACAGTTCCCGGATGATTGTAAGCTAGTACCACGAGGCAATGTTCTTCCTTCTTTCTTCACTTGTACGGAGGAAAACGGATCACATTCTTACAATCCATTCACGTCATGCTTCGACACGTCCTTAACAAAATCAGCTTAAACTATAAAATACTGCCTTTGTAGATTCCGCAGAGGCAATGACGTTACTCAAAGCATTAGGACTCCACATGTTGTTAAAACTTCTTATAGCCTACTATGAATGGCCACCTGCTTGGAATCATTGAAGTGTGTCCAACCCTACATTAGTTCATTTAGCTGCTCAATTATATTACGCAATTGTCTGCGCGGGAAATTTGACTAGAATCAGATTGTCTGGTATGATACTCTCCCATGTATTTATTCGTGGAATGTAGACCCATATTGCTACATGTATGTTTGCATATGTTTGCATGCCTCTACCTGTGCATGTATTTATGTGTGTGATCCCAACTATCATCGTATTTTACTCGAATCGTTGCAAAATTCTAAAAATTTAATCTTATTATTGAAGGAATAAAATGTCTGTTTTTCTATTTTTCTTTTATCGAAATGATGGAATGAAAACATTTATGCAGTCACAGACGCCGACTTTTAGTGAAAGCTGCTGGGGCAACAGGTCAAGGATAATATTGTGCAACAGCCAACAGTGTCTCTCCATGCTCAATCATTCGTAAATGTAACGTACTGAAAATCCTCGAAAATTTCTCAGCACTCACAAAAGCCACGTCAGGGAGACCAGCTTATTTACCGGCGCTAAAGACAAGCACTAAACAACCACGAGCATTACTTAAAAAGAAAGGAAGAGAGCAAATTGAGGAAAGGGAGGAACAGACCTTACGGAGGAAAGGGTGGGTGAGAGCAAGTGGAGGAAAGAGAGGAAGTTAGCATATGGAGGTAAAGAGATGGCGATGGAAAAATGTAGAAAGAAAAGGAAGAGAGTTAATGGAGGAAAGAGAGGGTGAGGGCAATTGGAGGAAGAGGAGGAAGAGAGCAAAGTATAGGAAAGGGGAAAATGAGGGAATGTTAGCCAATCGAAATGAACTAATTTTTCACCCTTCTCTTCCTCCATAAGCCCTCATCCTCCTTTTCTATAGTTTGCTCTCTTCCTCCCCTTCCTCTAATTGCCCTCACCCTCTCTTTCCTCCATTAGCTCTCTTCCTCCTTTCCTACATATACTCTCTTCCTCCCCTTTCTCCATTTCCCCCTCCCTATCCTCCTGCTATCTTCCTCCCTCACGTAGCCATATAATGCAATGGAGCACTTATATGTCACCCCTTCGAGATATCTACTGATGACCAACCATTGCACTATCCTCCGTTAGACGAACGACAACGAAACAAGTTAGGATATAAGCCTTTAACTCCGTCAATGCTCACACTGGAGGTGCCAGTCCAAGGCCTGGATGAAAGAGGAGGGCGACGCTGACGAAGCTTTGTAATCACACAGGCGACCTGGAGGAAAGGGAGGTTGAGTGCAAATTTGGGAAAGTGAACCAATTATTTCGTATTAAATAATCGCCGAGTACATATCGCCACCTAGCGAATGGACGTAAACTAATCACATCGTGTAAATATACACCGTACACGTTGCATCACCTAGCGAATAGACGTGAACTAATCACATCGCGTAAATCGACACCGTATATATATATATATTATATAATATATATATATATATATATCGCCACCTAGCGAATGGATGTGAACTAACTATATCTTGTTTAATAGACATCGTATATTACGGTATATATGGTGCCACCCAGGGAATCGAAATGTACTCAAATTACTCACCCTTCCTTTCCTCCATTTACTCTCTTCCACCCTTTCCTTTTTTGCCGTCACCCTCCCTTCCTTCATGTGATCTCTTCCTCCATTTTGCTCTCATTCTAACCATTCCTTCCTTTCCTCCATTTCACGCTCACCCTTCCCTCCATTTGCTCTCACATTCACCCTTCCACCATTCGCTCCATTTTCGTGAAGGTTACCTAGATGTAGTTGGGATTTTGCGGATAAGAAGTCTACTTCCTAAAAATTTAATAAGTTAATTCAAGTTTGAGTATGGTCCTATTAGAACTATAAATCTACTCAGATAATTCATTCGATGAAAGAATAACAACCCACCCACTGATCAAACCACCCACCAATCATCCCACCCACCAATCAACCCACCCTCCGATCAATCCACCCTCCGCTTAACCCACCCATAGATCAATCCATCCATCGCTCAACCCAACTCCTCCGATCAGCCCACCCACAGATTCACCCACCGATCAACCCACCCATCGCTCAACCCACCTACCAATCAACCCATCCACCGATTAACCCACCCGCGGATCAATCCACCCACCCATCGATCAACCTACCGGCGGATCAATCCATCCACCCACCGATCAACCTACCCGCGGATCAATCCATCCACCCACCGATCAACCTACCCGCGGATCAATCCATCCACCCACCGATCAACCTACCCGCGGATCAATCCATCCACCCACCGATCAACCTACCCGCGGATCAATCCATCCACCCACCGATCAACCTACCCGCGGATCAATCCATCCACCCACCGATCAACCTACCCGCGGATCAATCCATCCACCCACCGATCAACCTACCCGCGGATCAATCCATCCACCGATCCCCCAACTGATCAACTCACCAATCCATGGACACACCCACGGATCCACTCACTCGCCGATCCACCGATAGATCAATCCAAAAGATCGTGGTTTTCTTGAAAATCGATAAATTTTAAAGTATTTGAGAATCGATTTCAGTTTATTATGGTAAAGGTACATTAGCCTGGGAAAACTTCGAGATCAACCGATAGTTAGCATCGAAATGAGCAAGAGTAATTAAACACTGTGCTAAAAGGAAGCAACACGAAACCGAATAATGTGAAAAAGGCGAATTAGACGACATATTATTCGAATTACATCATAATTTTATTTTTAAACCCCGAATCCCAAATGTTGAATATGAAACAATTCCACATAGTTCTATAATTTTTTCATTTGACATAGCGCCCTTGTATTAGGTCGTGGTATGGCTTTTGTGTGTGCCGAGTAATTTTCGAAGATTTACATACACACCACATTTAAACGAATGAAGATATCTATCCAGTGAAATATCAGATCTATGCAGACACGTGATACTCACAATTTCCGGATGATGGTGGTCGAGAATCACACGGGAAGTTTCTCTTAGTCTCTCACGCGTAGAACAGATCAAATTCTAGCAATCCATGGAGTCCATCTGTAATCTTTCATATCTTTTTAAAAATCAGCGTCCAAGCTATTAAACACTGTCTGCGATAGAGTCCGCAGAGGCAGTAACTCAAAGCTTCGAGACCCACGGGGTTGTTAAAACAACGTATAGGCCTACTGACGATGGCCATCTGCTTGAAATCATTGAGGCGTGTGGATCCCTGCATTGCCTGGTCAATTAATGACGCAACTACGCGGAAAATTTGATAAGGACTCCAATCAGACATATTACTCAATTGTCTGATATATATATATATATATATATATATATATATACTCATGCAAGTATGCATTCGTGGACATTTCATTCACTGATCTTTGTTATCACACAATGTTGTTGAACTGCAGCTATAATTACAGGCCTACCAAACAGCCTTCGTGGAAGTACGGCTGCTTATATGTTCGCATGCACTTGTTTATATATACATTTTTCGATCTGCTGAATAAAACTTTTGATTGATTGATGTGCCTTTGTATCAAAGTTATATTGTATTTACATATCTCTACAGCGCCTCTCCCAGTACAACCTAATCAGAGGCGCTCTCAGTGCGAAAAGCCCCGTAATCGTAATCTGCACATTTCTAAAGCGCTGCTTGAAAGCCAAGCGCAGGGCATCAGCTTATTCACGAGCGCTGCGTCAAATCGAAAGGGTTGTCCAAATAATAGTCCGCAGGAGGTCAGAGTTCGGTTTCCAAAAGGTCAACAGGGACGCAGAGTAGCTGATAAGGAGAGTGTCGGTTTGGCCGAGGATTGGCAAGCGGAAATGTCTAGTAATGTTGATAAGAATTTAAAATTCGTGGAATGCAGGGAAAAGCAGAAGCCTCCACAAGTTATAATCAAAGAGCGAGGCACAGATGGAATATCAGTCCAAAGCAAAGGACCATCATACGCATAAGCACAATGTGTGTGCGTGCACTTCGATCCTTCGGTCAACCCTCCCTTCAACCAAACTCAACAGTACAGTTAATTACATTTACAGATACATTATGCTAGACGATTTACTTGAGTTAAGAACAATAGGGATCTAAAGGAAAAACCTAAAGAGACCATAGGTCCCGCTAGCAGGGCTAGCCTTTAACTAGATAATCACAGCAGCAGGTTATAAGTAGGCCTTTGAACAAAATATCTGAACTAGTTAACTAAACCATTATAATAACAAAACAGAAAAATTCCAAAAGAAACAGAAAAACTGTGTACACAAGTTCAGGCGAATTTGATAGCAGGTAATCTTTCAATTTCAGCTAGCTAAGGACCCGCTAATGGATGCTAGCTACTCAGTCTTCAGAGTAAGGAGAACTATGGGAAGACTTTGGCAATAAAGTAAGTCCAGTCAAAACTATGCACAGAAACCAAAATTATTCCTTATGCATGTTGTATCGGTTGCATTTTCTAATGAAAATTAAATTGAAGTGTTAAACATTTGCTTCATCTCCTATAATCCAAATAACAAAACCACCTGGAATGTGCCCAATTTTTTTATTTTTAACTTTAAGACAACTTTAATCTGTAAGGATTATACATTATTTTTCGTTTTTTAAACATGCCTAATCAACAAAAAGGAAAAGCGTGATTGATCCCCAGCAGTAATGATGTTTAACGCATAGATAACCATGGTGAACATGCAAGCTAGAGAGAGATCTACAGAAAAGTTCCAGATACAAGACAGGCTTCCATTTAGGCAGTTTCAATGTCACAAAATCATGTTTTTGATGTCAAACAGACAGAATATTTCAAAATTTTAACAGTTTGCATATTGAAAAGAATGCATTGTTCAACGACACCAAATGGATGACAAAACGTAGTCGGACTTGACTAAGTTCAAACAACAGCCTGCAAAGACGTTTGACTCTATGGAACGTTCTAGTGGAGGTTGTACTTGACATAAGGAACTTCTACGTCTTCACCGTTTTCGTCGTTGCAGCACAGCTCAAAGACCAACGCCCTAACGTGAGGAGGGATCTTCTTCTTTGAAACACTTCTCACCAACTCAGGCATCCTAAATCATAACAGAAAATACTCAACTCAAAGAAAACCAAAAACAAACAAACCAACTGGTCCCCTTTCGGTCAGGCGCCGTCTGAGATGGTTGTAACAGCTTTATAGAGTTGACGTTTTAGCAAATTTCTCATTTTGAGCAGAGGCCCTGAAAAACTTCACCCGAGACTGCCAAGGAGGACAGTGACTGGATCAAATGATAACCACTTGCATGCAACTGAAGAAAACAATGAATGATAGTTGACACGGTTTCTCGTTAAAGGGTTAACTCATGTACGAAAACAATAACTTGAATCTAACAGACCGAGCTATCTCACGAAAGCGAAGTGCATGCCATTCAAGATAACATGAGAAAGGGCAACATGTCTCTGGTATTTCAGAGTCAACAGACAACTGCGTGTATTTCTCTTGATAACCACCAACAAATAGTGAACCTGACATGATATTCTCTTGCCCTACACCACCCCAAAGTCCTTGACCCACAGCCTCCCCAAAGTCCTTGACCTACAGCCTCCCCAAAGTCCTTGATCTACAGCCTCCTCAGAGTCCTTGACCTACAGCCTCCCTAAAGTCCTTGACCTACAGTCTACACAATGTCCTTGACCTACAGTCTACACAATGTCCTTGACCTACAGCCTCCCCAAAGTCCTTGACCTACAGCCTCCCCAGAGTCCTTGACCCACAGCCTCCCCCAGAGTCCTTGACCTACAGCCTCCCCAAAGTCCTTGACCTACAGCCTTCACAAAGTCCTTGATCTACAGCCTCCCCAAAGTCCTTGACCTACAGCCTCCCCAAAGTCCTTGACCTACAGTCTACACAATGTCCTTGACCTACAGCCTCCCCAAAGTCCTTGACCTACAGCCTCCCCAAAGTCCTTGACCTACAGCCTCCCCAGTCCTTGACCTACAGCACATTTCAGCTGGTGAAAAAAATCGATGACTGACTGAATGCAACAGTTAGTTACATTACACTAGATCAATAAAAATGAAATTAGTTCTGTAATGAAATAGTCTACCATATCAAAATATCAGTTTGATGGAAAAAAGAATTATAAGCTTTAATTCCTGGCTATAGATTCTTTCTTACGTTAGGCTGAGACGTTCCTCTCGTTTCTGTGGGTTCATGAAGAAGGAATATAACATGCAGACTCCCTGCGACAGCATCGTGATCTCCAGCTTGTGCTGCTCCTGCACATTTAAAAAACCGACAAACAAATTCTAAAAGCTCGTCACACAGCTTGCTTTTACTCCGTTGATCATACCAATCACCAGCATCTGATTGTGATGGCGGCCATTTTGAGGCATTGGATGCAGATGAATGATCTCAACTCTCACCTGCTTTTCTAAGACTAGTGCTTTTCATATGAACAGTTCAGAAGTGTCACAAAGTGCACACTAATGCAGGTCATTTTTAATACTATATGTAATATATATATATATATATATATATATATATATATATATATGTACACCCATGAATGCATGCACAGGCTTGCTAAATAAGGCAAGCACTGCTTTGTTAACTATATTTTATTGATCATAATGACATTTGTCATCATTTAGGCCAGTGCAGCGAGCGCCTCTGAATAGATATCTTGAAGAGGCGCTATATAAATACCTGATTACATTACATTGTGCAATGTAGTTTAAGGCATCCTCATTGTGACATTGAATACATACCTGGAAATACTTAAGAAACTGGTCCAAAGTCATCTCCTGATCAATGTCAAATCTGTCCCAGAGTGTGAATGATGTTTCATAATACTAGAAAAAACAAGCACAGATTGTTAGCAGAGACCAAATCACTGTACAGAGACTCAAACACGTCACTTACTCACTTTATTAGTGTCAGTGCAAACAGTGTAACAAGCATCAGTAACTATCAGCACTCTTGAATAGTGGGGATTGTCTGGTTTGCTTACAGACATTTAATCTATTGACATGTGATGGTTTGTGGGCAGTGTAGCATCTTATTACAAGACACTTTGTCAAGAGAAATGCAGACTGACTGTTTGTTCTGAATAAATTGCCCAGTGTAAATTTTAAAAGCAAATGACCAACAAGCGTAAACTCACATTACTTGTATACCTAAGAATTTAGAGTGAGTGTTATGTTAAATCATGGGCAAATGTTATTTCTACTGCACATATGAACCACATGCCTTTCTATTCCATTGCTTTCCCATTTAACTGCTTTCCCATTTTGATGATTTCCAATTCCATTGCTTTCCCATTCCATTGCCTTCCCATTCCATTGCCTTCCCATTTCACTGCTTTCCCATTTAGTGCTTTATCATAACATTGTCTTTGAGATGGCAAGATTTTAACATCTCTTCATAAACAAGATTTTCCGCAGTACCTTGTTCTTTGCAGGTGGCTTTGGTTCCGAAAATCCAAAGAACGGCAGCGCCAGATTGACGAACCCATCCTTGTACGACTCAATCTTCTGGTGACCCTGTATCAACTACACCCAGCAGAGACTTCATTATCAGACAGACACCCAACTATAAATGTATCTCTTAATGATCTTAAACATCTGCAAAACTCTACCACTGCTTGCAGTCCAGCAGTGCCAGTCCCAAGCCTGGATAAAGGAGGAGGGCGACGTTAATGATCTTTGTTATCACACAGTGTAGTTAAACTGCAACTAACCTCAAACATCCACTTTACTTCTACTTAAGTAAATAATATGATGACCATAATGACGCTGCTTACAGTTGCAACTCAATTGTAAAAACAATTAAATAACACAAAAAAACAAGAACCATAAGTACATAAGAAAAATCACAACAAATGACAGATGCTCAAGAACAGGTAGGTCAGAAAGTAAAAGTCCCACTAGCTTTGGCAATCCTATACGTAGAAAAAGTAGAGCAAACAAGAGCAACAAAAATTAGATGAATATTGTTTGATAAAAATAATACAATATTTAAAGTGAAAGAAGTATAAGTGACATTTATTTTTTTTGAATGACTGATGCAGCAAAATCTTGTCACATAAAAAGTCAAAATAAGTAACATAACAAGCAACCATGGAGAAATAACTACAGCTATTTAAATACATCTGATCACAGACACATATGGCACTGGTAGACCAAAAGTTCAATGGAAGTGATTATGACAGCGAAGACAGTGAAAATGTCATAGCCAAGATGGTACTAATGACAACAATGAAAAAACCCATAATAGAACAATAACAATGTTAAAAATTACAATAATAGATATGATAGTAACAACTGCTACACTCAGCAAGATAGAAATCATCATCATACAAGTTCAAGGATATTTCCAACACACCCTAAATCTGAATTCACCTAACATCAGATTTTGAAAAGTATAACAGCTAATTTTGCAATGATCAAACAAGTTACAATCAATCATGGCAAACCACAGAACATATAACCTGAGAATTAGCTAACTGAACCAGAAACATGAGTGAAAACCATGAGCCTACCTTGTATAGCTCAAGGCAAACCAATCCCACGACCATTGAGGTAGTTGTGGCTATAGCTGGAATGATCTTGCCAGCAATCAGCTTACTCTGAAACAGAGCAGAGAATCTGTTTTAAAATTAGTAAAGAAATAGAGAAAACACTACTTCAATCAATTAATACCAAAACCAGAAAAATAAACAGTTTTTTTGCAGAACGAGTCTTATCAATCCTTTTTAAGATTTGCATTAATATGCACAATATCAAGCTAGGTGATAAATCTAGCATAGGCAGGTAGCGCCATTCTTGAACACTCATCAGAAAACTTACGCCCAGCACGGAGCAGTCATAGGATAGCACCAACACTTTGTCAGTCCGTCAATTATTGACCTTTATAACTTGTGTACAGCACCCCTTGCCTGCTACACATATTACCCTGACCTGATTAAAGCCAATACAATGCAACTGAAATATGATATTGTCTTTCTTACAATCAGCTCAGAAGTGCACACACGCCTCGACAGCGCAACTGCAGTTGAAATGCAAAGCAATTGTGCACAAAGGACTTGCTCAAGGTCCCCATGCAGTGACTTCTCCGACGAGGGTCGAATCCGCACACTGAGCGCTACAGGCCGACCGCTTTAACCAATCGGCCATCATACCACACAATCAAACCATGAGATCATCAGATGGTGCAACAACCTTATGTCTGTCGGCAGGAGCAATGTCGTAGTTCTCCGCTCTCAGATTGGATGCTGCGACTATGAAGTCCATGTGGAAGTTGGTGTCGTCGTCCTTCTCGAACTCGATGGGATGCAGCTTCAGCTTCAGGTCGGTTGGCTTTGGCAGCAATTTCTTCAGACTCTCTAAAGCATCTGGATCTGAAAATCAAGCACATACCATACATGTATCATGTACCCAGACATTTATGAAGCACCTTCTTCTCAGATGCCATGTCCTACAGTTGAATGACACGCTTTTGTCTATCATAAACTTATTATATTAATATATTATTATGATATATAAATATATATTCAGATCCAGATTATACATTTATATATATATATACAACAAGGAAATATAAAAAAATATGAGTTTAACAAAGCACAGTGATTTCTCTGAGAATGAACCACGTTTTCAGAGGTAAATCTATGCTCAAATAAACCCAAGTGTGGCAGCCATGCTTGGCGTCCAAACGAAAACCATTATACGTCACCACCATTGGATATACCTCGTGGAATGCCCTTCCCTTATTCTTACATGTCTCCATTCCTTATTGATATGTTCCTTCATGAATGGCCACAGCTGGGAGATGAAGTACAACATAAGTTACTAATTACAGTATATATTCTGGTAAAAATTAAACAAGAAATGTCAATCTCTGCAAATGAAGTTTCCTGTATGGATCATTTTCTTCCATCCAAAGAAGCAGGCATTTGAACTGTCTTACGCTTCTAGTATTCAAACTGTCACAAACAACTAATTCATGGGAACATATAACCTGACATCAGAGATGCACTATACAACGATAACACATGAATATTTAAAAAAAATTAAAGCACCAACAACTGTGATATTAGACTCCTAAAATCCAATGAAACAGATAAGATGAAAGCTCATAAACATTCAAATGCAATAATTTCTTTAACATGACCAAATAATGCTCTTCTCAGCTAATTACCAAATGCATTGTCATTCCTAGCAGATTGTGCCTCAGACTCATTGACCTCGATCCTCACTCCAGACCTTGGAGTGAATTTAGGAACTGTCACAGCAGCCAACAAGTGTGTTATTTCACTTCGATTTCTGTTCTGTGGGATTCCATAGATCTCGGCTTTGAGATTCGCACCAGCCACAACATAGTCAAGGTGCGTAGACTGCAATTAAAAAGATCGCTAAACAATTAGCTGGATAATCAAACCAGCATTTGATTAGTATAAATAATTAACAAAGACCCTGCCATGACAAGAAAAGCAAGCCAGCAGCAAACATGGCTTACATAACATAAATGAGTAAGTCAACTTCTGTGTCAACATATAGTAGTAATGTACCGAATATTTGCTTCGTATTCGCTTTGGAGCCAAATAGTGGGACAAATAGCTATTCGGCCGAATAGTAGCGATCGGACTAAATACGAATAGTGGTCACGTGACACATGTTTCTGCCCAAGCGGCGGCAGTTATATCTAGTGGACTGAAGTAATTTTCTACTGCATAGACCACGGTATTGCAGTATCAGCCATCTCATTTCTAAGTTCAGTTAAATTAGTTTGCCAGTTAACACAGACCGGCAGGAGGTTAAAAAATTTACATGTATTTAGCTGTTTACTTTAGTTTATGTATTAAATTTTACTGATTTAGACTTTTGCTTTTGAAATTAGTCGGTAGACCTACTTTGCAGACTATTCGGTATAGCCCTGATATATAGAAATGAAAGCGGATCATCACCAGCAACTGTTCTAGAGCAGTTTCTTTAATGCATGAGTTTTCTGTTCTTAAGGCTATTTAACAACTCTTAAGTTAATACAGTGAGCATATCACATTAGTTTTTATGAAGTGATGCAAAAGGATTTCAATCATATTAACACAAAGTTTAGTACCATTGTAAGCATTAATTACAATTTAACCTACAAACTAACACCGAATTTATAGCAATTTATCATCTAAAACCATAGCAAATGTTATTTGAAGCCATCACCGAATTTATAGCAATTTATCATCTAAAACCATAGCAAATGTTATTTGAAGCCATCGTAAATAACCATCCAAAATCACAGCAAATTACCATCTGAAACTACAGCAATACCAACTACTTTTGACTCAGCTCAAGTTGCTGAAGTCAAATCTAACGAGAAGACACATTTTACGCTGTTTTACTTACGTTGTTGACATCGAAAGTCAAAGGGTGAGGGCAGCGCTTTGGTCCAGACCAGAAGGGAGTGCCAGTGCTGGTCGTCTGATCCGGTGGAAAGTTAAAGAGCAGCTGTCTGATCTGGTTATGGTAGTTCTCCTGCCAGAGGTTGCGTGCCCAAGCGACGCAGTCCTGAAAGTTGCAAGGTACCTGGTCGACTATCACGGATTTCACAGCATCTAGAGTCTCCAGCTGTAAACAAAACATCCATCAGTATGTGTACATTCATTTATTCTAAGCATTTATATAGCACCCTTCAAGAAACCTACTCAGAAGCGCTCCCAGCCCAGCCACGACTAAAGAAAAGGTCTTGGGGGACTTGTAACGCCGAGCAATGAGCTTGGGCTCTTCCATAATGAAGGACCCACGACCGAGAAAGCCCTGTGCTGCCTAATAGGGAAGCGAGCATGCAGAACTAGAAGCTCACCTCTCATCGCAGAGCAAAGTACCCGATGCGCTGCAACGTCAGACATTGGGCAGCAAAGATCACGCGAGTAAGATGGAGCACAACCAAGAATGCAACGCGAATGTGTAGATGGCAGAAAGATCAGAAGGAAACGTGCTCGATATCCGATGACTCCATAAGGTTGACTCAACATTCAACTCCCAAGGAGCAACGGTAACATGAGATGCAGTAGGACAGATGGAAAGAGGCAGACTGTCAGAATTCGACTTCTGTTAAACTTATCATCATCTGTTACTTTTAAGTCAAGTAATCTTACTGTGCGCTTCTCAGCTTCGATCAATAAACAATGATAATGGTAATAATAACAGTGAACAAACCACCCCGTTTCGTATCCACATTAAGACTGTTGTCTTTAGTTGGGGTTGAGTCAGAAGTGCTCCTGATTAGATAACCTTCAAGGGGTGCTAAATAGATCTCTATGATAACATCAGTGCTAGAAAGCATCATTTATGATTGATCATAAATGACAATGCATCAAATGGTTCAAGAGATTGCTTGCTACTTACTGGTTGAGCTCCTTGTTGCTTTGAAATTCGGTCAATGAACTTCGGATCAGAGAGGAACTGTTGGGCGGTTTCAACAGGCTGACGAAAAATGCCTTCAAACTGATCTCTGGCCCACTGCAAACAACAGAATATGTGACACTCGCCATCATACAATCATTATGTAAATTAGGGTATGGAATGGAGACATTAAGGCAAGATCAAGTAGGGTACGTCAAGCAGAGGTAATGCCCTGACTGTCAGCAAGAAAATATGAACAATTAATAACATTTAAAAATGCATAGCTTCAGGAGTCATGGCTTATGGTCCAAAAACATAACAGCAGTGCTCATCTGCATAATCAGCTTACAATAGCCAGAAACATTTGCTCTTTCACAGCAGCCTTGGATAATTGATAATTATTGTTTAAATGATAATCCAACTCAACATCATCCACTGTCATCATCATCATCATAATAATAAACAATGTTATCATCTCTGTTAAGAACAGATCCACAACGTTACTCATAACAGTTACCATGTTTACTGATGTGAAATGCTCCAAATACTGAGGTTAACCTTATAGAAGGGCCAAGCAAGAGCACAAGACTCATCCCAGATCATATAACACAAAAGTGCAAGGACGTCAACACGTTATTTCAACAAAGGCTTTGCCTTAACACTTAAAAGACAAGAGTGTATCAAAAGTGACTGGAAAACAAAGCCACTTGTTGCTAATGTATTAAATAGCAATATCAGTCTAGTGGTAGAAACTAGACTTGAGGGACTCATTATAAATCATGGTAATTATAAGTCCATTGTGCCACTTGGCTTTATCAAAGAACGCTCTCCTCAGAACTCCTGAATGAACATTCTGGTAATTATGATGCTGTAACTCCACTCCACAGTATGAACGCACTCTACCCTACAGTCAGCTCGGAAAAGCAATCAATCGGTCATAGTACTCTGCCAAAAACGATTGAGGATGGCAATGCCAAGACGGCATCGTGTCCTTGGTAGTCATCAAGGGTCACATACTTACCCCTTTCCAATGGGTAATGTATATGTGTGGATGACTAGTATGCAAGTATACAAGGTACAAAGTGATACATAAACACAACAGATAGACTAAGACAGGGGTGGGCAACCTTTTAAGTGCAGAGGGCCTCGTGAAAACATTTTTGGGGAGGGCCGCATGATAATTTTTTAGGAATCTAGCATGAATATTTTAAAATTGCTGTGATATTATTAACATTTCTTAATTATATAAATAGTAATTAATTAATATTATTAAAACAATTTGAAATTTTCCCACTGGAATAATAAATTTCCAAAGGATTTTACAAGCAATAGTGTACATTTAAAAAATATTAATCGGCTGGTAGACAGTCTCACGGGCCGCAATAAATGTTAATTTGCCCACCTCTGGGCAAAGAGGTGAACAATAAAAGGTGAACAATAACCAATTATACCTGAAGTGTGTGCTCAATCGCGTTGGGAAAGTTCTTCAATGTACAGATCGGAATTGACTTCTCCGGTGGATCCTGGGATGACGAATATGACTCTGTGATGTGAGGAATCACGACCTGGACATTACCCTTTGTACCCAGTGTACCGGATTCAAGTAGTGGCTTTCGGTAGTAAACACAACGCCGATCAACGTACATACCTTAATCCAGTTCAACACATTTAGAATAAATAACGCTGCCACAAAGATAATCCTTAAGCACTCCTCCACTGTTCGCTTTCTGATGGTGCCAGCCCCAAGCCTGAACAAAGGAGGAGACGACGCAAATGATCTATGTTATCAAACAGTGTTGTTAAACTGCAACCACTACTACTATCCTATTAAAGTAACACACATTGTTGCTCTTGATATTAAATCAGACAGACAATAGATTTAAGTGATATTCAGCAATTGTAAAATATTCATAAATCGCCACTTTGAGCAAAAACTCATTAGTGGTGCCTTGCACCCAAACAAGTTAATGTTAATATTTTTAATTGATATATCCACAAAGAACACACATCAGCAACAATTTCGATTCCTTTATAAGAGAACCGGTGGTATATCGAAGCAACTATCATTTAAAATAAACTGTATCGAAAGTCTCTAATTAAGGCTCTAAAGTAGATCAAGTTATCACGGCATATCTAGTCATCCAAATCAGATGCACAACATTAAGTAAATGAAAAACAATTGACAGCGGATCAGGTAGGAAATAAATTCAACAATGATCATCCCCTCATTGCAACTTAGCAGATCAATAGCACAAAAATCAAAATAAAGTTAAAATGCAAGTAAATCTGAGTCTCAATAAAAACATTATATCATAATTATTACAGACCCATCCATTCAGGCATTGAGGAAAAAACCATGCTAACGTCACCAGGTACTTACGGGCATCGATGTTGTCAAGCGCATTGGCAATGCCAGTCAGATTCTCAAAGAATTCATCATCGTAGACATTTTCAGTGTCAGGGCCAACGCGATTCTCATGAGCTTCAATCACGATCGCTGGATTCATCTGTTTCACTGCCCTCGCTGCAGTCGATGACTTCGTTTTCTGTGTCAAGAACAAATCAATTCTGGTAAAGAAATGCACGCAGCTACATCTCTTAAGGCACTTTCTCAGCGAGATGCTATAAAATTTATGATTACATGTACTTTATCGAACCACTTCCAGAAAATACTATAACATCAGAACTGAGTAAATAGCGCTACCTGTCATCAAAGTAACATAAAAATATCAATTAATTTGAAGTCATCATTATTATCAAATATCAATAATAACAGATGCAAAGACTCCAAGGTTATTAACAAGCACCATAAATATACAAGAAAAATCACAACGAATGACAGATATATAGGACAGATGCTCAAAACAGGTTAGCCAGAAAGGGACACGTCTTGCTTGCTCTAGCAACTCTATGCATAGAAAAAGTAGGTGGCAACAAGAGCAATAATAATCAGATGAATACACTTTGATAATAAAAATATAATAAAATTATGTAAAGTTATGGGTTAAGAGACAAAAGACAAAAAACAGTAAGAGAAGAGAGAAAAGAGAGAGTAGAGGGAGGAGAACAGAGGGCAAGCCATATAGAAAATGATTAAAGGGAGGAAACTAACAGTGAATATTAAGAAACGAAAAGAAGCTAGTAGGTTCGTCAGTATAAAAAATTCTTGAAAGCATTTTTAATGATTACACCATCAACTGAATGGCAATGATGAGATTAGATGGAGGATAATAGAGACAAACATTCAGAAAATAGGCCAGTCAACTGAATTGCATCAATTGATGGCACAGAAGTTACGAGTGTCAAGCAACTAATGTTCCCTCTAATTTTTTGGAGGTTGTGTGCGCAAGAAATTTCACATGTGCAACAGTTTATAAATGGTTCACATTTTTGTGTGCAGGTCCAAGGCGAGTGCAATGATTGTTAACTTAGAACCATAGCCTATCTAAGAGTCTATGATGATAAGTTCTGCTAACCTAAGAAAAGTCACTTGTCTAAAGATAAATAATTAGGGGACTTATCAGTCAAGGAGCCAAAATTTCTGGAGTAAGGCCACAGTCGGTTAGGAGACTCGATATACGCAGTTTCATAATATAAACAGTGCCTCGTTATTTTTGCAAAAATATTTGTGTGTACGCACTATATTCTTGTGTGCACTGTCTTCATGACCCGTGTGCGCGCACAGTCGCACAGCTTAGAGGGAACATTGCAGGCAACGTAGTTCAGAGTGTTGAACCAAACAAGGCTTTCGTGCTTATGACAAATTAGATGCTGCAGAATCAATATTCTCTGCATAACACAACAGAAGCATCTAGTAATACACTCTAAAATAACACACACAGCAGGAACTGTTGAGTCACAATGCCAAAACTGAAACAAAGGAGCAGAAGACTCAACGAATAACGAGCAAAGACAGAACATTGGTGCACTCTACCTGAACATCATGTGGTCGGAACAAGAACTGACGGTTCAGGTT
Organism: Bimastos eiseni; assembly: GCA_959347315.1. NCBI lineage: Eukaryota > Metazoa > Annelida > Clitellata > Crassiclitellata > Lumbricidae > Bimastos > Bimastos eiseni. The sequence continues at coordinate 12,135,849 of OY365821.1, read as the reverse complement.
CGACTTCTCAATGACATCCATGTCGGTGACGATGACTTTTCCATTGTTACCAGTTGCAATGCCCATCATCGCCCAGTTCTTGAGCATTTCACAGCCAATGGCACCAGTGCCAACCTAGGTTTCAAAGGACAAGCAGGAAAAAAAGACTACAAATGCAATGGTCTGATCCACGCATCAACCGCATAATTTAATTCTTTTATTAATTCAAACTAACAAGCATGCAGTAATATTTCATGAAATAGCAGAAACAGATGATAACAAGTTAAACAAGAGTCAAATTTAACTGTATGGCAGCCCACAGGGCAACCATATGTGTTTTATTGCAGTGTTCCCTCTAAGCTGTGCGCCTGTGCGTGCACATGATGAGCAGAAGGTGGAGTCAAAATTAAGATGAATTAAATGCTAATCTGTTTTCTTGCAACTACCTAACACAGATTGTTATTGTTTCATTGGATTTAAAAGAGAAATTACAAACTTTGGCCAAATGCTGTTCTTGTTCAAAAAGAAAAGAGCTTGTGCAATGTGCAAATACCTTTGAAACAGGTGAGAAATCATACCAAACAAGATCAGTCACAGTTACTCTGTGTTTAAAGTGATCTCTTGAAAATAAAGGACAAGAAATGCCAGTAAAATATTGTAAATTAACAAACAACACCAGGTAAGATCATACCAAGAAATAGCGAGCATTTGCCAGCTTCTCCTGAAAATCCCAGCCAAACACGGCTGCTTGACCATCGTACCTCGATTTCCTCTAAAACACAGACATGAATTTCCAACACTGTCAGACTGGATGAACTCTAATTGAATATCCATAAAAAGTGAAGGACATTTTGTTCTTTAAATGGTAAGCATTGGTGAAAAGTTATCAGACTATCAGTATATGATCTAAAACCTTCTCCCGAGGCTTTTTACAGTGTCAATTAATCAATCAATATAAACTTGGGTTAGTGTCCCTTCAAGATACCTACTCAAAGGTGCTCCCAATGCAGTTAACAAAACAGTTTTCAAAAGACAGAGGAATCTGTCCTCGGAAGGACGTTCTAAATGGTCAGGCCCATGACGAAGAAATCCCTGTATTGTATGGTGGAAATGTGCACAAAGGGGATAGCAAGTCACCATAGACTGTTCAGAATCTGCCAAGGCAATATGCTCTCATTACGAAGCGACTTCTAAGAGGCTCACGGCCTGAAGATTAAAGGACTTTGCAACAGTATCCTTATTTTCGGGTAGAGCGCTTGCAGAAACACGAGACATCTTACCGGCTGGCAGTTGGTGCTGTTGAGTACGCTGAGAGCATTGTCTGGTAGACATTCAGTGGCATCAAAGTACAGCCACTGATACAGTGGCATGAACTTCCCTGTGCAGGCCTAAAAACATCAGCAGAACATTTAGCCAAATAGTCACTGCAACAGTAGTGTCATGTGAAAAAAAGCATTTACATAGCACCTTTTGGAGCATATCAAAAGTGCTCACACCATGTATCGACCAAGTCCAGTCACTTCATCGCCAATAAATACCCATGTTAAGCAAAATCTTCCATGTAACGTGAAATATACATGTCGACATGAGATAATTTTATTTAGAAGTCAAAATGGGTTTGAATTCCAAAGTTCTGGATAAGAGGTGAAGGCAATGCAAAAGTGATGTTTGTTATTTAGCGCAGGACAGTACAAAAGTTCATTTCGATAGACATGTCCTTTCTACAGATAACTGGGTCACAAGTTGGTGCTTCTAGCAAAATGAGCACTGACCACAATTCCCATGTGATTAATGTGTAATACATGTAATGATGAAATATATTACAACTGTATTTTATATCGTCCTTCCTCCGAAGTTCACACATGATGCAATTGCATCTGAACAGTTATTCTGCAAGAGGTGCTACATAAATATAAATATACGATATGATCATATTGGTGATGAGCAATTCTGAGTGATGCTCACGATCCTGACACAGTCAGATTGTAGGTACGAACTCCTATCCTCTGGAATATATGCCAAACTCCTCTATCAATTTTTCCCAATATGCCCAACTTAACAGGTGTTTACATGATATGTATGGTAATTTTATAAACAGGCAGCATAATAATGGTCTTCTTATTCAATAAACAATAGCAAATGGAACCGATTAAAACTGGGCCGTACAAAGGGTGGTGCCAGCGGTGCCGTGGCCCAGGGCGCAAATTTCAGGATGGAATAACTTTAATTTTTCCATAAATTCACTTTATTCCAAATTAAGATAGGCAGTAAAATATGGGAGTACCAGATTAATGCTAGGCACAGAGCGCAATCATAGCTTGGACCAGAGTACCTATTCAAGACAACTGTTAATCAAAAATGCAAGCGGCCATTTGAAACAAGTGAATTCAAAGATATAGCAAACACAGTGGCCTGCCTCTCTGCGACACCAAGCTGGATTTTTTGCTTGAGAAAATAATGCTTATGTCAGCCAAGCCGACGCAATCACTCCAGCAACAATACCGGAGTTGTAAAACCATCAACGACCAGCAAGATTGGCTTTACATACACTTTATTGTGTGCTGGTCGTAAAAGTGTTAAGCAAACAAGAGTCTCAAACATCAGATTCAGATTTACTGACTGCGCACGTATCAAGAGCTTGAAATAAATAAAACAATGCAACAAAATGAAATGCTGAGACTCGCCTTCATCACTTCCTGTGCGGCAATTCCACCAATGACCGCCTGCATCGGACTAATGTTACCAGCAGCACAGCTGGCGAACTGTCTCAACAGATCCTCGTTCAGTGGCTCTTCCGACGACTTGTGCAACTCTCGAGCGACCGCAACAAAGTTAAGCACATCAGCCTAAGAGAAAAGCATTCAATGCAGTCCATCATTATCCATCAGTGGCTTTCTCCGTCCAAGTCTAACTGCTACATGGGTCAGTTAAAGAAATGTCTGGCAAGTTTAACACAAGTAATGAAATGCTAGAAACAAACTATCTAGAAATCAACTAGAAGTCAACTATCTGTGGAATTTGTATATAACAGGAGACACTTCTGAACATGAACATAAATAGCACCGTTTTAAATCCATAAGAGCCACTGAGCAGAACCAAAGTCAAGTTCCAACAGGTAGTGTATAAATTACCAGATACAAAAATATGTTGAACATACGCACACAAACACACACATTGACAATTAGAAGCAGCAATTGTTAATACATACAATATACATACAGTACACTTGTATTTTACTAAAGCTTGCCTCGTAGAGTTCAAAAGTTCACACTCGGGGAAAAAATTAGGATCGTTTCCAGTAGAGAGCAAAAGACAGTCTCGGCAAAGGAGTTACACAGATGAGGAGTTACACAGATGAGGAGTTACACACATGAGGAAGTGGGGAGTTTAGGTCATAACAAGTTTACAGCAGGAAGACCCTTACCTCCGAGTATGGTTGTGGGACAGCACCATGCTTAGAAGCAAAGTGGTGCAGTGCCTGGAATGCTAGGTGAAGCTGACTCGGTCGATCGAACTTCGCAAAGTCAGTGAGAAGAAATTCTGGTTCCGCAAGGGAGGCCTTGATTGATTTCTAAACAAAGCAAGCACCATATGTTCAGAAAAAACTGTGACAGTATATAAAAATGCCAATCCTTCAATCAGTCTTCATATCTTTAGCAATAAGTCATTTATAAAAATTCTGACCCACTGCATCATAAATCCTGCATCTTGAGCGTCAAACAGACAACTTTAATACAAATTAGTGAATTCATTTACAAATTCTCGATTAACCAATTACCTCCTGCGTATGCAAACTACTTTACTCCCATTAAATTATCAATCCGTACACCCTTCACAATTTTAATGATTACAGGCCCATCCATGCACGTACCAATACCTGTAAGTTTGCGATAAGATGCAATGAGTTTAGGGCTTGGAATAGCATCCCTCAGGAAATACGTACCTTAAATTATTTAAGTGCATTTAAATTGAAACTCCATGACTATATACTGCTACACCCTACATAACTCTGTCAGTGAATCTATTGATCTATGTAATTACCTCCATTGTTTAGTTTGTTAAGTTATTTAAGACTAACTCTCCACAAGCAATCTGCGTAAGTCTTGTTTATCGCCATCTACCACTTATAACTTAACTCTTATTGTAATGGGTGTCCCTGCTAGCGGGACCTCGGTCCTTTTAGGGTTCCTCCCTTTGTCGGCTGCTAATCTCTCTATCAACTTAATTTTTTTTTTAATGCTTCACTATTATGATTGTCAGTGTGCAATAAAAAATGTTGTTGGTGATGTTTATGAATGGACATCCCACCATGAATGCAATATAGATTCTTGGACCAAATGAATGATATATGCACTAACAGAAACTAGACCAGTCATAACACAACTTTGTTACATGGCAGGTCTTGATATTGTTTCTACAGACTGCAATATAAAAAGTTTCTGGTGCAGTGTGAAATGTTAGCAGAATGCAAAAATAATTGTTTAATCCTTGCAGCTTCTTTTCCACAAAATTTGCCTCACATGTGCCTAATGCCTATGTAATGTATGCAAAGCAATTCAAACAATTACATTAAAATGGACATAAAAACACTCAGACTGCCGCGTCAATTCTCAGATTACACGCTGTGACGCAGGTCACTCTGGACGATGGCGCTATATAAAAGTCATCGATCGACAGCAGAAGCATAGGAGGACTACGGATGAGAATGTCTACCTGACACATGAGATGGGAGACATCAATGGGCTTTGCCTGAAGCAGAAGACCTCAATACCGACACCAAGGAATATGCAAATATCAACGGAGTGTCAAGCAGCGAAACCCGACACCTCGCGGCGGATGCCTACCCCTTCCATCTCTATGACCCACAGACAAGAAACTCAGGAATCAGTTGAAGATTTGGCCTGGACTGGCTGGTTGACACAGATCATGAATAGGGGACAATTCCGATACGAACGGCGCAATCTATTAGGCGGTATAACTGTAGTAATGGAATTCAATGACGCTAATAAGGCCCAGCCTTATTACATAACAGCCGTTAGTCAAACAGTAACTGGACACCCCTAGGAATCTGACATTACGCTAGGGACACCAAGACCCGACCAACCAGGGTTTAGTAATGGTTTCTGCAGGTGACCTGTCATCCAATAGAGATACGAGTTATGCGTTTGGGATGGCAAAGGAAATCGCCTCTAGAAGGATTCATATAGCGTATCAAGCAAGGGAACAGGGACTTGTTTTGGAACTGGGGGAGACGCTAGGTCGTTCTGACGATAAGGGTGATCAACGTAGTTGGGAATCCCGTCTCCAACGTAAACCAGGGAAACATTTCTAAAAAGACACTAATAACGCCAGTAAGTGTAGATAGGATGAGTAGTGTGTATATATTTAATTAAATATACATATTAAAAACCCTCAAGTGAGTCGTGTTGCTGAACTTGGTGATAAAGGAAAGAACCAGCGGATACTCTCGTCATCAAGAAGAATGAGTGGCAAGAGTGAAACCTGCGACACACGCGTAAATTAATGATAATAGTAATTGAGATATTCATAGAATAACATACAAAGTTGACAGTCTTTGGCATCTTGACTTGAGTGACAACTCCACCTTGAATGTAGTCAGTGAACTGTGAAGTGTCACCAATACTGAATGTGTAAGGACCTAAACAGCAACAGTTCTTTTATATGGGTAAATTGCAGAAGCATGAACATAAGAAAACCACTTCCACGCAAACCACCTCAACAGGTGGCTGTGCTAAATTGCTAAACGTAAACAGAAGAAAATCAATCATACACATTGACAGCAAACCCATTAACAGCTTAGGAACAGCAGTGACCTCTTACTTCTGTGACATAAAAGTCAAATAGTTTGAGCATTCACACAATCAATCAATCAATCAACCAACCAATCAACCAACCAATCAATCAATCAATGAAACTTAATATAGCATCTCTTCAAGAAATCTACTCTACTCCCAGTCCAACCTTGGTCATATAAGATAGATTTCACAGTGGAACAAAAATAGGGTAGAGAGTTCTTAGTAAGAGTCAGAGATCCAATGGGAGGCTATTCCAAGCAGTTGGGTCCTCAACCGAAAAAGCACGATACTGCAGCATCGTAGAGGTCCTAGAGAAAGGGACATGAAGTAGACCCCGTGACGCAAACATATTCGTTTCAGCCTCCACAGGCCATAACCAAGTAACACACAAGGCTAGTGCAGAGAGCCTCCATGTAGATATTTTTAAGGGGTGCTATACAAATGTTTGACTACATTACACAACCTTGGGCAAGTTGTTCATGCAAGCCTGTCTCTGTCATAAGGCAGCTGAACCAGCAACAAGCTTCAGCTGTTGGTCTAAGGTCTTGATGCATCTGAGGAACATTACAGAGTCTCCTCGTTATACCCGATCTTAGGGTTTACTTAATCATGAGATGAAGACTCCATCATCTCCTATATGCCTATCACTCATTCTAATATATGCCTGTCACTCAATCTCCGATATGCCATCACTCATTCTCTTATATGCCTGTCACTCATTCTCCTATATGCCTGTCAGTCATTCTCCTATATGCCTATCACAGCAGGAAAGAGTCAATTCATCATTCAAGATGTAAGCATCATCATTGCTAGAATGACAAAAAGACGGCTCACCCAGCACGTTAACCTTGCGAGGTTCGCACCCGTTGAGTTCCGTCATGCCCTGGATCTCCTTGAATGTAACATAGTCGCCTGACTCGTATCCATGTCGTGTCTCATCAATACATGTAACAATTCCCTCAGTCTCCTTTTTAAAGCAAGCAACAATAAATCAAACAATAAAAGAAGGCCACAATAAATCAATTCTTTAAATTTGATGTTGCCCTTCTTCCAACATCTTTTGCTCAGAAGTGCATACACCTCGACGGCACAATTGCACTGCAGAGCAATTGTGTGCGAAGGACTTGCTCAAGGTCCCTACACAGTGACTGACGCCTCAAACGAGGGTCGAACCCGCTCACTCAGCCCACACTAAGTGTTACGGGCCGACCACTCTAACCTATCAGCCACTGTGCCACACAAGCTCTGTTCCACTACATACCTAGATCACTAGAAATTCCACCTAAAATTCAACTCCATACAACACGCCAGACAACAGAGACACCAATATACGTCACTGAGGTTAGATGTTTCCACAAAATGGACAACTGGTGAAAGAAATGGTACACGACTGACCTTTGTAACGGCAGCGATCATGTTGCTGATTGGCTGTTCACCATTCGTGTCATTGACTGTGAACTTCTCACCAAAATCGCAAAACAACTGCCTACAAAGACATATCACTCGAGACAATTAACTGGCCATCGCTAATGCCATAAATCAGATATGGAAGCTAATGATCAACTGAAATACACATAAATACATATATTATATTTGCTAATTAAATTTGTAAAGTGTGTATGGTCACACCAAAATGTGAATCTAAGGCGCGGATCATCAGCTGCCAGGAGAAGATGCGCCTACATATGCAATTATCCAGGTGCCTTGATAGTCAAGGCAAAATAGTGATTTGTGAGCCTCTTTTTGAAGGAAGGGAGTGAATTTGAGATGTGATGAGAGAGTGGCAAATAAACAAATCAATCGAGAAGATAAGAAAGAAGTAGGAGAAGGAAAAGGAGAATAGGGGCCCATCCTTTCCTACAACACCCAAACTTTCCACTGACAGTTTAAAGCAGCGTTTCCCAATCTGTTTTGGCCGAGGAGCCCTTGTGATCTAAAGACTTTTTGGCGGAATCCCCTTCCAAAACTAAACATATTCTGTAGTAGGTACAAACACTCGAGATTGCAGACAATTCTCGGTTTAGGCCAACATTATATTAACAACAACTCAAATATTGATGACAATGACATATCAATTCTCATGCATATAAGGTTATACACAGATTTTAAGCAAAAAGCCTCCTATGAAAAATTAGTATACATTATTTTAAATTGTTTTACGCTTATTGTTCACACTGTTTTCCGCACAACTCCTGTCTTCACCTCACGAAACCCTAGGGTTCCACGGAACACAGTTTGGGAAATGCTGGTTTAGAGCAACTGTACATCACTATATGATGCTAAATTAATGTTTCCACTCTAGCTATCAAACCCTAGGCACCATCACTCCCCATCAAGTCAACTACCGAACTTTCATTTCACATAATTTTCTAAGCATATTAATAAATTAAAGTATGTAGCAAGCGACTTTTGAAGACTGCGCAAATCCACAAACAAACAGAACAGTGTCACTCACCCAAAAACTCCTCGAGTGTCAGCTACAATGAAGTATACACCATTCTGGTGACACAATTCACCATATGCAATCTGCTCAGTGAGTGATGAATTTGTAAGCACAACCACCTGTCAATCAATCAATCAGTCAGTCAGTCAACCATGTCAGTCAATCAACTCACAACAACATGTCAACCGATCAAAGTCATACTTCACCAGCTTCAAAGACAAAACCACTTGCAGCCTGACTCAAAACAAATCCTGACATAGGTTGATGTCTTCGATGTACTTAACTGTACAACTCAAAACATTATTATTATTATTATTAAACGGACGATTTCTAGAGCGCCGTAATGTAGCCATACCGCTACAAGGGCGCTTTACAATAATAACATCGTCGAGAACTCGTGCAGCCAACAAGTGGCGCACCTCTTATATGCTTAGCCAACCTCAATACACTGGAATTTCCTCACAGTGCTAACTAGCAACCACATCAGGGACCAACGTATAACAAGCTTCTGCTATAACACGGTTGCTTTCAAAACCCAAACGAAATTTGGCATCCTGATAGCATCAAAATTCATGCTATATTGAAATCTGTGGCAAATGCTAGTCAACAGTCAACAAGATCTGTAACAAATGAAAAATCAGAGCTGCTGAATGCATATAACAAACCTGGAACTGAGAAAGGAAGTCAGCTGTCAGCTGGCCAGTGTAGGCCGAGACAGGAACATAGGCATTCAATTCAGCCAAGCGGGGACAGGTGGCATTGGCACGATTTGTTCCAATATCTTCCTCACGCAGAAAAAACTATAACCACAAAAAATTGAATGTACAGAAAAAAAGAAAACTATAAGCATAAAAAAATTGAATATACAGAAAAAAAGAAAACTATAAGCACAAAAAAATTGAAAGTACAGAAAAAAAACTATACGGACAAAAAAATTGAATGTACAGAAAAAAGAAAACTATACGCACTAAAAGTTTAGAGAACTTACAGCGTCTCCAAACTGAACTACAGATGCCAAGCAACAACTAAAGCATGCATGGATTGGTGCAAGCATCATCAGATTAGCAAGGATTGGCACACAGGTGCAAATATTTGACACCATGATAACTAGCAGCTTCTACAATATGCGTGTCTACAGCACAACCAATGGAGCAACAAAACAAAGCTGTTGAAAGGTCAATAACAGGAAGTCCGTTCTGATACCCATTTGTTATGCTACATGCAGTAATGGCCGACAGGAGACTCTAACAGATCCACAACTATCTAATATTGTTTCACAGAGACGGTATATAATTATGGATACCCCATACCGATCATTCCCTTATGTGCAACTGCCTACTTGGGGTGGCCACGACATACCTAAGATCTTTCTGCGCCTTGATGTCCTCTTTACCTGCTTCCTTGCGATCTTCCACTCGCGGCCATTATGTTGTTCCGCGCATGCGCTTTGTCATGGACCCGTCGCAGAGCTTTGCCTATGTTGGCCCTTCAGCTTGGAACTCTTTCACAGTCGCTGCGCCTGGAGTTACTGACCCTCTCACCTTGTCAATTTCGGAGACGCCTTAAGACTGTCCAGTTCCCACGCACGGGCGCCCGTTTGAGAGCACTGCCGATTTGAGAGGCGCTACATAAATGCTTGATTACATTACATTACCGATCATGGTTAATCAATTGAGTGCCAGTTTAACCCTTTCATGAAATGACATCCAAGTATGAACAGACAACGAATTCTTCACACTCGGCGTCATCAGCTGATACCTATTGTAATTTCTAATGAACCACTGCCAAAAGTTTTAACACAAGATAAAAATAAACACAGATGATAAAATATATGAACACAGCACTCAGGAATTTACCTGAGAACTTAAATCAGACCAAGTGACCGCTTCTGCATCATGAATCGTAACTGACTTGACACCGGCCAAGACGACGTTCTTGGCAATTTCAACTCCAAGACCACGCATGCCAGATATGAGGATGCTTGTGGTAGCCATGCGCTTCATGGCATCATGACCCAACACATACCTACAGAAATCACGCAGAAATACAATCACTCGGCATCACATAACTGACAGATGCAAAAGTGAAAGCCTCGTTATGACATGGGATAGCCTCTCCATATAAAGAACTGCATCAAAATGAGGCCAAAGCTGCACAGTCAACAAATGTATGCTAGCCACACAAGACACTTATTCTGGATCCATCCACAACTGCACAATATCCAATCTGTTTTAAAATTGCAAGTGTTGTATGATTGGTACAATAAATAAAACCAAACTGTGCCATAACTTAAAATCTTATAAATAAAGAGGAGATTCTGTGTGTCCCTCAGTCTGGCGATGAATTTCCACAATTTTACAGCTATTGACTCGAAACGTTCGCCGTTAGCTCGGGGAACACCTGGGACACGCAGTAGGGGGATTCGTGAACCCACGGGCGCCCTCCTCCTGGTCTCCAGGGTCAAAAACCTATGGCACACCTCTGACACATGCATAAAAGCAAAGTTTTCTTCTCAATCACCAGGATCGTGTCACCTGCGAGATATCGTACACATACCAGCTATACAGTATCGTTTGCAAAGTCGGGCAAGTGGGTATTTACCATAAACACTATTTATTTACATGTATATCTAGATTCCGTGGCCGCCCTCTTCCTCCTCTGCAGGGCCAAAACCCAATCTTTACCCGGGCACAGGGTGTCCCAGCTAATCAGCAATAATCAGGGCTTAACCCTTTAACGACGAGAGGGAAAAGTCTTTCGAGCATTTTAATGCATGCTCATTGCTAAGGTTTGAGACGTCACAAAATAAGCAATGATATGTATAAAATTGGTTATGATAAATCCTGAAGAATCAGAATTTGTAACTTCAAAATGATGATTGGTTCAACGTATATTGCTGTGAACAAGCACTCATAAAATACAGAGATTTCATGAAAGCAACACAATGCAGACAAACCTCACATATGCAAAGCAATACAAATATTCCCTCATCCACCACACTTAATAACCCAGGCAAGTTATTCAAGACAAGTCAAAAGTCATCATGGGGTTTTAAACACAGATTTGAACATATTCCTCCTTTGCCCCTTCTCCACAAGTCTTTTAATAAAACCATTCTTTCCAATCGTGGTTTTGTGTTGTCAGGTTGGTACTGCCTCTGAGAAGTTTCTTTTGAAGTGGGACTATACAAATGCAATTAAGATTCCACTGTGAGCATGAATTAATTGTGAGCATTGCAGTACTTCCTTCAGCATGAATCAGTTTTCATAAAGGCTCCATGCCATTTCAATACAGTTACCTGTTCTAAACTATGCCTACGATGACTCATAATTTTAAGTCAAATATATTAATACCAATAATCATATACAAGCAAAATTTCAGTTCACAACCAAGAAACTATATCAATCAATCAATCCATCAATCACTCAATCCATCAATGTGAATTTAATATAGCGCCCCTGCAAGGTATCTACTCAGAGGCGTATCTATATCATCAGTAACCATGTCAGCTTGCATTCTTCAACTGTGAATAAAGACATTTGAGATGGAATCTAGAAACTTACAGCTGACGTGAGTAAAGGCCTTCGTCGATGCCACTGGAAGTGCCATTCTGGTCCATCTTCTCTGGATTCTGTGAGAGAATAAGACATCAGTTGCCTTACAAAAGACTAGCCATGTAAATAGTCAACCTACTTATAAAGCATCTCTCACAGTCTTACACAGTAGATTACAGATCGTCATCGGATACAGCAGACGTGGATTACAAAGTTCGTCAATATTGTAATGTAGACATATGATGTATGGACTTGAGCCTTTTCCAAGATTATTACAGCTTTCAGCACGTTTATGAGACAGTTAGTATTTGCTATATTACCAGAATGCATCCTAATAACTATGTACATACTCATTCAATCATGCACAGACACACCCACACACACAAATGCATATACACAATCATATATGTATGCATGACTCTGCTGCAGGTCATTCGTCTGGGCCTGAGAGAATCATTTACTTTTATTGGATAACTTTCATTTTTCTTCTGTTCGTTTTTAATGTTATTTGCTGCGGATTGTCAGCTTTTTAAATAAACGAAGATATAATAATATATAATCATCATTACTCAAGGTTTGGATGTCATCAGCACAGAGGTATCCAGTGGCTAGGAGTTTAGTAAATAATTAAGGAACACCTGCTACACAAAATAGGCACAAGATGGGACCAAGGACTGAGCCATGAGGAACACCAAACTCCACTCCATATGATCTGATACGAACTAGATGATGGAAAACAATATGCATCAATTAATACACCTAACTAAATATAATCACAGTTGATTTTGCTGGACACAAACAAGCATCAAAGTCAGGAAGTGAAGGCATAAACATTGATATGCTTACTAAGCCATCTGTTTAGCCACCACATTATCTTAATTTACAGTGAATCCTGTATTTGATTAAATTATATCATTAACCCATTAATTTATTTCGCATATGTAATTCTAGAAGAACTTACAGGATATGCCTGAGCAGCACTAGCCGAGTCGTTATCTGCAGTGCTTGGTTCAATCTCTACCCTGGCCTTTTTCAATGGAGGGGAGTCCTCACCAGAATCAGTTGACATCTAGAAAAGTACAAAACATACAAGAAATGAACATAAATGACACAGTACAAAACTTGACACTGTATTGCAGAGAGTGCAAGCTTGAACCTTACCCAAAGCAGAAGCTATATAGGGCCCTTGAACAAGTACTTCACTCTTAATTAATTGCTCATTAATTAATTGCCTTCAATGCTCAATCAAACTATATTGTCTTCTGTGCACTTAGGAAATCAATCAAATCGAAAAAGCACCAATCCCAGAAACAACATAATTATCATCAATCAGTTTAATAGTTGGTGACAATGGGGAAACCCAAAGGATTACCAACCGTTTAACAGGCCGCCAAATTTCACAAATCAGTTGCAAATCAATTGAATAGTCTGCAAATGTCACAACTAACACAAATAACAAACCCAGTAAATAACACAGCCATACCTGAAACAAACACACAAACAAACCAAACTACAACAGGTCAGGCTACTTAGTACATCTCTTCATGGGCAGCCACTTGAACTTTTGCAGGAGAGTAAATAAAAGGAAGGTAAATTGAATAGACCAAAGGGGAAAAACTCAATTTACATTATATATAGTTCATTCACAAAATGAGACCTGGTGAAATGTTGGAAGACCTAGAGGTAATCTCAACAGGTAGATAGCTCCAGAGTACCCATTCATAAATTCTGGTACACAGCTGTCTAAATCTAGTATGTATACATCTTAGATGATGCCTGTTGGAAGAATGGGCTTGGTGACCAATGACCATGAACCTCTTGATCTTCACTAAGCCACTTCTCTTTGAGCCCTCTGGTAATGAATCCACATGGAACCTTAACAAGTCCACCTGTAGTTTATCGATACTTTCAACAGGCAGTATTCCCAAGTCTAACAAGATTTCTTGTATGTGCTCTAGAGTGTGCCTTGCATAGGACATGGATAGCAGTAACATTTGGCAATTTTTAGCGTTATATGATGCCCTTCAAGGGCATCATATAAAATGCTGCAATAATAACAACATTTACCATTCAATCCTGACGAGTTAGATAAGTTCTTATGATCTTTGGAAGGAGAGCAATATAAAAATACAGCTACAGTACTGTATTGTAAAGTTTAGCTGGTTAGGCCATATTTCTTTCTTTCTTTTCCCCTACAGAAATTATGTGCAGCATTCAACATATACTTATAATTCAATTCTGTCAACAAACTAGATCCATTATGATGATTTAATACAACTGCCCAAACTTACAAGTCTAGTTGTTTTTTCACCCTTTTTGTTCATTTTCTTATTAATCTATACAATCTAAAGGTCACTCACATTTAGCATAATGTTGGTGAAATATCTTTTTCCATATAAAAATCATATACTCCACCAAGACGATCCCGTTTAACATGAATATATATACATATATATATATATATCCCTAATTGTAACTTTGCAGTGACCTATCCTATTTTATTGTTAATTACTTTATAAAAAGGCTCTTAGAATTTATTTTTTGGCAAAATAATGTTCTCTTGAACACTTAGCACTATAAAACATCAATTTCCTACAAAGGTAACCCATAGTTGTTCAAATAGAAAAGATAAGCTAAATTAATAGCAGTAATATGCACAAAGGCTAATTCCATTAAGAGCTTGAGTAATACTTGATTTAAAGCCTTAAATGGAAGTACAAATGTAGTCTAATTTACATAACAAATTAAAGAAATCATCAGTTGAAAGTCACAAACATAGTTTTCTTTCTCAGCAAAGAGCCCTAAATTTAAATTTACAAAAGTCGTCATTCGGCGCGGATGGAACCACGCGAATGGTGCATTAATGCTTAGTAATCACTAGAATACACGTCTCTAAAGCCAATGAAATATTAGTTCAAAGTATCATAGAACTACCACATCATCACTAACAAATTCGTGTGTAGAATAATTAATTTTACGATAGAACTTCCCCAAATACCACACCCTGCAAACTTTCTTTGTCCAAATCCGATATTAACACGCTAGCTCGCCAATCAAACACCGATACAATATGGCGGACACTACGCAAAGAACACGTCGATTGTACGATAGGTTCGCTGTAACATTCCTATAAAATAAATAAAATATATCATACTTAAACTGGAATCAGCGTCAGGCAGAGCCTTTTTTACTATCTAGCTTGAACGGATGCAGTGATTTCAACTAATGAAGCGAGCTACAATCGCCCTTCTTGCGATCATACACCCGGTTTAAAAAAATCTCGAAACCCAACGCTCCGTCGACAACGGCCGCGAATGACGACAGCAGTCAGATTATACTTACAAAATCACGAAAATTCCTATTTAAAAAAATCTCCTCTCGTCGGTACAATTCGGCCGTAAAATTCGTTTCCTTCAAAATTGTAGCCCCGGTGATTATTTTCTTCAGAAACGAAAAGTGACGTTTGTTGATATGGGAGAACCAGGCAGCGGTAAACAACAGGAAGTAAGCAGACACTCACAGACGCGAATAGGCGTATCTAGACGTACGCACACAGCCGCGCAATCGCCCACACGCTCAATACGCTGTGTAATCGCTCGATTTAGCTGCAATGCTCACAGTGAGTCGGCAGAGCAGCGCACTAAGCCTATAATGTAAGTAAGTATATTCTTTAGAGCTTAGATGGCACGATGCGACATACATCAATAGGCAATAATTAATTAATTATAACACATAACAGCAAGAATAAGTAATTAAAAATCTAAAATAATTGAGTTGCTGATTGATTGAAACAAATAAAATTAGATTGTAGCAAGCCATCTATACAACATGCGACTTCCCAAATCCCTTTCAGTCAACGAATGGTATTCCCGATTACGTGAGCAAAGCCTAAGGGCTAAGGCAGATCTGGTTAACAGTTCAGGCAGGGCAGGTTGACTGTCGTCATTGCTGACGCTTGTCGGCAGTCTCGATCGACAGTCGACCACTCTCACCCTCATAGGTAGAGCTTCATCGGGTAGAAGATTTTTACAGCGCATTCGTACGTGACACTGTGGCTTAGTGTACGACATCATGGAGTCTGCTATCAGAATCTGTGGGGTGGGAGAAGAATCAAAAATGTTGGTACGGGACGCTTTATTATGAGCTCATGACTTGTAGGCGTAGGTTGCTATTTCTAGCCCACTCTTCTAGAGCCTAGGCCTATGGTCAAGCTCTGCGTCGCTGTAGTTTCAGTAGGCGTATGTGATGCATAAATCAATAGATAGGCCTGAGAGTCACCTGCGTATTTGAAAACTCTTTTGTCAACATAGAACAGCTTTAATCCAGAAATCATGGTCGAGAAATTCACCGGCACAGACTACAACCTGTATGACGCCTGCATTTGAATCCTTTAAATAATTTAGCCGGTGTCGGGAGCGCTCCTGAGTAGTCCCTTGACGCCTTTGAAGGGAGTCTAGGCCTATGGGCATATAAATTCCACGAATAAAATTATGAGGAATTTATAACACAAAACATTAGCAGACCAAGCAAATAAAAATGAATCTCGTGCTACCTTAAAAAGTTTCCACAATCTTACCCTCCGCATGCTGTTTCGTATATTTTGCCTGCTGTTTACATAGAACGTAAAAGGAGTTTTAAGGAACCGAGCGATTTAGGATGACATTTTTTACTGGAGCTCGCTAGATTTCAAGAGATGTCTAGGCCGTACGACAACCAACGATGACACGTCACAATTAAAGCCACTCTACATTACATTAGGTCTTTTCTAGGATTATTATTGGTAAGTTCGTCATTAAAACGTCACTTCATTTAAATGACGAAGTTGAAGGAGAGGTGGTGATGCATCACTTAAGTGCGTCATAAAGGCCTTAACATAATCATTTAATCGAAAAACGACTACCCTTTGGACAACCCCTATGCCTTGACGCAGCGTTTGAACAAGCTGGTGCCGTGCGTTTGGTTTTCGAGTGGCGCCTTCGAAATGTGGATCGAAATGACATTATTACGAGTGTCAAAGGATAAAATTATGCCATCATGCATAGGCCTACGTCAGACTGTTAGAGGCCGAAAAACGTATGCATTGCATTAATATAGGCCCTACGGAGTAGGCTTACGTGTACGCTGGTATTCATCGATTATCGCAGAGCGAGCTAGGGTCATTCTGACAAGCATTCTGACAAACGCCCTCTGAATCTGATGTCAGCAATAATATTTGTGGTGCTAATTATAACCAGCTGGAACTTGCTAGGAATTCAATTATGACATCTAATAAAGATTTGTCATGCAATTACGTAACACTCCATGTCATTGGTAACGCACAACAATCATGGCTGTCTGCAGTTGTATAATTTAGAACCTACCTATGCAGTAATGTTAACTCTCAACTGCCTACAAAATATGGGGACATACAATCCAGTTCCAATCACCTAGACTTGCAGAATTACTGCTTAGGAGACCAGGAACCGCTAGCACAGAGTTTTCCATGGTACAGCCAGCTCTACTAAAATTGATGAAAAGACAATATAAGGGAGTAACCTTACACCTCATTAATTAGCAAAGTGATTAGCTTCGTTAAATATAATAAATTAGCATCAAAACAGTTGCTAATTCTAATTAATTACGTAAAAAATCTTAATTACCCATTAGATACAAGTATGGAGTTTTGAGTTGCAGGACATTTATAACTATTATGAATCTCTGAAATTTGCCATCTCCTGAGTTTTGGTAAATCTCAGCAGGAAGCGATTGGTCAATTGAAGAATGACTGATCATCTTGAAACCAAAGGATCCACTTCAGACCGTTGATTGACCACCGCTCAATTAATGGGCAAACCTCACATATGCAATGCAAACATCTAAAACTAATTCAAAAACGACAAATTTTCCAAACCATTCAGGTAAAAATTTATTACCTAAGGCAAGTCAGAAAGCTCAGAAATTCGAATCCAAGAATCAAGAATCATCTACGGACCACTATTTCCTGCGAAATGTTAGCTAAATAATCGATTTGCACAGAATCCGGCTAAATGTTCCAAGTATCTTTACTTTAAAATGAAACAAGGAACACCCCATCAATTCTGTCGAACAAACTGCTCGCACATTATGGATGCATTTCGATGGAACGCCTATCGCTATGGTTACTTCAAAGCAGCTGCACCTGAGATGATCTCAACGAGCTCGTTGGTGATGACGGCCTGGCGTTGACGATTGTACTTCAACCTCAGTTTGTCAATCATTTCACCTGAAAATGAAAAAAACCATTGTATCAATTGTCTGCATTAAAGGTCTCTCTAACACTTTTCACAAACAACTTTAGAACCATTGCCTAGTGCAGCGATTCCCAACCTGTGGCCCACGGGCCAAAAGTGGCGCTCCAGGCCTCAAAAAGTGGCCCATGACCTATCAAAGATATAAAAAAAATAGGCTTACGTGTAAAAACTGAATCTTTGATAGAATAATTATTTTCTATTATAAATTATTCTATTTTGTTGATTATTAAAGTATCAAGATACAACATACACACAAAAATTGAAATACCTACTCATATAGGCTACATACATAGCAGTCATAGGCACTACTATCTAATGACAACCTGGGAAGGGCATCATTACAATGACCTTTTGAAGTTTTTAAGCAACAGCTGTAAGCAGGATAGAGCAGATGCAAGTTAGACACCAAACCGTTTACATTCTCAGTCACTTCACTAAAACAGATTTATCATCTGTTAACATGCAACTGTAGACTGAAGCCTTTTCAATGGTTGACACACAAGTCTTCTAATGCCTATAGACACATCTTTTATCAGTGACTGAACATCTATATTATTTACCAACACAGTGCTAAGCATTCTTGTAAGCCGATACCATAAAGGGTTGCCATATAATTTCACCAAATAAAGAATTTCATAAATGAAATATCTGAATATATGAAATGAGAACAGCAGCACACTGACCAGCATTCTTGGTGGCGCTGTCCATTGCGGTCATCCTCTGGCTCTGCTCACTGGTGGCCGATTCCTTCATGGAAAAGTAGATAAGGCTAACGAGCGAGAACTCGCGGTAGCTTCTAAGTACGTCTTCATCCACGCTGTCATACAGGTTCAGCTTCTTGGCATCGTTGATAGCCTCGGCGGTAAACAGAGGCAGGACAGTCGTCTTGTAGGCCACAACAGACCTAGAAGCAACATATCATCACACACGTAAGGAATGCTTTTGCTGAAAATGGGATGACAACCAGACCAATACTTTACAAAGAGGCACAGATGCCACTAGAGAAGAAGACCTCATGATATGCAAAACCAGACGATGCATGACCAATTCATGTGGATCATTTTCAAACTGGTATAAATTTACAAAATTGGCCAGTTAATCAGGTCAGGTCAGCCTCTCAAGTCAACCAGTCCGGTAAATTTAAAAGGAACGACACAAGACAGAAAATAGATATGAAACACAGAATACCTAAATCAATACACAAAATGCTCTCCAATTTCAACCTACAGAAATTAAAGTGCATGAAACCTTATGCAAATTTCACAATATAGTAACTTAAATCAGCCTCCTGTCTCCTGATCAACTCTACCAAGAATTATGCAACTGGGGTAGAATATTAACACATGATGCATCTTCCACACACCACAAAGCCAGCATACCTGAAAACGTTGAAGTACAGTTCGCCAAAATCATATTCGTAACCGCTTTTCAGGATTTCGATGGCAACCTTCGCGGCATCATCGAACACAGGAGGACGTTTACCAATGTCAGCAAAATGCATTAGCATATCGTTCTTGTACAGTCTGGAAAAGTAACATTTAGTTCAGTTTGAATGTCAGTTGATTCATATAAAAGGCTATGACTAAGCTTGGCATCATTTAGGAAATGATTAAAACTTAACATTTCCATTATATCCTTATAGTAATTCAAGTCTCACAGCGGTGACATGAACTAAATAGTTTAAAATAGCTTAATTACATAACCACTAACCTTCCAAGCATTCCTAATTTACTTGAATGTCTCTTATAAGTTTGAGTCCAACTTATAAAAGACATTCAAGTAAAGTAGCCAAATCACATAACCACTAACCTTCCAAGCATTCCTCTGGCCTTATCTCCGATTGCAATGATCTTGAAAGAAGTGCCCGATGGTTTGAGAGGTACAGCAGCCTTAATGGCACGCACTATGTTGGAATGCGCCGAGCCACAGAGACCTCTGTCCGATGTCATCGCGACAATCAGGTGGTTCGGCTTCTTCTCATCCTGCACCACCTCGGCCTTCTGGTAGAATGCTGAAACGCAATTTGTTACATGTAACTGTTGACTAGCACCAACACAATCTGAACTGACAACCAAGTCTTGTGTAACTGAATAATTGATGCACCTCAACATTAGAAATTTAAAAAATGTAAAAAGCAAAACCGAAACATTAAGCAATTATGGTTTTTTAACATAATTTTCAATACAAATTCTCAGTAATAAAATTTAAAACAGCATTGAGCCCCAAAACAAAGCAGACCCATACAATGCCTGGGGAGATTCTTACCCTGGGCTCCAATACCGTAGGGCCTCACAGGACGCAGATCTCTTTCTGCCTTGGCAAACTTGGCAGCAGACACCATCTTCATCGACTTTGTGATCTTCTGAATGCTCGTCACAGCCTTCAGACGCATCGATACTAAAACAAAGCAAAACACGTTCAAGTCATTCACTTTCACGTCAGAATTTACGTCTACCGTAAAGAAATTACAAGGGTTTTTCTGAATGCCCACAAAAACCACTCAATAAATGGTCAAGAGACTAGTGTGGCACGGTGGCCGATCGGTTAGAGCGGTCAGCCCGTAACGTTCAGTGTGCGCTGAGCGAGCGGGTTCGGGTAGTCACTGTGTAGGGACCTTGAGCAAGTCCTTCACATGCAATTGCTATGCAGTACAACTGCAATTGCGCCATCGAGGCGTGTGTGTGCACTTCTGAGCAAAAAATGTTGGAAGAAGGGTGTGTCACGAGCGTTCTCGATCCGTGACGGTTCGTTTTCTCATCCACCAAACACGAACAACAACGCTTCTTGATGTTTAAAGGATATATTAATATCTTACACAACTATCTATCTACACGTAGCTTAGAAATTAACTGAACAGAGGTCGACTTGGTTCTCGAAGATCTTCATGTTCTACGCCCTGTTGTTGATGGCCTCCGACGTCTTTCCAAGTCCAGACACTCTATGCTGTAGCCCTCCTTGCTACAGCAGATAAACATTGTCCTCCGCAATCGCTCATGTGATGCGGACTACGATCCTGCTGTCCCATTGGTCCACCTAGACCCTCACTTGCCCACCCCTCGACACTGATTCGTGGGATGTCCCCTCTAATACCAAAGCCGAGTCACTTATAGTATACTGTTAATGGCGTTTTAGAGGTCCGTTGAGATTAAAAGTTATTTAATGTCAAAGGAGATCATAAGCCTCGGGGATTAAGTTCCTGCTACACCGTCGATCCATTAACATCCTCGGCGTCTCTCCCTCAGCCCTCGGTTCATTGGAACCAGTTGAGACTGGTTGCTTCAGTCTCATATTTCCAAGCGCTGCCCTGGTGGCTGGAGTGCTCTTGTCGATGAATCGCCGCTAAAGTGACCGCTATCCCTGGACGAACAGCTAAGGGATTAGATTCAGCCTCTGGCGTCAAATTTCGTCTTTGTGGCGATTCGCATGGATGATCTCCTCAACGCGGTGAATTGATGTCGGTCGCTCCTTAAGTGCATCTCGATAGTCTCTGAAGGAGTAAAGGGTAGATGCCCTCACGGTCCTCCCTCCAATTCGCCGTTAGCTGTCCTCCATGCAGCCTCTGAGTTCCGATGCATTTCTTTAACGCCTTTGCAAAAACTCCAGTCTTGACAGGGCGGTATCAAATTTCGGTAATAAATAAATATATGAATAAAAGAGATGTAACAACATACCCATGGATAATGATGGATGTGGAGGCCGATTGGTCAGTGCTCCCCTTGTATTGGCTCAAGTCTCCCCTGAGACAGTTACTATGTAGGGACTTTGAGCAAGTCTTTAACTCACATTTCCTCAACACCATCTGTAGCTACTTGGGTCACTCAATAATTGTTCTCTAATTATTAATGAATAGTTGTCTCAAGAACAGACAAGTTCTTTTCTTAGGGTTCCTCACACTGGAAATGCCTCTGATTGATTTGCACTTCAAAAGGTGCTATATAAATTAGATACAACATGTAAATACAAAACAACAAATGTGTACTAATAATCATAGTAAAACATAATTATGCACAAACAGTCAAACATAGACCTGTTTCATTTTCCCAACAGAAGTCTCTTACAAGATATTTGGTATTACCAAAATAAAATAGCCACACAAATCACACATACTTAGACTCAGCAACAATCAAATGCACTGAAATAAAATATAGAACTGAAAATAACAACCACACACACAAGATGAGACTTGAGATTGGTGAGAAACATACAGGTAAAGACTCACATATTGAACATAATGTTCACAAATAGAATTTAATCAAAGAAAGTATACAACATAACAGTCAAAGAAATAACAGGATAAACAAGTAAAAAAACAAGTCAAGCCACTACTTACTGGCTTTCAGTGTGGCCATGTGACGACGAGACTGAGTACTAGAAGACAAGAAACGCTTTTAGTAAAAAAATTCAAAACATAAAATTACATCCTTCAAATCGTCTCTATAAGAAATTTTTTTAATTAACTGAAATTAACTGAAACGCGTCATCCCGCGTCTCTAATTCAGCAGGATAAGACATGGTGGTGTGTTCCATGCCTTGTAACTCGAGGATCGCAGGTTCAAATCTACATAAAGGCACTGTTTAACGACCATGAACAAGTTGCTCACCCACAATTGCTTTAAGGGAATGGGAAACTGCTTTGTTCATCTCATCTCCAGGTGGCATTAAAGCCAAACAGAACTGCCCTTAGGCAGACAACTCATCAAGACCCCAAAGGCCAATCCACGAGGCAGCGATATGCATCTGGCCATTTGTAAAGTACCTTTCAAGAACCTCACAAGGGTGTTTAACATGGCAATCTAACAGATCAAAAAGACGCATCTAAAGAAGGCTTGAAAATGTTTCCTAAGCTGTGTACAAAGTTGTCAGTTAAATAAATGCTAAATAAAACAGATGCAAAGCATTTAAACGGGGAAAAGTGGCCAGGACTCTCCAACAAATTTAAAGAGATAGTTAGATACTCAAGGCGTAGACAAACATAATAAGTACTGACAACTAAAACACCATTGTTATACTACTACCTACCTATAGGACCCATTAAGCATAAACGGCAATGCAAACGCTTAAGTACTAGACATCACTGGAAAAAACATTAGGACTTGCAGTTTAAGAACTTTGTCGTATGCTCACTGATAAAATACTTAACTTCTATTATTGACATTAAGAGGGTCGCTTGGGATCAGGTTAGGTGTCGTCGTGAGGGTCGTTTAGGGTGACATTAGGCATTGTGAGAGTCGTCTAGTGTCGTCATTAGATAAAACGCGAAAAAACTTCGTCACAGTAGTCATTTCTTCATGCGTCGTGTGGCGGAATCTTCCGCCGCGAAAGCACCACGCAAATTTTAATACAAAATACTATTTGCCAGAATTCTCATTAGATTACACAGCCAGCAAAATGTCCATAGAACATCGATCATACGCTCATATCTTCGTTAGTAAATGACATCGGCTGCAGCCAGAAGAAGTGTCTGTCACAGTGAAACTTATACCTATAAATACGGTACTCAAACTGACATTTTAGTAGGTGAAGAGGCAAGTGTGTGTTATGACCTTGGCAATTGGACTTAATTTACTTGCTCAATGCTGCATTCAGCAGAAAGAACATTAATAGAATCCATGCGTTTCATTTTTCGCAATCAAACCGACACATGTACACAATCAAACGAAATAGAATCGTACCATGTTGGCTGATTAGCCACGAACAGCACCGTACGGCCACACAAGGACGCCATCTTTATCCCACCTCTGCAAATGGGTGAAGACTTAATTCTGTATCTTTTGCAACCACCATCCAGCGCATGCGCAGTAATATCGTTGGCAACACCAAGCAATACATGTCCATAGACTACTGTTCGGAATATCGTTATCGTAATCTCAAAATATCTAAAGCGCCAAGCACAGAGCACCAGCTTATTCACGATATTCCGTATAAGATTATCAGTATCAGCAAAGTACGCATAATAGTGAAATTTTTCGTTTGGTTTTCAACTGAAAACCTCAAAACTGGTTTTCAGTTCTTTCGGTTTTAGAGCACACAAGGTTTTCGTAGGTTGATAGAAACCGGTTTTCAGTGTTTTGGGACAAGACGATAGACCTAGCCAGGGATGTAGAATTCGATTATAAACACCTGTTTTTACGGTGGTTTCAACTGAAAACCTCAAAATTAAAATTTCCTTTGACTATAGGCTATAAATCAAAACAGGTAACACAACTTTTCTAAATCTTTATTTCATACACTTTTAATTACATGCAGTCAAGTCAGTTGCATAAAAAACTATAATTACTTTATTTAAATTAGTTCCTAACAGATCAGTCACACATTTCACTCAGTGGCAAGCAACCAAAACTCTGAAATCTAAAGACATAAAATTATAATATCAAGACATGGTTTCAACATATTTGATGTGACACATGAGCGTAGGCGAGTTCCACATATCAGCAGTCATAGGCGGCGACCTCGTTTTACAGGTGAGGGGACACCCAATGAGAGGGGTAGGAAATGCGGGGGAGCCCACCTATAACTTGTCCTCTTTCTGCAAAAGGAGGGGAGGACTTGCCCCCTCGAACCCCCCCCCCCGGGATCGCCGCCTCTGTCAGCAGGTACCTAATTAATCACCACTATGACTCTATGACCATTTTACAATCTACTGTAAAACACTAACATTCCAATCAATACGGTGGGTAGAAAATGTCAAATTTAATAAGACGGTTTCTAAATGCCCAAATACAATGTGCATGTGGCAAAAGTTCTGAGAATCGTTCCATCAAAAACGTTTCATAAATAGAATGAATGTCAGGTCCTAGGTTCGACTCATAATCCATATTTAAGAAAAGTGAGGACAAACCATAGACATTAAAAGAAATCTTTGAACCAATTATCTTTTAGCATCCACATTTCAAATATTTCCTTAACCATGTATATAAAAAGCTATTTCACTTTCTGTCGTAATACTGCAGACAAATCTTTTGCTTGCCGAGAACAATATCGATGGCAGAAACATGCAGTTTCTGTATTGTAACAGAATTATACAAGTTGTGAGTACTGTAGAATTAGGACACTAGTCCGTGGGTCGAATCTGCAGCGATATCTTCTGTTGGTTGTCAAGACATTCGCGAAGCTTGTTTTCGGCCATGGTCAGTCGCTGCTCCAAAATGGCCACCGTCTGAACGTAGCAAAACAATTCAAATCTCAACGCAAAACCATTACATTCGTAACAATGTGTATCAATATAAGTGAAGCCAACAGATCTGACAGATTTTGGTATTATATATTAATTATATGCCACTACCTGTTTTTATTGGGTCACTGTCCAATGAGCAAACACATCTATCAAAGGTGGTGAGAAATTGCGAGCGAAGGACATACTCAAAGTCCCAACATTGTCACTGTCACAGGGAGAAGATTCAAACTCCTCTATGCATTCGTTCTTAGCATGTATTACAGGAAATCGCAATCCATAGACTATAATATTCCTCGAAGCTAGAAGGCAATTTTATCCGTGCATCCGTAGTGTAATATAATTATCACAATACACATGCCAACACGATTCAAATGATGCCAGACAGGAGAGTATAGTAATCAAACGATGGAAAAATGCTCTAAAAACAGCACAATAAGTAACTGTGTTACATTCACAGTAACTGATCGACTTTGTAAGGAACTTACAAATGCTAAAAACGTTGTACTCTTGACACATGAGTACATTATAATTGCATTAATACCTGTGTTAATATATCATTTTGACCAACAAGGTGTTCCAGGACATTAGCCAATTCTGGTGGAATCCTCATGGCTTCGAGTGGCTGAGTGGTCGAAGTGCCGTGCATCTGCAGCTGTCCGTTCTTAAGACTTGAATTATTCGAGGATCGACGAATGCGATCTCCAGACGTCAACTCAAGGTCATCCAAGCAGTCACCCGAGATACCGTTGATCTGTGAAATTTCATATCAAAGATACAATACAGATAACAATTGATATTTTACCCTTTGCAAATCTAAGAATAATTAGTATTATTATTATGCAATTATTGAGCGCCACTAATTACCAAACACCTGTGCCAAGTCGATGGTGCTAGCTCAGGGTCCTCACACAGTTCACACAGTAATCGCCTCACTTTAGGCTTGAACTTATGCTGGTGGTGCTCAAACCATGGCCCATAGGTGGCCTGCCATCTGATTTTAGGTGGCCCATCAAACTTCTCAATGCTAAAAAAACGAATTATTTATGGTTGTACTCCTGGGTAGGACCATCTACTATAAATATAAATGAGCACCAACCAAAGAAAAATGAATGTATATTAAGCTGTAAGTGCTGTAATAAACCTAGCAAATTTCTGTCGGTCGGCAACGGCCTATGTTGTCATAAGCTGTCATTAAACCCTGAATGCATCCAAAAATGAATGTACTTAGTTGTCCATTTCACAAAATGGACAGTTATGTGAAATCTTTTAAAAGTTATACCACTTATAAAATCCAACAGCATCCTAAACGATTTTATAAAAAAAGATTCTGTAACACATGGCTAAATAATTAATCTTAGTAAATATTTATAAAAAAATTCTACTTGATACAATGAGTTGTAAAGTCACCTCATATACCAAGGATTTTAATTCTGATGACAGCAAATGCCAATAATCAGATGAAAATTCAAAAATAACAAGAAAATCAACATTTCTTCTGTGCAGTTTCATTACACCTTTGGCTGAGAGAATAAGGCAGGTCCAACCTCCACGATACCCGGTGCATTGTCATCCATACTACGCAACTCTTTCCTTCCATCAACCTATGCAACATGGGACAATACAGAAAGGTAACCGCAAAACAACGCAAAAGCCCTGTGTTAAGCTAAACAGGAAGACCTAACCAACTGGTTGGAATGTGACAAACAAATTTTGTCACTTAGTACAATGAGCCTCGAACCACCAATACAGCAAATTAAAAATGTCAAACCAATGCAGCTACTCTATTGGCTGCAATGTCAGGGTTCTTGCGACCACCATGGATGTCTTCTAAACCATCTCCACGCTAATTTACATAAAACCCAATTATTTGGCTTGGTGGTAAGACCAACTCGCCAAGATTGCCACGGAATTTCTCTGTGCCAGGTTCACAGATATTCACTATTACTTCCTCAGTTGACAATCTGGGCGTTACATTGGATTAAGTTCTCCCATTTACAGACCATGTCAGTCATATCTCCTGAACCTACACTTATCATCGACATCAGCCCCACACCACTTGCTCTACCCTCGTGCGGTCACCAATCTCGTCCAAGTGATGAGTTGTTCTATGGTTGACTTCAGCAACTCAATCCATGCTTGTCTCTTTTTGCCAAACCTATCCAAGCCCTTAGAAAATGCTTATGTCATGTCAATATGCACATGTTTATTCTGCTACATGATTTGCTCATTGGACAAATTTCTGTGGGCATCTGTGTGCTTGTGTAAATAGCAGGGCAAGGAAGTATAGCAGAAATCAGTTGAACAACCACAAATGTATTCAAGCCCCGAATATTGAACTGTATTTGGGATTTTTAAAGAGCCTCTCACAGTACAACCTACTCAGAGAGCATTGCTAGTGTGAAAAGCCTGGGGAACAGAAAAAGTCTAAGGAGCACAAGCAGAAACACAAAAACAGCCAAGATCAAGGAGTGAGTTGCGTAGACGAAGTAACGTTCCAAAGCAAAAGGGTCAACAGACTCCTAAGCATGGTATAGGGTAGTAGAACTACAAGTCACCAAGAGGTCTTATTGGTCTAAAGAATGGAGAGGGTGACTAAAGGCAGCAAAAATAGGACAACGGAAAAGGTCTCAAAGATAGCAAGTGTAGCCTGATCCAAAAAAACACTCTGGAAGTAAGGAAAAGAACTTTAAACCAAATGCGGGATCCAGCGTAAGTGCTCAGTCGTGAAGGTTGAAATATGTGATACTCTATCAGCAACGTAGTTAAATTCAATACTCAAATAATGCTTAAAGACCAACCTTTGTTTTTGATGAGTGTGGTGATCGTGGTGGAATATCAGTGATAGTAGGAGGCAGGATGTCACTTCTAGAACGGGCCTTGTGTGAACTTAGTACTTCATTGTAGTCGATTTTGTCAAAATTTGTTTTCCACACTAAAACCTATAAAGATGTAAAATAAAAATGTTAATGAAATATGCAAACTTATGTGGCCAATTTTTTACTATAAAAAAAACAATGATAAAGAAAACATGGGTGATGATGATGGTGATCTTGATACAGCCGGAGACAACAAAAATGACAGCCAAGGAAGACAACACACTCTAGTAATTTTTAGGAAATCCTTAAACATTCTCTTATTTGATTCAATCTAACTAGTTAACATGCAATGTTCCTTCTAAGCTGGGCGCATGTGCATGTGCACACAGGCCATGGAGTCAGCGCATGCATAAATTAGGTGAGCACTCACACAATCTTTTTAATGAAACCACGTAAATCAAGACTCCTAGCCGGTTGCGGTCTACCGTACTCCAGAAACTTATATGCCTTATATATCTATGCATTTTTTATAGGTTATCAGAACTTATCACCATAGAAATTCTGTTCGAAATGATAATAATTAAACTATTATCGTATTCAGCATTCAACATGAACCTGCGCACAAAAAATTTCTTATGCACAGTTGAATCCCACCCAACCTTTGTGTCGACATTACATCAGTTTAGCAATTTTCCCTCTAATATTTATTAGAGGGAAAATTGCTAAAATGATGTAATGTCGACACAAAGGTTGGGATTCAAACCCATATCAATATAGGCAAATGTCTCAACAATTTTTATTCCACATGCATCGCCTAGCAAACTCAGATTTACAACAAGTATCTTCATCCTACACAGTCAGAGGTCATGGAGGATAACTATGCACCATTTAGTAATGCGACTAAGAAAGATATTGACACTTGACTATCTCTTCGTATTCACACAAAGGACTTCAATTCTGCTAATCTGGCTGCATTAAATCTAATAAGGCGATGTTACGTTAAGACTAGATTTTATCAATTAATTTTAAAAAGACATAAAAAAAGCTTTCATCAAACCTGTTCGTCTGATCCACCAGAAGCAAAATATTCCCCAGACCTGGAAAATGCCACAGCTGTAGCTGGACCCTAAAACAAGCAGATTCATTTACACAACAAAAATCATGTTTTCTGCATAAGATGGAAAAGAAAGTAAAACTGAATTTGCTAACAAAAAATCGTAGGTGATGTACCCTTAGTTGAAGATAACAACGCTGGGAACATAATCAGATAAAAATAACATTATAAAAACGAAGAGTTAATGCTCAATCGACAATCGTCAGTAAACAAAACATTTATAAGATTACATTAGACAATCATTAATCGACAACAAAATGCTACTTTAGCCCAAGCCACCAGTCTATTAATAAACGCAGCATCCAGTCAGATGGGTTGTCCCGAGATATCATGCAAAGAACAAGATGCAGCTGCTGAGACAGATAACATAATGAATACAATCCCAGGGAGCAACTTGTCATTCTAACAAGACACTAGGCAGAGACAAAAGTATATAAATCATTATTATTATCAGAATGTAGAGCACTATAGAAATGTTCAATTACACATCAATTACATTAGACATAAATTACTGTATGGCATATTAACATGCTCAGATCAAGAAATCAGTGAAGAAATAAAAGTGAAGCAAATATTCCACATGTTTCAGTTAGTTAGTGATGACAGAATGTACATTGCAATTGCTACACGCCACATTCCTAACGGTGTTTATACCTTAGTCAAATTGCCATAGTTTCTGTAACAAATAAATCTGCATGCACAAAAATTCTAAAACAGAGACTGAACTCTAATTTGTAAATTCAACACATGTATAAACTTATTCTGATAAACAAATTTAACAAAACTGATAAGCAAATTTAACAAAAAGATATGGAAACTGAAAAATTTGACATTTCAGCTAAAGCTGGCTAGGACTAATAAAACTGACAAGGCAGTACATACCTGGTGGCCGTGAAGCGTGTAGAAGAGCCTGCCCTCCAGCAGGTCAAGAATTTTGAGCGTGGAGTCATCGGACGAGGTAATCAGGTAGTTGCCACTGGCGTGGAATGAGAGGCTGTTGACAGGAGCTGTATGAGCTGGTAACAAAACGACAACCGCTAGACAGTGACAATCAACCATTTATAAGACAAACAGTATGCAGCAATGACACATTTAACTCGTTAAGAAGCTGCATAGGTTGTATATATACATACGAACGCAGACACACACACGCGCGCGCGCACACACAAACACACACTTACACATGCACACACACTCACACATATCTATGTAAAACAACAGTGAAGAATGAGCAACATAAAATTGCTGTACACTTAAGAGGGAACCAGATAGTAGTATATGCAGGCAGAGATATGATGCATATTTAGACCATCTATTCTTTGACCAATTTTTTTACTTTACCATTGCATACATTCTAACATTCTACATAACTTGTAAAGGATGGTAATTGGCTGTCATACACAAGTACATATATATATATACATATATATACATCATACACACATATAATATACATGTTTCAAATACATATATGTAAGAAATACTTACTGCAGGACTTCCTCCTGCAAATGCACCTAACAAATTTCCTATTACACTTACCACTGAACTCAAAAAACCTCTGGAACCAACACCAATTCTCGTTGGGATTCTAAGTAGTGGTGCCACGGATCTTGAGTGCCCTTCCATCGTCTGTTCATGACATTAATGCTGCATGTGACAACATGGCCTTCTCAAGTATATTAAAGATGCATTTTTTAGTTGTTTGATGAAAACATTTTGAGTGCTTCTGGGATGCATCTAAGTGGCGCTTTTCAAACTGTCTCGCTACACTACACTGTGTTGAATATAAAGGTATGCAAATTACTGAGAAAATAAAATACTCTAAGAAGGGAATCATTGGTTTATACCTGTGTAGTGCTGCAGTAATTTGTTCATTCGAATGTCCCAGACCTTAACGGTGCTGTCACTGCTGGCTGCCGCTATGCAAGTACCACTCGGATGGAAGGCAACATGGTTTACATACCTTTAACAAAGCACAACTCGGTAAGCAGTGGTACAACATGCAAACACTAACTATCTCTATTTTACTAAACGATATGTTAATGCACAGAAACAAATCTGCTGCAGTTGAAGTTGGATAATGGTAAGGTATCAGCACGTATTTGTATATAGTATCGTGTGGATATAACACAACTAACAACTGATATTGACCTGATTATGCCATGGTCTTCGTGCATCATATGTTGATACATTGTGCATTCAAAACTGGCGCTATAGAAGTTATAAGTCAATTAAAATCCACCAAGTGAATCTGCTACTCTGCACAGTTCGTTACAGACCATCCTTTATTCCAAACAACAGGCTTAGTTAAAGCACACTGGTCAGGTAAATAACTTAATTTACATTCCATGGTGGCATAGATCTAAAGCTTTGTTTGCTGAATTAAAAAGAGCACCAGTTTGAACCTCTGTACAGTGTACGTATGTCCACTTAGCATCTGGTAAACTATTCTGTAATAAAATCCTTGCAGCCACTCATAATCACATTACATTACAACTGGTGAACGGCTGAACCTTGATCTTTGGGATTTAAACTGACCCGCCATGTTCAAAAAACGTATGAACGCATTCTTTGCTTTGTCTGTCCCAGACTTTAATTGTTTTGTCGTCACTTCCGGAAACGATGAGTCGGCCATCTGGTGAGAATCTTAAACAACAACAGACAATCAATAGACCATCTAAGCATAGGATCCTTAAAATTTAGTAAATACAAAATGGTAGCAAACAGGTGTTGGATCATAGATAATACGATCATGGATAACAATCAATCTTTAGCAACAATAACAGCAACAGGTAACAAAACACAATATTTAGTTTTAAGTGACTCAGAAGATGTTTAGCCTGTATTTAAATCTCTGTATATTAACATAGAGCATGCCTAATAGCCCAATTTTCTTAGCTTCCTCATAAAAGCTGTAACAGTGTCCACTGAGACAGTACTATAATCTGAACAATTCCATAAGTTTACAACTCTTGCACTGAAGAATTTAATGTTCTTTTTGGCTTCTTAAGTAATTTAAACCTGTGTCCCTGCGCTTCCTAGTTTTGAGCTAATTCAAAGAATCTTGCCCACTGTAGCTATAATATTATAAGCTGCAATTATATCTTCTCTACGTCTCTCCAATGTTTTTACCACACACATTATCAACCTTTCTTCATAGTTCAAAATCCATGTAACCACAAATCATTTTTTAATATCTTCCCTGAATTTTTTCCAGTTTCCATGTCCTGTTTTAGGCATGGATTGCATGCCTGGATGCAGTATTCAAACTGTGGCCTAATGTACGATTTGTACAACCTCAGTATTGCATCCTTGCCTCTGGTGACTACTGTTCTCCTTATCATACCTAAAGTTCAGTTAGCCATCTTTGCTTCTTCAGCATATTGCCCTGAAGATCTTCCACTCTTGTGCATAATCACTCTTAAGTGCCTTTACATACACCACCAAAATCAAATAAGATGCAAAAGCTGGCAGCCAACAATGGGGCCCATAACTACAGCTTATAACGCGCAAGTCACCACAACAGATAGAGTCATCTATAAATGTCGCCATTTACGGCCAAAGTCACCAACATCCAAACGAAGAGCTTCAGTCTATTTTCATTCTATGAATGTGGTATTCAATGGTCTCTTAGGAGAAGTCCTCTCAGTCACTCTGTAGGGACCTTGAGCAAGTCCTTCGCGCACAATTGCTTTATAGTACAACTGCAATTGCGCCGTCGAGGCGTGTCTGTGCACTTGTGAGGAAAAAATGTTGGAAGAATGGCAATATCATATTTCAGTAAAAAATTCTCATTGACATGAAGTCCAACTCTTTAACAGCATAAATATACCCATAACAGAAGTAATAATTAAAAAATACATGAAAATACTGGCAAAGTTTTAATTTTACAGATGAATTATTTTTCTGGGCTTACTTAGCGGATCGAACCCAATTCATGTGTTGATTAAGAGAGAACTGGAATTTCTGTCGGTGAACTGTCCACACCTGATGCAACAGACAAGAATCACACAATTAAGACCAGTACATAGTGACCATCTGTGTCAGTGTATAGTGACCACATAGGTCAGTACATCATGACTATGTAGGGCTGTATACAATGACCATTTAGGCACAACACAGTGACAATCTAGGTTAGAATATCAAGACAACCCAGGTCAGTATATCATGACTATTAAGTCAGTACAATCTAGGTCAGTACAAATCTAGGTCAGTAGATAGTGATCATTCA
This sequence comes from Bimastos eiseni, assembly GCA_959347315.1. Taxonomy (NCBI): domain Eukaryota; kingdom Metazoa; phylum Annelida; class Clitellata; order Crassiclitellata; family Lumbricidae; genus Bimastos; species Bimastos eiseni. The sequence goes on along the minus strand of OY365821.1, from coordinate 12,102,453 downwards.
TTACAAAAATGTATATAGTATCTCTTCAAGGTTACTACTCAGGTGACTCTGATCCCAGGATAGTAACAAAGAAAAGTTTAAGTTAAAGGCAAGAGTAGAAATGGACTCATGAGCTACACCAATGGGAGCCCATTCCAGACAGAGGGGATTACCAAGAAGGCATGGCTTTGCTGTGTAGAAATTAGGACAAGAAGAGAAGGAACACCTCGTTCCAAAGTGTGGGGAAATAATAACCTCTGGCACCAACACTGTGCCCCACAAGCATCAATAGTTTTTCAGGTGACAATGTATAATCCAGACAGCAAATTAGTCATAACATAATATGCAAAACAAAGTCACTTCATTGCAATTGTCTATCAAGGCACCTGCACTCTCACAAAACTTGACTGGAGTTAGCTTTGCCTGATGGCCATTCATTTTCTCCTGGCACTTTTTGTAAATCATGAGGGATTACTTCTATCCCATCCAAGCAAAAAAATAGTTAGAAAACATGAAAGAAACTCGCTTTGATCGTTTTATCATCTGAAGCCGTGCACATGCTCTGACCATCGGAGGCAAAGTCGACGCTGCGGACGGTGGCTGTGTGGGCCTTGAAGACCGTCGACTCTCCTTTACTAAAATGAAGCAAAAAAAGAGTGCATGAAACCATTGAATGGATAAGATTCATTCCTTTATAGCATTCATCAATAATCTGATTTATATTACCATCTTGATATAGCACCAATTCTAAATACTCCCAGCCAACACTGGCTGAAAAGAACGGTTTGTAAAGATAAGAAAAAGGCAGAAGAATTTGTCCTTGGTGGTATATGTAGCTCCAATGTAAGGCCACTCCAACTTTATACAGCACATCTCCAGGTCAGAGGCTCTCCCATCCCAGTACTGGTGGAAGAGAACAGTTTCAAGTGCAACAGCTTATAGACATTCAATGTCATCAATCCACTCTATTGCAGTTCCATCATTCCAAGAATCAGAAGGCTAAATAAGTGAAATTGTAATCATAAAAGTATATAGCACCTCTTCAAGAGAAGCAAGTCAGAAGTACTGTTTGTGCTAGTCGGAATGATACACAATAAAGGTTAACCATACAAGATTCCAAACGGTCACTGCACTGAGAAAAAGGAACCTCCTGGGAAAATATTTGAAACTATTGAAGACATAGCAAAGTCAACAACCCTACACAACCAAAACTTAGTAAGGACACCAGAGCAAAAACCTAAATAGAGTGAACGCAACAAATTAGCAGATAAAAATTCTTTTAAAAAATCCGAGAAGACCAAAACTGCGCTAGAAATCGCTGTCTGTCAATACTCACACGCTTGGTATCCAGAGACGCACAGTCTTGTCTCTGGAGGCAGATGCAACCAGATGCCCAGACGGAGAGAAACAGACAGACATCACAGCATCCTTCAAACCCAAAGCACCACAACTCATTAGGTGAACATAAACAAAGACAATGGCCAATGCCTCAGTTACAACACATAAGATTACCCTACAATAAAAGCTAATAAATATGTCACGTTTTTAGATCTGTTAGACAAATGTTTTTGTAGATTTTTGACATTTCTTATAGAAGTTCTACATATAATTAAACTGCCCAAAGATTAAATCTAACCAGACCGACCAAAAACAAGGCTAATCAAAAGTTAGAAATCGACAAGTTAATATTACAACAGTGTTGAAACTAAGCATGCACAAGCATGAATATAACCTGACTTATTATATTTCCACCACTTTATTTTTTACACAAAATTTAACTTAGACTCTTCTACACAAATTGCATACAATCTTAGATAGAAATCCTTTTAACAGGTGGCTTACTTTATGACCAACAAAGCGATATGCTCTCATCTGTGGCTTAAAATTCCACACCATGAGGCAGGAATCCATTGACCCAGAAGCTGCACAGACAACAACCATCAATAAACTCAATTGCAACTGTACAAATTTTAAATACAGCAGTAAACACCATTCTTTAATATTATTTGGTATCTTACACCACATGTATATTAAATTGCTACATCTACAATCATAAGGAACCTCCAACAGTAAAAAAAATTTTATTCCTACATCTACAATGTTTACGTTATCTGCTAAAAAAAACAGCAAACACCCAAAACGTTTGAACACATTCAACAACCATAATAATTACAAGGTTTCAAACAAAGATGATGGACTTACAAACAGAATAAGATCTCATGGACAAACCAAAACAAGACAAATGTGAAACAGTCCACAACAGTCATAATGTACTAAAGATCGGATCTGTGTTGTATAAACTATATCACAATGCCACTAATGGTTGTCTTTTCTCTGGCTAGTTACCACAACAGTGTCTAATTCAGAACACAAGCACATAAAAGAAATGCATGTGCGTCAGTGAAGTAAAAGAAGCAAAATAATTCTGGAGTATATGGCTCAATATTTCGTTAATGTTCTTCCTTAGTTTTCTGCCTATTCGGCAGGTTTGTATGTCCAATGTCGCCAATTCTCTCTGTTCTGGGCCTCCTTTTTCATCTTCTTGTAGTCACCCCCTTCCATCATCCAGTCCAAAATCAGTTTTCTTGGTATTCCTCTTGTTTTCTTTCCCCTCATTTTTCTCTCGATGATGTTTCGTAGCCGGGAGTAGCTTCTTAGCATGTGTCCAATCCACCTGCTTTGTCATTCTCTAATTGTCCTCATCAATGATCCATTCTCTCCTACCATCTATAGTTCCTTTTCATTAGTCTTTTGTTCTGACCATCTAACTTTTTCCATTCTGTGCTACATCCACATTTCCAATGCTTCTAACGTTTTTTGTCTTCTTCTCTTATTGTCCATGTCTCTGATCCATAAAGGACTAACACTCACATCATCGTTTTAATCATTTTCTTTTTCAGGTTTCTATTTAGTTTTCCTCTCAGAAGTTCTTCATTTTGTAAGATGCATCTTTTCCCATTCCTATTCTTCTATGTGGAGTGCTGTTTGTCAATCATTTGAGGCCTTGTACTATCATCCCTTAAGATGGTCAAAGCAACTAGACTCTGCCTACCAAGCTGTTTCATGTTTGGATTGAAGTCAACACTTGTGATGGTGTCGCGATGGCCCTTGAAGTGCCGCTCCAAGGTTGGATCCTCCTAGAATAACAATTGACTAAAATCAGGGAAGATTGAAAAAATAGGCAAATAGAATTGAATTTACAATGGATGGGTGCTGTACTTCAGCAAAAAAATAACTGCATGACCAAACTTTCAACCAGCTTGCTCATATAAAACTGCTTGCTTATTTACATTTCTTGCAACACTATGTCTCAGAAGTACGTTCAGTATTACGTGCTAGTCAATATGTGGAATCTTGTGCTGGTCAGGTTTTCTCTGCCTTTTGTGCATGTGTACACTGACCATCAAGGTGTGACTTTCATGGCACACTCCCCCTTCAGATTCAAGTTCTTACCATTCATTCATATCAAACACCCTTCAAGAAATCTACCAAGAGGCTCTCCAAACTCCAGCATGGCTAAAAAGAGCAGTCTTAAGGTGAGTAAAGAACATCAAAGAGAAGGTCGTGGTTAAGAGGTAAAGCTCCAGAGGTCAACTGGTCCACCACCGAGAAAGCGCGGTCTGCATGGTGGAGGTATGGGCAAAAGGGACAAAGACAAGGAGGAATCGAAAGCCTCTATCGCAAAGGACAGGACAACAGAGATCAAAAAATAGGCAAGAGTGAGACCTAGCAAGCAGCACCATTCTAGAGCAGCCATCCTGTACACAATTCGCTGCTCAGACAGGAGCCAAGGGAGAGCGTCGCACATGGATCTCGAGACATGGCCAACTTTGAGGATACAGTCAAAAAGGCAGGCAGCAGAACTCAAGATCCTACCCAAGCACCACAGTCGACCAGCCTCCAATCACAAAAAAGTATCCCGTTCTGTAATTAATAATCATAAACAGCATAGACAATAGGCTCACAAATTGTACAATTTATCGAGCAATAAATACGAATGAGAGACACATTCTGAATTAAATAATTGGCCTTGCTGTAGTGTAGTGAAACATTTTCACTTGACTAGAACCCTGAACATATACATATAGATGGCAGCAGTTGCTCAACAGTGTTTAGTACAACCGCTTAACAACAGTTTCGGATGGCCCGCATCCTAGAGAAATAGCAACATTCTTAGATACACAAAGCAACTGCAACCAACAAATGTCACGAACGCTGACTGAAATTGGTAACATACCAAGCTCAGTCATACTTCAGAATTATCAATTCTATGGTTGTTTATGTTTGCAACAATTTCTCATTCGAACGAACTGTGCATTTTAAAAACACAGCGCTTTGAGTCGTCAAATTAAAGAAACGGAACACAAAACGCTTATACTGACCAGAACTGTGGCCATCTTCAGGTTGCGCCTTTACGAAAGTCAAAAGATTAAAATGGAATTTAAATGATTCGATGGTATATCAATTAAAAGTCCTCTTCGAAATATTGCGGCTATACAAAACACACGCCTAAACAAGTCGCTTTACGGGCCTACAAAAACTAAAATACAAACTCGTTTCCTGGCATCGGAAACAACATTCAATGATGTAGGGAGTACGTAAAAATAAGTAAGCACTTATATAAAGGGAGGCCAATCAGGCCATACAATGCAACTGCAAATCGATATTGCCCTTCTCGCAAAGTTCTCATACAACTCAGAAGTGCAAGCTCGATGGCGCGGAAGCAATGATATTGCAATTGTGCTCACGGTCCCTACACTACAGAGGCGATCTACAAATGCAATACAATATCGATTGCAAAAACAAGCACACACCATCGAAATTATAGAAACGTGGTCCTGCATGGAACCACAATTCACTGTGACGGCGACTTTGAGGCAGAGATGGAAGAGATGAGACTCATTCTCTGGAACAAAGGCAGCGACTGACATTCCGGCTTTCTCTTGGCAGAGCAGTCACGGGCCCCTTAACGATCTGTAAAACGGTACTGACATCCTCAATATAATGCCATCGTAAATTAATTGCAGTTTGGGCCCGGGCCCCTAAAAATAGCCGGGCTCCTGAGTACTTGCCCCCCTCTCGGCGGGCCTGTTCTGGCACTTAGCATAGGGTCCAATAATCATTCGTTGCGAGAATTCCTATAATCTCTTCAAGGTGACTACTCAGAAGCGATCTCAACCTCATGGGCCATCGTGGCCAAATAAAGACGTCTTAATTTGAGAAGACTACATGAGAAGAGGTTCTAGGAAGGGAACGGAGCATCAAAGGGAGGCCATTTCAAACCGAGGGGTCTACCACCAGCTCAGAAAGAAGAAGGCACGGCTATCTGCCTGATGGAAGAGCTAGCGATTCTACAACATGCAAGGGTTGCTTGTAGGGAGTGCGACTGGTGATAGGCTGGTTTTAATTCGCAGAAGTGGAAAGAACCAAAGACAAAGTGAAGCCAGTTGGAGAGAGAAACAGCAGGAAATAACTAGATATTTAAGTAGTAGAACAGAATATGGAAGGGGTAAAATTACTGTAATATGCACCTCTGATTTTTTTCGTTGAGGCTCTATATAAATAATAAACATCTCTATGACCAATTACTAGTTACCTGTACTTCACATTCAATTGTTCAACTGCTTGAAACTCATTCACATACTGCACCAGCATAAATTAAAATTGTTTGGTCGATTCTGCAATGTCACATCACAGAAGTGATCAGTTTATGTCTGATAGTTTTGCATTTGCTAGCAATAACATTTTGTTGCTGTACTGAGAGTGACAATTTTTTTTCCAAGCGTGGAGTCTGTGTTTGGATCAAACGAAGTCAGAATAAGTCATTATAAACAAATCACAAGAAACTGACAAAGTAAATCTTAAGAAACATTTAAAAATTTATTCAGAGGTAATACTACAAGTAAATTAATAGTGCTATTAACATCTAGTAACAGTCCAAAATATCCAAACAGTTGGAAAAGTCATCTTCATTAAGCTTGTATAATGTACATAAAAATGTGTTACTTTGATTTGCTCACTACACCACCATTCCACACTTAATGATCATTGAAAGGATGTCATGTTCCTCCTTATTGACAACACTTATCATAAGCAAACGTCGTATTGAATTGCTCTAATGGCTCAGTGAGACACACCAAAACAGTTTGATGCATTATTCTGTCAAGTCTCCATAAAAACCAATTTTTACCAGGCTTCCAAATGATCTATCAACGACCTCAGTGAAATTCTCACAGGCAAGCGACTTGGTGCTTATCTAAATCCCTAACAACAGTTGAAATGGCACAATACTATTTTAGGTAGAAGTGGGGCAGAAAATGATGTGATGGGTGTAACAAAATGTACCAAACTCTCAGCGAAAAAAGGCTGAATATCCCATCCTACAGAATAGTCATTGTGCTAGAGCTCCTTAAAAATCGAAACATTCTTATCATGATCTCCACATTTCTTTAGTAGGTATCCAAAAAAGACAAGTTCTAGGAACCACCTGATTGAAAGGTGCTCAGTAAAAACAAACTTCTTAACCCTTAAATGATTTTCCATGCATTCCAAGTACATGCTCGTCACTAAAGGGTCAAGTAGAACCAGTATTGAAATCTGTCAAAAATCTGTGTTTAAGGTTAGTAACCAAATGCGTTCGTGAACTCATAAACATGATATTTAACTAGTTGATATCATAGCTATATTTTGCGAACTAACATCAGTACAAAAATTAGAACGCAAACAACAACACCAATGACCATAAAGGCCAACCATATTTTTTAATTGCAGAACTAAAACTCTGAAAAAGCACTTTCAAGGGGAGCATACCTTAATGATATAAAAAAAATTCAAGCAATACAATTTCTTTTTGCTGTTAATGAGTATCGTCATAATGCAGTGTATCTAGCGCACACACCCATAAACATGTTATTTATATAGCACATTGTCAAGTGATAACCATGTAGCACATTTATTACGTCAGTTATTGTAGCACATGCCAGATGGATACAATATAATGCTTTAGGTCCATGTTTTCAATTGCAAAGTTAAGTGATATTGTCCTCGTCCATCAACAGTAACAATCCTTGGCAAACAAAACCTTTGGACTTAAAAGTCTCTTCTAACAGTCATTTAGTTTAACTCTTTAATGACCAGCATTGCTGATTATGCCTTGTTTTACTATGCACTGTGGTTAAAAGGTTAAAGACTGACCAGCTACTCAATGCAAAAAACAAATATTGCTACTATCCTTGTGGATTACTTAAATTGATGTGAAATTTAAGACACTTTCTTTGCAGACTCTTTCTTCCCTAATGATTTTCTCAACAAAACCTGCTTCAAAATAAGACCGAACTGCACGACAGGAGCTGCCACACACACGCACCAAATGCTGAATGGGACACGTTCCTTAAACCAATCTGAACTGACTCCTCCCAGCATAACTAGTGTGACAAGAAGAAACAAGAAAACTCCCGATAAGCCATGCACTCGTTTCAGCAGTCCATATGGTACAGCCTTGGTAGCCAGTGCAGGATAAAGGACATTGATTCCAGCACAGGACTGAACCAGAAGATAGGCAATGACCACGCAACCAAGCTGACCATGTGGAGTGGCCAGGTGTGGCTTGTTAAACTTCTCTTTCGTGAAATAGATAGCAGCAAATCCTGAAAACACAGCAAGAAACTTTGTGAAAAAAAATAAAGAATGCATTCAAACAACTGCCGTAAATATGAGAAACATAGACCAACTGGTAAAAATATGAAAATTATCTACTGTCTTTAGGCTTGCATGTGCAGACTCCAACGCACAGAAGTAGTGAAAGCATAAAATCAACAGAAAACTCAACACTTTGATCATGCAAAGTCTCATATATGGATATTTCAGTTCAATATTATCCCTCAAGGATTTACACTGAAGCTTGGGACCTTCACATGCTAGATAAGCTGTCAGAGGTCTCCTCCTCATCCCCATCTACTTCTTCCATAAAGGTGTTTCCTTATAATGGGGCTTCTGCACTGAGATTAACTCTGAAAAGTCCATGTTGCAAGAAGTGCTTAATAAATATGTCCAGATATATATATATATATGATAAACATAACAATATATTAAGCCAAATAGGACATTTTCTTAGAATCTTCTACCAAAAAAACTTTGATGAAACAGTAAACATTAACGTGACCAACAGTTGGTAAGTGGATCACTTGTCAGAGCTATAAAAAGCAGCTATAATAGTTGCTACTTGGGCTGTCAACCGAAAGGAATGTCAACCGGAAGGACTGGTACCCATTCAAAAAGACTGCACCTGGACCTGCAAAAAAAATACTGCAACCCTGGCTAAAGAGGCATAGTGTTTTAAATACAACGTAATAACTTGCGGTGGGTTGAACATTGCTTCCTGCGAAGTCAAGGCATGTGGTGGAAATAGTGACAGATCCAACAAAATCTGCCGCTGGCTGCTAGGTGAATTTAGCCATAGACGACAACGGTTGTTGGCTGTCACATCCATGTTGTTGGTTTTACATCGGTGCCCTTCAGACCAGACCTGGGTCTGGGGGAGCTGCAAAACACTGCACCCCTCTAGAAACGTGTTTCACATGCAAGCTATCATGCATATGACAATCAGTGTAGAATGCATATAACGAAATTTAACTAGTCTGCAGGGATCAATACAAAGTAGGGACTGTCTATTTACCCAGTGGCAGACTGAGGGCTCTTGGATACCTGTTAAGATGTGGCTTGAGCAGCATTTTGACAGTTTTAGTTGTTGCTCAATAATAAAACACAAATGATGCCTGCTTACCTATAAGTGCCAAAACAACAGCTCCAAACAGCAGAAGCCAATGATATGTGACTCTTCTACTGCGACTGTCAGCGCCCAAAGCACCAGGAGACAATGCATGAATTGCTTGTGCCACCAACACCATGAACTAAGACAAACAGACAAGATAAGCAAAGAACAAGATAAATATTTAAGTAAAACAATATTTAATGATGTTAGCACTAGGTCCAACCTAACAATTACAGTTGCAATGCTGAGAACCATTTGTCTAAAAGTAAATAAATCAGCTGCTTTCAAATCTGGACAGCAAGCAGTAATCATTAATTGTTTAGACTGCTACATATACAACAATAGTGCCATTGTGTAATAATTGCAGTTAAGTATTTCTGAGTATAAAGTGATTTATAAATGCTGACTAACTGAAATTGTCTATATGAAATGGATTTAGAAATATTGAAATTACTAAACAAAGAATCGAAAAGGAACAACATATATTAAAATTCTATTCTATTTACAAATTTATAAAGCGCCTCTCACAGTACAATCTAATCAGAGGTGCTCCTAGTGCAAAAAACCCCTAAAGAAAAGAAAGTCTTAAGAGAACGAGCAGAAACAGTTGTGCTACCAGATAAGATGGCAGTACGCGTCACAGGAGGAAGGCTGTTCCATAGCAAAGGGCCAACTCAGCTCTGCTGTGGGCAGTTCTAGACAGAGGTTCTAGAAGGTCATGATGGTTTAAAGAGCAGAGAGGACATCCAGAGGTAGCCGAGATATGTTGCCTGATAAGATCAGAAAGATATTTGTATAGCATAGCCATGCTGAAATATTACAAACCGTTTGCAAAATATAGCAGCTTAAGGCCAAATCAAAAACGAGAGGAAATTTTAAGGCAGAAGACAATAAATATCTGTTCACCAAAAATAAATTCTAAATTATTCCATCTGTAAAAAAATAATTGAACACTTACAGCCAAGCTCATTAGTGTCGGATGCCAGGAAAACAGAGCTACAAATACACAATCTGTCATTACTCACTCCAAAAGAGCTCACTGTTTGTTAGCTGTTCAATCAAGATAACTCACTCAACATTTTTGTATACTGGAAAAAACAATTCCATCAAATTTTTTGGTTGAATTGTTTTCTTGAGCCTCTGAGCAAATTTCTTGAAGAGGGGCTAAGGCCATATCAAGTTCCCTTAATTCACTGAATTAACATTCCAAAGCAAACATGTGCATGTGTGCAAAACTGTTTACGCAACATATTCAAACACTTAGTTTATCGCAAAATGGTAATTTTTTAATTGATTTTGGACTATTATAACAGAAATCTCATTACACTTTCCATTAAAATGAGAGAAGCACCCATCCCTCTTGCAGATTTCTTGCTTTAATAGTCTGTTTTCTAAACATATGGAACAAAGAACACAAAGCTCATTTTAGCCCAAAACTAGTACTTAAATTGTTAAACACTATGTATTATAGGACTATAATATAAATTTTACACACTAACTTGAGCCAGGCTCTGCCACATATGCGACATAGCCGGCAAATGCAACTGAAATCACGTAGGAAATCATGACAGCGTTCAAAATAAAATGCAGTCTGTTTCTTCCAAACAGAAGTTAATTCGCCTTGTAAAAGGAAACTATGAACGCTTAGCACTAGAAACAATAACGATGAACTTCGACCGAAAAACGCATGACAGCGCGTCAATTATGCATGACTTCCGTTCTTAGCTTCGCTGCTCCAGGGACCAAATTTCATTGTATAGCAAGTAAGAACTTCGGCAAGGTATCGACAAATTTATTGTATGTCGAGATTTTTATGCTCTTCAGAGAGAGCTTGGTCTCGAGAACCTTATGAACTTTATTCACAGCCAGTCAGTGAAACGAACTCCAGGTAAGCCAAGTTCCAGTTCACGATACTAACCAGACGGATAGTAAATCCAAATACGGCTGCATTGGATGGTGTAGGGTTGTAAGCTATAGGCTATTGATCTTTTGTCAGTATAAATTTAGTGCTCTATATACACAGCAAGGACCAATATCCTTGCCTACGTAGCTAATAAATGTTTTGAATTAAACGACGTAACGCAATTTTTGACCCCCTCCCAATTTCGTCACACGTCATCACAAGTGCCATTACCCACAGAAACCAGCAGATGTCCAGAATGTAATGTCAATTTTCTTATAATTATCAAAAAAGTAATTATTACTATAACAAAATCCTGAAGCTGTTATAGGCTTATAGTAGAACGAAGATAAATGGAGAACAAAATAATTATCAAAATTTTATGCATTCCTCAAGACGAAAGAAAGGCTCTGGCAGAATCATTACAAATATTTAAAAAATGTTTGACAACAACTCGAAACAATCCAAATTTCATGCTTCTCCATTCTCCCACGGTGAAGCAAGATGCTCCTTCATGAAATAAATAAGCCTAATATGACAGGCCTATCCAATCCACACTCTCTCCATTTACTATGTTCGCGATTAGGCCTAGACCTACCTACTACCATTCGTTCACGTTGTCAACCGCATCGTTTCTCTGTGCCTTGTGAGTTTGGTATATATTGAGCATAGGATTTGGTAATTGATTCCTGTTTGTTTGTTACAAAATGACCGCTTCACTTCCAAAACTCCAAAATTACACCGATTGGGTGTAAAGCAGACTACCCAAAAATTAGGAATGCAATAATCATAAACAGTGTTTTTAAATTGCGGTAGGCTATCGTAGCAATATTAGACTAACTGTTAGTTATGTTAAGCTTGTTTAGTTAAGCGAAATTTTTAATAAAGTTATGCATCTTGATGTTTGATCTGATGACGTGACGTCACATTACGTCGAATCCCTCCCCTCGTCACACATCGTCCCAAATGTGTGACCCTAGGCGCGTGACGTCATTTATGGACGGTCACTTAAATTTTTTTAGACTCTAATAACGATTCGACCATAGACATGCTTGCGTGGTATAAATCGAGCATAGGACTTGATAATGTTTAGGGGCCTATACAGGCTACAGGAAATATGATAGGCCGACTGTTGTAACTTGTTAACCTGTGAGAATGAATAGGCCTACTATTATCATGTCATCTTAATTACTAGTCCTCTTTTTTTTATTCGACTTTTGATGCCCAAATTTACTCATCTTCTTCTTGATTGCAGCAACCGACTGTGCCGAATATTGCGGTCGTTATACATTGTCTTAAATAGGCGTATATACACACGCTTATATATATATATATATATATATATATACTATATATATATATATATATATATATATATATACATTATACATTAGTTCACGCGTGTAGCCTATTGCATATAGGTGTCTGTTCTTCTTAAGCTCTTCATAATTCTCCTTTCGAAGAAACAGACGGTATTTTATAACTGATATTGAATAACATGAAGTCCATTACAATTTACAACCTAGTCCCTAATGAGGTCACAGGGTCAATGAATGGCAGAGGCCAGCAGATGTCTCTAGAGTCCCATTCCTTATGGGTTGGGCCTACTGTTTGACATCTGACCCTCCACCCCATAGATCCTCCAGAGACTACCACCATGTGGGCGATTAGGCCCAAAGAGACAGACAGAGAGACAGACAGACAACGACAAACTTAGAAACAAACACCTAGTGAAATATAAAATAGAGATAAGGCCATGAACTGGTACATGGACAAAGATACACAGAGGCAAAGCGACAGACAGACAGACAAAGCCTGTAAACATGTGACAGTGAGCTGGGTGGCATCATCTGTGGCTCGCAGAAACTTTCATCCATTCTATCATCATTGTCATCCTGATGGAGGGCATTTGGGGGATGATGGGTACGAATAAAAGACCTATCTATGTAATTTATTTAGCTCATCTTCAATATAACTATCCAGAGGCTCCCCGACCCAGGCCCAGTCAAAGATTAAAGTCTTGAGAAGTTTATAGAAAGAGCCAGACAGGTCCCACGGGTGAGAACGCAGGTCAGATGTCGTCGGTCATTTGTTAAGTCCCATCACTCAGGGCCGTTTTTAGACATAGGCCTACGCAGCGTATTCGGCCGCGTAGGGCCCCGCGTACTTAGGGGCCCCCAAATTCTACCAATCTACTATCTACTGTAATGATATAAATGGAATTGAACTATACGAAGATTTGAATACACTGTGATTGCCAAATGCAACGTCTGCATTGGACAGTATGCAATTTGTTCACAATAACCTCCTAATGGACAGTTATCCGAATGTGTACATTGCACTTAGGATTTTAATGACGATGCCTGTGACTGTAGCATCAGGAGAGAGAAGTTTCTCAAATCTGAAATTAATTAAAAACTATCTCCGCTCAACGATGGCTCAAGAACGTTTGACCGGACTTGCTATTTTTTCGATTGAGCAAGAAATAGCCTCGTCTTTGCCATAATATTATAACAGAATTTTCAAACAGAAATGCAAGAAGAGAATAGTTTTAAATAAACTACTTAATCAACTATTTAACAACTGAAACTGTTTTCACAGTTGGATTTTATCATATATATATATATATATATATATATATATATGGCCCCATAAATAATTTTGCGTAGGGCCCCAAAAATATATAAAGAAGAGTAAGAATAAATAATAATAAATAAATAATACTAAGTACGGCCCAGGCATCACTGCCTCCCTTAGAGTTAATCCAAGTCCTATTATGCTTTCGTTTATATCGTCAATCCAGTCCAGTCTTCCTCTGCCATTGTATGATTCCCTCGAATCATGCATGCAAGGTCGCGCCTTATCTGGATTCTGTCAATGGTCATTCTCTCTCTGCACGACCACTTCATAGGTGCCTTCATTGAACGACTTTGTCCAGCCGAGTTGTTTAGGTCCTGATGAGCTCATCGACATGTATTAGGACCATTCAAAGTCACTGCGACGCTCTAGTCGTAGCAGCAGCAGCAGCAGCGAGAAGGCAGGATGCAACCAGCAGCTGCATCTCAAGGAAGTCCGAGATAATAATTTGTCTCGTAATGCATTATTGGATGGAGTGGGGAGGCAGATCACGTTGACAGATCGGAACCATGCATGACTTATCAGCCTCCTCCTCCTCCTTCTCCTCCACCTTCTCCTGTCCATCCTCCGCAGCCATCTAATGAGGCTGATGATCCATCGTTGGTTGCAGCTGAACAATGATGCAGGACCTACCTACAGCGTATCGCACCTCCCACGGATTGGATGAAGGTGGCGCCGACTACCGGAGAAGTTACATCCGTGATGAGTTGGGAATAGGAAACAAAAGGAGGAGGAGGAGGAGGGTGGAAGAGAGGAAGAGGAAACAGAAAGTAGGAAGAGGAATGAAGAGCTGAATGAGGAGGATGAGCAAGGGCATGGAGGAGGAGGATTGGTAAGGATCGATAGGAGGTAAGCTAGGGAAATAAAAGAGAAGGAAAAGTGGAAGAGGAAAGGAGGCAGATGAAGAAGGACAAATTGGAGGAGGGAACGGATGAGGAAAACAAGTTGGAGGAGAAACGAAAAGGGGAAGAGGAGAGAGTGGATGAGGGAAATAGAACAGAGGAGGAAGGGGAATAGAAGGATGAGAGAAGGAGGATGAGATGGAGAAGGAGGAGCCGGTGGAGGCATCGAATATACCGTAACCAATGGAAGAAGAGGAGGAGCACACTCAGCAAGGAGTAGGTGGAGCAACAGGCGATGAAATGGAAGACGAAGGAACAGAACAAATGACAGAGGAAGGGACGTAGACGAAGAGAAGAAAGAGAGTGGGATGCAGAGGAAGGAGGAGGAGGAACATGAAGAGGAGGTGGAGGGAGGGGAAGAAGGAGAACTGGAGGAGGGAAAGCAGAAGAGATTGGGACTGCAATCCATACATGTAGCCAATCGAAGAAGAAGAGGTGGCTGTGTGTATCGGAGTGAATTAAAGCGTCATCTTCTGTTAGGCCAGTCTGTCCACGCCTCACGAATACGGAATTAGCAGTACCAGCAATTACGCACGGTTCCCAAAAACGGCATCGCTTTTACCCAGTGTTCGCCAACTTCGAAAAATAATAGACAGCATTTCGTGAGAAAGTCTTGTAGGAAACTTAGCCGTGCGAAAAGACCGAGCGATCCGTAGACCGGTATTTTCATTTGTAAAACTATCCGAATATTTATTTTCATTGCCTCGTTTGATGTCAAAATACGTATTACGGTAAGCGCCTTGTTAGACGAGAGGATAATATAGAAAATTTCCAAACAACGCACGCAGGGAAACCGCTGAAAAACTGGTGCGAGTTTAGAGACTCGAGTTGGTCGGCGCCCACTTTGAACTAGTTTTTGTCCGTGATCGGCTGATTAATTAGCTGCTTAACCAATTAACCCGCTTTTAGGAGGAGAAATTGGTCGAGTTTGAAAAAGTGATCGAAGAATTTGATTAGCTTATAGGTCTACAACGATGAAGCGCCAAGCGATTGGGATACTCGTGCTTGTTGGAGTTGTTCTCGGAGTGGTGGAAACGCGCGAAGTTTCCGCTTCCTCTTCCTCGTCGTTGTCATCATCCTCTTCTTCTGTTTCCTTCTTATCTTCTCGTCAGAAGTCACACTCAAAGGCCTTGTCAACTACCGATGCTCCTGGATCGTTGACACCATCGGTGCCATCGGCCGTCGAAGCCATCTCAGGCGCCTCTAAGGTAAGGCGCAGACCCTCTCGGATCTGGGGCTTCTGGGCAACAGTGTTTACGTTGTGTGGAAGGTTTGGGGTTCAGCCCCAGAGTTGTTCCTCTAAATTCCTCAGTTAAGTCATTGAAAAGATGGTTGGGTTAGGAGACTAAAACATCCTACAGGCTTACGTCGTCAGGTGCTTCGTGTGCAACATAATATTTATTATAAGGATTTGGTGAGGATGATAATTTAATGATAAGGTTGCACCAAGTGCACGACTTTACAATGCAGTTTAAGGAGATCACATTCAGACCGAAAGATAGAGACAGACAAACAGACAGATAAAAAGACACATAGACAGACAGAATGACAGATCAACACGGTTCCATCCTCTCGTCCTCCCAAAAAGGATCTACATAAGTAACAGAACTTCCAACAAGGATACAGAACTTCCTAACCCGCATGATGTAGGCCTATACGACATATATCAGACCGCTATAGCTAAAACGATCTTACCTGTAGGCCTACCTCGGCTGACACGAACAGACATATCCGGGACAATAGACATAGGCCTACATTAATCTCTTAAAGCAATATTTGGTTAGTTTGCAAATGGCTGCGTTTTTATATCCATGATACTATTGTCAATACAATACGATACAATCTCAGAAATATGGACAAATATGACATATCAGACAGGCAACCAGACAAACATACAAGCCGTAGGCCCTATCGTACAGACCCCGTGAGCTTAGCTCAATAGGCCTACATCTATAGACATAACGGCGACCAATTGCTTTTCGGTTGTTGTACTGGCGCCATATAATTGCTTGCCAACTTATCGGAATACCTGTTAATGGCGCCAATCAATCAGACCAACTCGTGTAATCTGCTGAGGCATTTCTTTCGCTGCTCTGGGACCTAACCAACGAGGTAATAGAAAAACGACCTAACAATTCAGATGAACTTATTTTAGGTTGTGAGAGAACAAACACTTTTTATCACGCCTTGCGATGACTTTTAGCCTACAATGAAAGATGTATACTGTTCTCAAATAATCCATAATCGAATAAGTTGATGTCAGTTTTAAGTGAGTGTTTAAGTTGAACTAAGCAGTCACCGTCATCACATATACTTAATCTTAATTTTGCTATATTTTTAAAAGTGTTCCTTGAACAACGTAAAATTATCATCACATATTATGACAGTGTAATGTAAGAATGTAATGTAATGCAGTAGCGTAATCACCAAGAGAATATAAATGTACACGAACCTGCCAATTGTTCAGTCAATCGATCGGGCAAAATCCTTAACCACCTATATAGTCATCACTGCCCCTCTGAGTGGGTGCCAGACCATTTTATGTCCACGTGCACTGACCGTGCTAGTCCGATATTCAAATTTCTGAAACTATAGTCGCCGTTGGACGGCGTTGGTATGCGAGGGTCTGGTCTTGATTCTGGCATTGTAGCTACGCAAGCGGGCAACTGCGTAATGCCATGATGTGCGTTTGTTTGGGCCAAAGAGCATCTCGAACACAGACCAGGGCCAATGTAATAACTATTTATTGTCTATCTCGTCACCGTAGTCTTCACACTTCTAAAGCGCCACTTGAAATCCAAGCGCAGGGCACCAGCTTATTCACGGGCACTGCGTCAAATCGAATGGGTTGTCGAAAGGCTAGTCCGAGGATAGCCAGCTGCAGAGTCCAGTTCAAAAGGTTCCTCCCTGTTTCTGTTTGACACTAAGTCTTTTACCAGGCCTATAGTCTTAATATCATAATGGAGTCATTTTAATTTGTCTTTGGGCTCCGTTTATGTAAACAAAATGTCGTTTTTTTCTATACACCATTTACATCCAGCCAGTCAAGTATCTGTACATGAAGAATCTCGCTTGGAATTTGATTTATGTCATAAATCGACTGCTAATCAACAGTTTTCGTTAATCGAATTATCTGCAGTGTTCGTTACTCGCGTGGCCGCCAGACGGCGCAAGCATAGAGTCACGTGTTCGTTTGCTATGTATACATATTCAAGCGTGATGAGATAAAGAAGCACGTGGAAGGCGGGAGAAACAGGAAGAAACAGGAAAATGGATTGATAAACGGATGGATTGACAGATTGGAGGAAGAAGTGGGGAAGAAAAAGCAAAATAGCAGAAGTATCAGAGAGAGACAGATAGACAGACAGACAGACAGACACACACACACACACACCGACGGACTGACACAAAGACGGACTGACGGACTGAAGTCCGGCAAAGGAGAGAGTGTGTGAATGAGTGACTGATACAAGCAGACGGAGAAATGAACGAACGGCGCAAGAGAGAATATGTCTTTGACGTAAAAACATAAATTCTGAAGATATCTCCCGAAAGATCTAAACGCTTGCAGGGTCGTGATCGAGGGCTAGACCTATTCATAATCTCTCCTCCTCCCCCACATCCTCGCATTCTTGTTCTTATTACTATCCTCCACAGAAACGTTATTTAGGGTTCAGAGTCCCCTCCTCCTTCTACTCCCCCTTCTACTCCTCCTCCTCCTTCTACTCCTCCTCCTCCTCTTCGTCCTCCTCCTCTTTGTCTTCCTAGAGGCTTCTACTCCTTTTCGCATTGAGACCATGTGCACAATAGCGTTTTTGAAGCCCATCCTAATATTAATTCACGCTATATGTCTAAAAGTTCTTCTATCTATCCGTTAAAAAGTTATTTCCTGTTTCTGTCCGACACTTTCATCCAGTGTCGGGTTTCATGTTTCCATTATTCCGTCGATCTATTGTTTCGACCTTCGTTACTCCAGTCGATCCGAACGGAGTCTTCATTAATGGCTTCGACGGAGTCTTCATTAATGGCTTCGACGGAGTCTTCATTAATGGCTTAGGCGTCTCTGAGTCTCATTATCTGCCAATGATGGCAATGAAAATCACGCAGCTATTGAGACACGCACGCACACATACATACATACATAGTCAGGCACAAACAGGCAACTATGAGCACTGGGTTCCGTAGGGTATTGGACAAGACACTGGCCTATATATATATATATATATATATATATAGAGCAGAGGAATCGAGTTCGATTCCCGATATACCCTCTAATGCTGACTATTGTTCTACTTTCGATATAGGTTGCCGGTACATTTTCATGTACATGTGCATATCAGCACATATCAGGTCGGTCCTCTCAGGTCTAAATCGGGCACTGTGTGTAATCATGTAAGTGCGTGTGGGTAAGTGTTATAATTATATAATATAACGTTTCACGGACGAGATATAGAAAGCTCTCCGACTAAATAGGTTTGTGAACACAGTGATCCGTATCACTCACACCTGCCTCACAGTTAATTAAGTGCGAGTGTTTTAGACTGTATAGTATATATATATATATATATATATATATGGAGTTGGTTCTTCTTGAAACGCTATGGGCTTCGTCGCAAATCTCTAATTATAGGATATGCTGCGCAACGATCCATTACAGGAGAATAAGCAATATTAAATTACACATCCTCTGCGATGGAGCGTGTGGTAAAAATGCAGAGATCATAACTGAAAACTGATTGGGAAAGGAATAGAGGACCGTAGGCGAAAACGTTTATAAAATAATCAATAAAGCCTAAGCCTGTTTGCTAAGTGCATATGCATCATGATCATCCAGTATTATTTTCAATAAGGCACCAATAGATGGTCTCAAGCCTCCCCATTGTCGGTGATATCATTGGTGATTAGAGAGCCGTCTATGTAAAGACTGGTCAAATGAAATTCTTGTCACCTTTGGTAGACAAATTTCGGGCAACTATATATAGACAGAGAAATTCCGAGCAACTATATATAGACAGAGAAATTCCGAGCAAAAGGCTGAACTTAGCCGACCTTGAACATTTCAAGACGAGGCTTAAGCCTAACATTTCAATATTGCTTATAACCATAATAATTCCTAGATTGTATAGCGTCCTTGTTACGGCATGTATACTGTGCTGCGGCGCTGTAGAAAGTTCATCATCTGATCATCCTCATCGTCGTCACCGTCACCGTCACCACCACCACCACCATCATCATCATCATTCGCGAGTGTCTTAGGTGGCATGTTCGATTACAAGAAATGATGAGTGTACTGCAGTAATATTGAAACTTAATCTGAGTTCAGTTAAGTATCAGTACTATACTGATATTATTTTAAAAAAGGCATGAATAGCCAACTTTGTATTATATTATGATTATAATATTTTTTATAAGTTGATTGTGGATCCGGCCCTGGCCTCTAAAAGTCTTCGGGCACCTGAGCATTTGCCTCTGACCCTCTCGGTAGGTTTATGGGAGTTGGTGCTATGTTTGAAATAGGTTGATCCAGTGGCACCAAAGCACACATTACCAAACACTGTTGTTATAAGCTAATTTATACGGATTGAGACAGCTTTCATGCTTGAAACTAAAAGTTCAGAGGTTACTTGTATGGCTAATATGGCTACATTAAATAGTGGAAAGGATATGGAAGCGCATCATCGTGCGAGGCCCGCAGCACGTAGGCCTAATACATGTATATATATGTATATATATATGTATATATATATATATATATATATATATATAGAAGGCCTCACAATAAAGCGTAAAAAAGTAAAACACTATAACACCCTTTCACAAGGCGATATTTATTTTATTCTATGAACATGCTACAATTAGCCTCTAGCCCACTAGATAATTTCGTGGGCAAACTAGTGATAAGATTAGATTAAAGTTTTCACATTCGAGTTGAAGTATTTTGAAAGCAACCAATTTTTATGAACAATGTCGGGGTCTCTTTGGCCGCGGGCCTTAGGCTCGTGAATAAAGTGCCTCAATAGGGCTACCACTAAGCAGAGGGACGATCTCGTTTGACATATGGGGTTGGCACCCAATGAGAGGGGTAGAAAATGTGGGGGTGGGGACGAACGTATAACGTGTCCTCTCTGTGGAAGGTTGGAGGGAGCTTGTAGTGGAATTAGAAGTTGTAATAGTAGCATTAAGTCTAATACTATACCTATTAATATAAAGCTATTATAGGTTACACTACTATAATTATTGCTGCTGTTAACTTAATATTAATGCTATATATATACATATATAGCATTAATATTAAGATATCCGTTTTATTGTTACATAGATTTATTTACTGCAAATATATAGCCTAATTCAGTCAAATCCACTATACGCGTAAACGCCTATGCATTACACACTGCTCTATACGCAACACCGGTTTACATTGCAACTATTATGCACCAATTGGAATCGTACATCATGAATGTGCACGGCTGCACCTTCAGCCTTATGCGCCGATCAGTTGTTATCGCCTTTAACATCGTATACACAATTAGGTTCATATGCATAGGGAACGTTCTACAGTTTTATGATAGGCCATAGGGCTGCGGTGCAAATGTTTGTTTTCTATGAAATGGAAGATCATGAGCATCCCAAAGTATAAACTCACAGAGTGATAGAGTGGTTAGATAGATATATACATTGATAGATAGATAGATAGATAGATAGATAGATAGATAGATAGATAGATAGATAGATAGATAGGTAGGGAGGGAGGGAGGGAGGGAGAGAGGGAGAGACGGAGAGAGGGGGAGAGAGAGTGACAGACAGACATACAGACAGACAGAGAGACAGAGACACAGAGAGTGACGGAGAGAGACAGAGAGAGACAGAGTGAGAGAGAGACAGAGAGACAGAGAGAGACAGAGAGAGACAGAGACAGAGAGAGCTGTCTCGTGCCTTGTATTCACTCACATGCATGGTTGATAGATCAACTACATTTTCCACGAAATAATCTCTATCTCATCGCATACTACACCACATATAACCATATCCTTCCTTTTGTCTTTCTGTCCATTTTCCTCCTCTGTTCTCTTGTCGATTTGTGTTTCGATGGATGCTGAGTGCAGCGCCAGAGCAATGTACCTCAGCGTATGGAATGTCGATAGTTGAATTCGACTCCTGAAACAGCCATTTATTTGTTCATACTGTACTTGTAATCATTCTGGGGCTTGTCAGTATGAAATAGAAACGGAAGAAATAATAATAATTATTATTATTATAAATCCTTCACTCTCAATTTCTCAATGCCATCGATCGATGAAAAATAATAATAGTTAACAGGAGGTATTCCATTGGACTATTGCAATAATTCAATACGCAATTCTGTTCCTCGGTCACGACTCAATATGGTCATCGCTGACGACGCTGAGTGCATCTGTAAATTCCGTACTTACACATACATACATAAAAACATATATCCATAATATAGGTACTTATACATACTGTCTGTGCATGTTAGCATACTTTTGCATGTATTCATCTATGGGAGCCTGGGATAGGTGATAATGGGACATGCGTTTGGGAGAGGGGAGAGGAAGAAGTTATAGCTCGGATGAGAGACGTTCGTGGGGTAAAAGGCGGAAGGAAACGGAGAGGGGTGAAGGAGGCCGGGCTTATGGAGTTATTAGCAAAAGCCATCTTTCCACAGCTAATTTGCGATAACCCCTTCTGACCCTTTGTGCCCAATTGCTGCGTCATGCTTTGAACCGTAGGTCGCGAGCGTAATTGCCTTCGGCATGTAGGGGTGGGTGGGGTGGGTATGGTATGGAATTGCCTATTCAGGGAGGCCTTCTCCGGCTGCAATTACGGTATCAAGCGACCATTTTCAAATCCTACACAAAACTCGTTCGTTACTCATCTCTCCGTTACTACATCCTCAACAGCTGTAGCTGCCAGCAGCAGCAGTATCATTATCAACAGCATCAGCAGCGGCTGTAACACATCGTCGGGGACGTAAGGAACGACCGCCAGACGGCCAGACGTATAGGATTACCGGTATCAATCTTTACCAGGGATTACATATCAAAGCAGAGGCATCACCTGCGTGACCCATGAGCGGTCGATATAAACAGAAGACGTATCACAGTAACCGCCATATTCCTAAGAACCAAGGAATCTAGTATATGCTAAGAACCCGACCCTAATTCTCGATTTCTCACATATATAGGCTCTGTCGAAATTTGCCTTTCCATGGACGATCGCGGGTAATTTCTGTAGCGCAGGAACTGCAAATACTTGGGCACATGGCCGGGTCGGTATAGATAGAGGCTATAGGACGTCTTGCATTCGTATGGGCCTACACCCCAACTACCAGCTTTGCAATAGAAGATGAATTAAAGCGGCAAGTGACACATTGAAACCGTTGACAACTTAATATCTCATAAGGGATTTTGCTAAAGCATAGTGTCGTAAAGTTAACGAAGTGAAGACTGATGTACAGCTTAACTTATCTTCATCTTCAAGATAACATCTTCAGTAAAGTTAAACTGTTTCGGCAAAATAAAGAACATTTTCCTACATTTTCGCGTCAAATTCAATCATTTAACTTATTTGTTCAATATCTCATTTTCAGACAGTTTGCGTCGGCCTATATGTTATGAAAGCATCTTAGGTCCTGTAGGCTCGTTGCCAGCTGAGCCTAACTGATGGCGTAATACGCCCTGTCTGTGTCTGGTACTGCAAATGTTTATAACGAGAGTTTCTTATAGGGGGGAGGGACAGTGGCAGGGGCAGAGGAAGTAATACAAAAGACGCACAATTGTCCAAGACGCATCCCCAAAATATATTCCGATAACACCCAGACTGGCTGATGCAGGATTGCCGCTGAATATTTTTATAATAAGCCCCTACATAACTATCTATCACGCACCAATCAGTTATGTCGTTATCAAGTTCCTTTATATGTTCACAGAGGAAAGACATTTCTGCATAACAAATAATTTTTCCTTCACTATTGATTGTTACTAAGATGAACAATTTCTGCATTAGATAAACGGAAGCAAGTTGCTTTAGACCAATCAGTGCATCGATGCACGTGTTCCCTCACATTGCAATTGTACTCTTGAAATGCCTACAGAGACCATACAAAGCGAAGTTGGGGGACCATTCTTATTCACAGGCACTTAGTAGTGCTTAATTCATAATCCATATGTGGGGTGAATTCAGTTATAGGTTAAGGTTCAGTGAAGGGGTCAGACCGGTAGATAGTAAGACGGCAAAGGTGAATGACGTTGAAAATTGAAGCGGCGAGGGAGGTGGCGAGATAAACGAGAAACCCGGATAGAATTTGTGATTTAGGCTAGTGGCTTATATGTGAGAGGATCACACTAGTGCATATTTTATGTGTTCATAATGATATTGATTACAATGCGAAGAGCTAGAAATGAAAAGGGGTTACCATGAAGATATCCTATTCCTAAGATTCACACATGCACCCTGATTTTGTTTTAGCTGTTACACTGTAATAATTATTTGTTCTTTTAGGAAATGCATCTGCGTTGAGGTCATAAGTCCAGGGCCATACTGAGGGGGGCCCAAATGTGAACAGGGCGCAATTATAGCTCGGTACGGCCTTGCATAGGCCTAGGCTACTGTAACAGAGTGCATATGTTATGTATTCATTGTGGTATCTTATTTCACGTCACAAGATGGAAAACGGGGTGCATCTAGTAGCACTCTCCCCGTAATAATTATTTGGGTTAGGCCTAGGTTTTGCAGGCATCGGCAGTCATGTTTGCGGCATCTTACTTTATCTAGTGCGAAATGCCTGCATATCATGGCAAACTATTCGTAGTTAAGGCTACCTAATCTTTGCTCTGAAATGTGGGCACCAGCGGAAGAGGAGGAGAATGGAACAGAAGTGACAACACGAGGATTGTTGGCCTCGAATGATTGCACAGAGACGATGAAGCCAATGGACAGCTGCTGGTGTCTGACTGTGGCCTTCGCGAGCCTGACATGTTATGTCAGATTCTATGGACAACAGGAAGTCCTTTGACACCGTTCACTTAGGCCTAATGGCTTATACGAAGGCAGCGTTCAAGAAGTCATCAACATAGGCTATGGTACACAAGAATGGCATGCACACAGAGCAATTATTTCAGATAATCCTATGCCTAAATAACATAAGCACCACCTGCTTGCGTTTTGTTTAAGCATTCATGCATGTAGCAATCCAAAGCGTGCATGCATACACACACACACATTTTTTTATTCTGGCATTTGATCACCCTTCTTCAAACATTTTTGCTCAGAAGTGCACACGCCTCGATAGCGAAATTGCAGTTGTAATGCAGAGCAATTGTGCGCGAAGGACTTGCTCAATCAAGGTCCCTACAAAGTGACTCCTCGGACGAGGGTTGAACCCGCTCACTCAGCGCACACTGAGCGTTTCTGGCCGACCGCTCAAACCAATAAGCCACCGTGCCACACAAATGTACATGTATACATGTAATCACCTTCAAACATGCATTCATTTTACTAATGCTAAACATACCCATCCGCATACAACACCTAGGCCTATGTGTACGAGGCAGTATGACACACATTGACACATGCCTACATGCACTCACACACAGGGGTGGCGATCCCGGGTGGGTCGAGGGGGACAAGTCCTCTATGTCTGTCCCCCCACATTTTCTGTCCATCTCATTGCGTATCCCTCCACCTGTCAAACGAAATCGCCGCCTCTGCCCACATACATACAAACATAATGCATACAGGCATGAACCATACATGTATGGCACAGGCGGCGATCTCGTTTGACAGGTAGGGGACACCCAATGAGAGGGGTAGGAAATGAGGAGGACACACTTATAACGCGTCCCCTCTCTGTAAAAGGTGGGGGGACTTGACCCCATCGACCCCCTGGGATCGCCGCCTCGATGCATACAAACATTATAGGCCTAGCCTACACAGAATTAAGGATCAATTATTATATATGCATGAATGTCTGCATGCACACACATACGTACATCATAGGCTACATGCATGCACATTTAGTAACGTAATATATAGACAGCTTATGACATGCATGTGATACCGTGTTTTATAATAATGATCATAGCGCTCTGCGTATAGCATGGCGGCCCATTAGAGAATCATAGTCGAGTTGACGGTGTCAGTTATATAAACCGGTGCTTACTTGAGACAGACAAACGAAAACATTCGTTCTAAGGATACGAATGAAACGGTTTAGAGTTGATGTCGATTGCTCGTCGTTGTTCCCAGCTTGTCTTTCATAAACAGTCGTTTGAAGTCAGCTACGTGGACGCCATCAATTATTATTCTGCAATCGGAGCAGATGTCAGACGACTACTCCAACGGCTGTAGTGCGCATGCGCGTGTATACCAAATATGGCCACTTTGCGACGCATGATTCACTTAAATAATTGCCGCATCTTGAACCAATAACCGCGAGAAATAGCTTCAATTTAGCTCCGACAAGCTGTGTTAAGTTGGTACTTTATCTATCCGATACTTTGACTCTGCTTAGGAATATAGTTATACAGTCAGTCTCGCACATTAATCAGAGTAAGATGTGTACCAGGCTGACTGCATATGCATTTATTAAATTTAGTGAAACTGGGTGCGATTTGTAGTGGTAGGCCTAGTCTATGAAGAATCGACTAAGATTTACAATTTTACAGATCGGAAGTGCCACTTCAAATGAGTATCATGCCCATAGGCCTATGGCACCCATGGTGACAAAGGCACTCTTAACATCTCAAGTCAATTGACGGTACTTTTTGAGATCTGAAATTAAAAGGTTTAAATCAACCGTATTTCATGTCATGATTAAAAAATTTGGGTAGGCTACTCAAAGTGTCAATACGGATGTTGTGAATTGGTCATTATTCTTGCTAACGGCTAAGCAGAGATCACTGCTGTCGGCCTATCCAAATTTTGCACACGCACATCAGATACGTATAAGCTACAACTACAAGCCAGGCCTATTGCAGGCTACAAGAGGTAGTTGACTTCAAACATACATTTTTAAACTTCTCCACTGTTAGCACTCTGACAGTGTCAGTTCCAAGCCTGGATGAAGGAGATTAGGAGAAGGGTCACGCCTGTCAATCAATTGCAATCGAGGGTCACGCTAATGATCTTTATCACGCAGTGTCGTCAACCTGAAACTAATAGGCTCTAATACTGCATACATACACCACTAGATTGGGGCTGCCGCTAACGAGTAGTTTTGGAGTCGAGTAGCTTAGCGAATAGGCCCACTAGCGTACTCGTTAATACCGGAAGTCCTTAATACAAGCTGCATGGCTTCTACTATACACCATGCTATAGTCTATAGCCTATAGACTATAAATAGACTAAGTAGAGTTAGTAGACCATAGCTGCATAGGTTCTAACTAAAGCTCTGGCGCACCAATGAAGTTAAATCTCCAATGTAACAACTAACAAGATACTGAACAGCCAAAGAAACAGAAAATGTTTAGTTTTTTTTATACATAAAAATGAAATAAATATTATTGGCTATAGAAAGCCGTCTGGAACCGGAAATCGTAATTTTCAGACAGGAAGTGGAAGCATGCAAGTACTCGAGTACAAAAAATTACTCGAGTCACTTTTGGAGTCGAGTACTCACGAATACTCGGGTACTCGCGGGAGTCGTGGCAGCCCATCCATATACACCATTATATCCTTTTAAAGTTTAAAGACAGCAGAATATGGATCAACCAGGAATGACGTCAACAGAATGGGTGATGACGCATTAATGACACCTAGCAGTGACTCCTAACCATGCGTGAATAGGCCTATTATAATAATTGGGCCTATATAGCTGGATATAGAATTATGATTTACTATGGCATGTGTTTCTATTTTTTAAATTGAACGTAAGAAACAGCAATTAGTTCACATTCAGAATGAATGCGCTATATAAGTTAGTTTGAAGCCAGTAAGAATTACTAAGTAATGGCGTCGCCGCCTGTCAATCAGATGCAATCAAATGTAATGTAAGTTTCAAGAGAAATTGTCAAAAATATAGGTCTGATATAACATTGTTAAATAGCATGTTTATTATTAGATCTGCAAAGGATAATTTAGTTGAGGTGTGTACTAATCCAAATTACTACACAAAAACGGTTGCTTTAAATTGAATTGTTTCACATGTTCGTGTTCTAAGTAAGTATGGTTGAATGACATTTTCTGTAAACAGGTTCGTCGTCTACGAAAGCCCGAGATCCTTGTTTTGCACGTTCGATCTGACATAGCTCATCGTTTTGCAACTACGCTCGTCACACAGAGGGTTATAAATCTGGTGGAGAAGAACAAAACCTCTGTATTCGAAGCCTACATCCCAAAGGCAGCGTTTGTGACCGCATTTACAATGTAAATATTTCATATTCGTAAGGGTTTTCTACTATATTAATGGCTTGCTGGCAATTGGAGAGGTTGGCAAGGATTAATGATTTGATGTTTTGTAATAATTACAGGATGACTTAAGTGGCATTTTCACTTCTGCCCTGCTCTATCCGACCTCAGCACCAAGCTTTTTGTGGATTACTTGACTATTCCCTTCTTAACCCTTTAAGCATAGGTTTTCTTACACGTTTTAGTACACTCTCATCATTAAAGGGTTAAAAGAAACTGTTGAATATTTTATATTTTGGTTTCTAAAAGCATCACACTTGCATGGCTTATAGGCAGGACCATAATTATGTTTCATCACTGTTGTTAGTGTGATTGTTATTTATGTCTTGGATGTATCTTAAAGTATCTTGATTCTGTTAATAGTCACTTTTCTCTCTCATCTCCATCCATCCACATGTTTGCCTGTCTCTATTGCCTATCTCTCA
Source organism: Bimastos eiseni (assembly GCA_959347315.1). Lineage (NCBI taxonomy): Eukaryota > Metazoa > Annelida > Clitellata > Crassiclitellata > Lumbricidae > Bimastos > Bimastos eiseni. The sequence goes on along the minus strand of OY365821.1, from coordinate 12,074,415 downwards.
GAGTATGATAATTATCCAATATTCCTTCTGGTACATGTCTGACATGGTTTTTACTTCTTTCAATTTTTTTGTTTTTTGCTGTTCTTTTTGACCAAAATTTCTTTTCTATACTTTGTAGTGGTATTCTTCTTACTCCTCCTTCTACAAGGTATTCCCTTCCTCTGTTTCCTTCCATCCTCTTCCACCTCCTTTCTAGTTTCCTTTTTTCTCCTCTTGGTTCCTTTCCTCTTCATCCAGTACTCATTCTATTTTATATTTTGCCTGCTTCTCCATTTTGTCCCATTTCTCTTCATCCTCCTCTTCCTTGTTCCATCCATCCATCTCTTGCTATTTCTATGTGTCCCCTTCCTCTGCCTCCTCTTTCTTCTCCTCTTCCTCATCCTTCTTCTCTTCACGTTCTTCTTCACTGTGTTAATTTGTTATTGAAACTGAATTCTAGGTCGTAAATTGTGAGTTGCGTCTGATTGCTTTATACAGGACTTAATAGCCTAAAATGACTTCCCATCAACGGAACCATTTCTGAACTTACCCATCCATTTCTCTAGCTGTAAAAGATGCATTCGTCTGTGCATAATTTATCGACCCTGTCATATACTGCTGAGTTTTCTAGTGTTCTAAAGACAGTGTTTTGATTAGCCTCATAGGCCGCCATGCTGTGTCAAAATTACAATGGATAGCAATGAAATCATACTCCCCTACCATACGGTCCTTTCTGCTCTACGATTTTTCCATCTGCTCTGACTGGCATGCCTTCTAGGCATATATGTGCCTCCAGCGGTATGATTCTGCGGGTGTCAGATGACGGTGGATGATATTTAGGAGTGGCATAGATCGGCTGCTGGAGAAAACTTAGAACAACACCACAGGATGGCATTGTTACAAATTTGATGCAGCCACAAATAGCAACAGAAGCAGGAGGAGGAGGAGCATCAGCCAAGGCATCAGCAGTTAATGTTTTTTCTGATGCTGGCACCATTATGGTGCTTAATCGTCTGACTGGTTGAACCAAAATCCATTTGCCTTATTTCTAGTTCCTGAGAGATTGACTGTTTTGCAACCGTTTTCTCCTTTCTTTTATCTCGTTATTGTGTTTGCTTGTTCGGAAGTTCTGTTTTGCAAGGCTGGAGATCACACGACATCTTTGATGAACCTTTGTTTACTTATGTATTGGAATTGATCGGCCAAAATGAAACCTTCCCCTCCTTTCCTTTTCTTGTCTTTGCTCATTATCCTCTTTCTCTTCCTCCTTCGAGAACCTCTCAAATTCCTCTTCCTCATCTTCTTCTCCTCTTCTTCCTGTTCCTACTCCTCCTCCACTTCTCTGCTATTCGTCTTCTTCTCCTTTAGCTACACTCTCTTTTCTCTTTGATATAGATTTTCACCTTCCTTCTTTCAACTGTTCTTTAATATCTATACATTTGCCAGCTATAATTTGCTTATTACATTACCATTTAGCATGCTGTCTAAAGAGACATATATCAATTTCTAATACAGTCTTGTAATCAGAATGTATATTTTTGATCCAGTTAAGTGTTTGGTGATTTGCAAGCATCTAAGCTAGTGGATTTTTTAGCCGGATGACATAAACAACGGCACACTTGCTAGATGCATCACTCCATACTAAATCAAGCTAGGAGTGGGTCCCTATTTCATTGACTGGGTCTTGACCCTTTGCAGTTGCTGGTGATAAAATCACAGACTCTTTTACTCCAGGTGAACTAGTGTTTCTTTTGCACACACTTCAACAACATCCCTTGCTTATTTATTAGTTGAGCCATTACTTTGGAATTATGTCCTTCTGAATGTCCTGCTGGAGAGTGGAGAGGGATGCAACACACACCAGTCCCCAACACTTAAGCACAGTTTTGTTTTGCCCTGACTTGTGCCACCACTCTAGGTAGAACTTCCACTGGTCAATGCTTCAAGACGGTCATGTTCAGGGCTGGGCTTGCATTACTCCTGGGAGATATCAAAACAGAGCGCTATATAAATACTCTAAAAGAAGGAGCTAATGAATGAGTGTTATGTTATTTCAGAGCGATTGATGGACGGATACACAGAGGAGAAATTGTCGAGAGGCCATCGGTGTACGATGTGGACAAAGAACGAAAGTTGTTGTCTTCAGTGGCCACTCTCTCAGCCAGGTACATCCACGGCGTAACCGGCACATTTTTCGCCACCAATTTTTCGCCATTTCTAAATTTATAAATATTAACAAGAAAAACAAGTTTAGTGAAATGACACAATATTACCTAAATGAACATGCTCACAAGATATGTAACTCAGTGTGGCATATAAAAGAGAAAACCTAATAAAAAAATATACAATCTAAATCACAAACTACCAAGAAATACAATCGGTTTCTTCTGACAAAAAGCTACTAATTACAGTATTTTAGTATGCAATGCCGTGTACAGCTTCACGCATGTAATCACAGATTTCGTCATGAATCTGTTATGTTGTTATCCTATCCCTGAATGGCGAAAAATTGATGGCGAAAAGTTGATGGCGAAAAAATTTACCTATGACCAAAAAATTTACCTATGACCAAAAAATTTACCTATGACCAAAAAATTTACCTATGACCAAAAAATTTACCTATGACCAAAAAATTTACCTATGACCAAAAAATTTACCTATGACCAAAAAATTTACCTATGACCAAAAAATTTACCTATGACCGTCCTCAGCAGTTGAGCTGGAGTTGATGCAGAGTGATTGATGACATGTGCATTGAAACTGATACCAGAGAAGATGCTGTTAAATGGATGCTCTATGTGATGATTGCAATAACCATGAAAGTAGGAACTGATTATGTACATTCCTTTATACGTACAAAGACGTCTCTGCTGCAGTATGTATGACACATTGGAACTACCTGTCCATTGCACTGCAAACATGGCTGTCTAACTGATCTAATAGGATAAGTTAAGCCATGGATGTTATCTTAGCAATGTGCTCTTTCTATAACATTGGACCAGTTTTCTTGGCATTATATAATTGCTCTGAAATGAATAAATTATAAATGAATGAACGAATCAAATGTTTTTCAATCCCGGGGTCCATAAACAAATAAACCAATCAAGCCAAATTTAGAAGTGTGTAATTGCTCAAGAATAGACTGGTTTCCTGCTCTTTGCTTTCGAGTGGTCCTTTAGAAGTTCGGAGATTACAGTTGTTATGATTGATATAGAGTGAAAGGTATCTCCGATGTGCTATATGTATTATCCCTTTGGTGCCTGAAGACTATTGCAAGGTAATGGAAAATTAAATTGATATTTTATGTGTGTTTTGATTGAACCGTAAAAAAATCAAACTCCTTATTAATCTGTTATGGTTATCACAATGTGTGTAAGCTTAGTATTTGAAATCTAATTTTCTCATATGATTTGCACTCATAATTGAAAATTGATGTCCGACAAATGCAGACACTAATGTTTAGGATGATTCATGATTATCTGTGACTCTTATAAGTGTGGTTGTTTTTTTTCTGCTAGTTGGTTTGGATCAATGATGAGCAGATGGTTTGCAGAGGTGCAATATAATTATAATGAACGTGTGGATGAATGATGAATAAATGAATGAATGAATGATTAAGTGAATGCCACATCACCCAAATTCACCATAGACCATTGGGAGACATTTGATTAATTGTCTGGGTCTCCTTGTCATTTAATCCTTTACTAAAATTCAAAATCACAGAGGTCTAGGGCAGTAAACATCTTGAAGTGATGTCAGCCCGTGTCAACCTTTTATGGAACATGTTTACCACTCTGAAACACACACCGATACATTCATGAAAGGATGGCTTTGTTATGGCAATATTTCAGTGCCAGTGTTTGTAAATTCTGTCAAGGAAAGTCGAAATGAACATTAAATTGACAAAAAAGGAAGAATTGAGAAGAGTTTAAACTTTAAACAAAACATTTTATTCTGGGTGTTCTGTTAATTTGGTAATGAATCATCTGTCGAGGCCTCTGTGATGTTTGCGTCTCTCCATCCCTTCATATGTTAGTGCATATTCCGATGTGTACTTCCCTTCTCTTTCCCTGTACTGCTGTATATTTAGGTGTACAATCCTTCCCTAATTACACATGCATTTAGGATGATCAATCAATCAATCAATCAATCAAACTTATATAGTGCCCCTTCAAGATATCTACTCAGAGGTGCTCCCAGTTTAGCCACTACTGAAGAAAGCAGACTTTAGAATAGAGTTGAATATAGGCATGGAATTTCTAGGAAGGAGGGGAAGTTCTTAAATAGTGTCCATTAGATGTTTTCCTTCAATGCTTCTCCGCTCTCTTCCTCTCTGCTATCCTGCGTCTCTGCCTTTTCTAGTTAATCTAAGTTTGCATTATTACAGACACCACTTGGATGCAACAATCTTTTGAAATTTAGCTGTATACAAATAAGTTCAATTGGTCAGCATTTCCCAAAGTGTGTTCCGTGGAACCATAGGGTAATGTGAGGGGAAGACAAAGGTTCCATGAGGAAATTGGATGAGCCTCAAATGTTCCTTATATAGCTCTGTAAGATGAGTCTACTTTGTTTAAAGCTAAAACTTAATTTTATCATATGAGCCATTTTTTAAATATGCTCATAGCTGTGTTATCAAATAAACCGATATTGGCCTGCTTAGCAGTGTCAGCAACATATAGCAGAATTTTTATTTAATCGGGGTTACCTCATAAAATTGTCAGGTCACAGGGTTTTGTAACTAAAAATGACTGGGAAGTGCACTGTTAGGCCATACTTTAAAGCATCTTTGATATCAGAATTTGGGTTATTTGTAAGTGCAGATGTTTAAGAAAACTGCAGAGGTTCACAATATTTTACCTATGTTTAAATGCTGATAGAATTTACTAATTAATTAGCCGCTTTCGATAAGGAAAATCGTTGGAAAGATCTGTGACATCAGATATGTGTGGATGGTAGAAGGTGTTTGTTGATAGTGTGCTCTTGGCAATACTTGCATGTACCTGTGAGCCATAAAGGTTTTGATTAATTACTTGTGGATAGTCAGTGATAAAATGCATTTGCTGACTGAAGTGGTGGGTATGTTTAGCTGAAAACCTGCTGGGGTCGCGACCTCAACTGAGCTTGATCTTGCATTATAGCCTAACTAGAGCTCGACAGGCAGGACTCAGCTGCTTGGGTCTCTTCTGGGCTCAGAATTAATGGGGCCTTATTTATTTTGACAAATTGCCAAACAGACAGAGCCTTTCCTGATGGGTAGGCTTCGTCTGGTGACCAGCTGGGCTGAGGGAGGGTACGCACAGCCAGCAACCCCCATCCTAATAGAAGCTATCATATGGTGGTTAGATCCATGCATCCAGGGAAGAGAACTGTAGCGGCTGTTATATAACAACCAGCATCATATTGTCCCTTGGGGAGGAGATCCCTATCAGCAAGCGGAGTAGCATGGCCTTTGCATTTTCTACCCTTTCATTGGTTACTTGTTTGTGATTCATTCCTGAACATCAGCTCTACAAAAGCAAAGAAAACAATTGATTCAACCCTGATGCTTTAGCTGCAAATAAATCACAAATGATTATGTCAACAAGTTTACATTTTCTGTTAAACCTCTCGATGTTATAAATAATCACATGTTGATTCCCAAATTAAAGACCAACTGCTAGATATTGTTCGCAACTTAGAGCTGTTACATTACTGATGACCTTGTTTGGTGTCTATTAGGATTGTAAAACTATACATGTGGATTGTGTCCTGCTCCAAGTCATGACCTTAAAGTGAACATATTATGTCATCAATGTTTGCATCTGGATTAACAGAGTGCATTTTAAGAAACTTTGCAAAGAGTCCATTTTAAGAAACTATTCGATATAGTAGAGGTTTTGCATGTATCGTCTTGTCATCGTCGTCATTATCATCATCGTCATCATTATCCCATCATCATCACTGTCTTCATCATCATCATCATCAGCATTGTGCCTCTCTGTAGAATGTAGAGCACTGCCATTTCCAGTCTGTATATGTCATCTGACTGTGCTCAGTTTGAAATACTCTTATGTCAACAGTTTTCTAGTTCCTTTGAACAGAAGCAAGGATCTTTCTAAAAAGATGTGACTTCATTAAGTGATGCGTTTGTTTGCTTGTGATCGTAGGTCTCGCGGATGTCATCTGTTTCGGGCGGAAGTGGTCCTCCGACCGAACTCGAAGGCTGACTTCAACCTCACCTATCAGGAACTTCTACAGAGACGACTCGGAGTCTACGAGCACATGGTAGTCCTGAATCCGGGTCAGGTGGTGAGCGACTTACGGGTGGACGTCAAGATCCGAGAGTCCGTGGAGATTCTGAACGTCACAGGCGGGATCGAAATGAACAACTCCACCATGGGTATGTGGGATTCACTGGAAAGGTTATTGCAAGTGGATACCATTATTGTTTTACAATTGATTATTATTTTGGGAAGTGCATGTTACCCATTAGGAGATGAACTGTATAATTTTTTCTGTATAATTCAAGCAATTCTTGGATGGAGTGAATTCGTCAATGTTCTATGTAGAAAAAGTGCCATGGATGACAGCTACATAAAATGTAATCATGCTGCAGCTTGTCAGTGTGAAATTAAGCAAAATATTATTATTATTATTATTATTATTATTATTGTTTGATTGATGATAAATATATTTTGCAAATCTGCGATTACACACATATTCAATCTTTACATAGGGGTGGGTCAAATGTCCTATGCAAAATCGGGAGGGCAATTGTTCGGGGACAATTGTCTGGGCGAGGGGCAATTGTCCTACACTGATGGACAGCGCCCCAACTCTGTTATGAGAAAATGACCAATATTATTGGCTGGATCATTGATCTCAAATACTGACAGTAGGAAGGATATGTTATTGTGCTGTGTTTTGTGAAATTCTTCTGTGTATCTGTTGTCATGTGGGCTGAGGTCGATATGAACTGAAGGGAGGATGCGATAACAGTGTCTGTTACTTCTGCATGCCAAATCAATGCTCATCTGGTCCACCATAGAATGAGGGGCTAGGTTAGAAGGTTTTTTCCCATCGTCTGGAAAACTCCCCTGATTAATTTCCCAATAGCTTAGGTCCACTGAGGTTTACATGTCTGGCGGCTTGATGGAATCCAGGGAGCAAGAATGCCGACGGGAAGCAGTGGCCATGACAGAGGCCCCGCATTGGCGCTCATGGGTTCACTTGTGTTGACTCCATGCCTTGAGGCCTACTGCAGCTCTCACGGCCAGTCTCAGTAATTGGAAAAGCAAAGGGTCTCGCGTGCGCTCGACTCGCATGTGCTGCTGCAATGACTTCAAGCCTTTCTTAATTATATACGTTAGTGGTGAAGGTCCAGAGATGGGTGGATCTATCTTAATTAAGGGCTTGGATAATTGCTATTTTAGCATTATTATTATTAGCATGTTAAATTTGTAAAAATACAAATTTGCAGTAGGATGTGAGTTATATTTTTTTAGTGATTTATTATTAATAATAATATCATCATCATCATCACCATTAGGAAGATTTATATAGGTGATTCATATACTGCATCCAGCACTGAATTGTTTATGTTGAGTCAGAGGTAGGAGCCCTGCATTGTGGGCATACATCCAGATGGCCAGAGGCACTTATGGTTTGCCATGTTTGATAGCAGAGATTGAGAAATAAGGGCTTGATAAGATGAGAGATAAGATTAAAGATCAGTCTTCTCAGCAGCACGCAGGATGTATGTGTGTATGTATGTGTGTATATATGTATGTATGTATGTATGTATGTATGTATGTGTGTATGTATGTATGTAAGTATATACATCTGAACTCTTCTGTAGGGTCTTCTGTGCGCATCTTGAAAGAACTGAAACATTGTAATAAAAATACTGTAGGACCATGAGTCATTTTGTTATTCATACCCAAAGTGTCATCTCAGATAGCAGTGGCAATGTCCTGGAGAGGCAGATGGCATCCCCCTCCAGTCCTTTGTTGATCCATGGCGATCCACTGGAATGGGTATTGTCATGATGTCTTAATTGATCATGGGTTGCATCACTTATCTGGGCTTTCCAAATGAAATATTTACTGTAATCCATTACTATTTTTATTATTATTAATATTATTATTATTATTACTAGCTGTTAACCCGTGAAGAATCACGGGTGGGATGTTAGGGTTAGTGTTGTCTTTAGACATATACGAAGAGCTTTGGACCAAAGTTTAGGCTGCACAAGCTAGACTGACAGACATATTAGGTAATTATTAGTTTAGGATTATTATTATTATAATTATTATTATTATTATTATCATCATTATTATTGTCCGAGGTATTAATAATCCCTCAGGCGATCTAAGCATTATACGGAGATGTGATGATTTTCTGGAACTGCAACTCACTCGGCAGTGTGTGGTAGAGCAAATGTGCCTCAGAAGACAACCGCATTAAAGCATTGGATTGCGGGAGAAAAGCGTTGGAAAAGATAAGATGTCTCTCTAATATCTCCAGTGTTTATTATTATTATTATTATTATTAATAATAAAATCATCTTCATCATATTTTTTACATCCATTTCACTTCATGCTGGTCTTTACCTTGGAGCTTGTGCTATCAAAGTGCAATGTCAGCAAAGTTCTGTTAGTCTAGAAATTTCCATTGGAGTGATGCTTCAGTGGTCAATGTTGATGGATTCTTTTACAGATTCATCTCAGGTTCGAATAAGGAGGTCGTCACGAAATGTGGCTCATGCTACTTTCGCGCCATCCATAACGGAGCAAGAGGCTATGTCAGAGGCAGGTCTAAACTCACCCGTCGTTGTTCGTTATGATGTGAAGAGACAGTTGGATGCTGGTGAAGTACAGGTGAGATAATAATAATAATAATAATAACAACTAACAGTTAGCCTGATAACAGATCTGTTGGCAATGCCAATGATGAATAATACCATATTACAGCTAACAATAATAATAATAATAATAGTAGTAATAATAATAATAATAATTATAATAATAATACCGATGTTCATGTAATTACATCGAACTCACACAGCCACTATGTGATTACAAGTATACATGTAGTATGAATGAATGCGAGTTATTATAGAAGTTGAATCTAGCTTTATGGCAGCCACGCATGGCACATCATGCCACAGATCTTATTTTATCAACGTTGTTGCCTAGCAATAGAGGACTAATCAACCTACCTTACCTAGCAATAGAGGACAAGTCAACCTACCTTACCTAGCAATAGAGGACTAATCAACCTACCTTACCTGGCAATAGAGAACTAATCAACCTACCTTACCTAGCAATAGAGGACTAATCAACCTACCTTACCTGGCAATAGAGAACTAATCAACCTACCTTACCTAGCAATAGAGAACTAATCAACCTACCTTACCTAGCAATAGAGGACTAGTCAACCTACCTTACCTAGCAATAGAGGACTAATCAACCTACCTTACCTAGCAATAGAGAACTAATCAACCTACCTTACCTAGCAATAGAGGACTAGTCAACCTACCTTACCTAGCAATAGAGGACTAATCAACCTACCTTACCTAGCAATAGAGAACTAATCAACCTACCTTACCTCTACCTTACCTAGCAATAGAGAACTAATCAACCTACCATACCTAGCAATAGAGGACTAGTCAACCTATCTTGCCTAGCAATAGAGGACTAATCAACCTACCTTACCTAGCAATAGAGGACTAGTCAACCTACATTGTACCTTGCCGTGCAATAGAGGACTAGTCAACCTACCTTATTACATCACTCTCGCTTCTTCCAGCTCTTCACGCCATTACTCTAAGCCCACCAAGCTTTAACTTGCTGCCACAGTTTAGGGCTGAATAGTTGAAAATATCCATCCGTCCATCCACCCATCTATTTATTGATCATCTCAGTAACTGAAAATATTCATATCTGATGGATAGATTGATGTGTATTTCAGCAACTGGTTATGCACATTTGTAAAATGTAAATACGGATAGTTTGGATGCATAGACGAATGTATGCATATCAGAGTTATGTAACTAATTATCTAACCAAGTAGACAGATCGCTAATCTTATTGATCGATTGGCCACAAGATTCTACTAATTCTAATTAAGATTCTGCTAATTCTAATTCTACAATAAGCTAATTTCAGTGACTCATTCTAATTCTACTTGTTTAGCAATTTCGCTTAGCTGCACATCCAATTCTGGTCAATTAGCAGTTAGATTTTGCTCATTCTAATTCCAATCCATTAGCAAATTCTTATTGATTTTGATCAATTAGCAATGTATTGGAATTAATTACTATTTGATTAGCTAATCAATTCAATTTTTTAGACTTACAGCTAATATTAGACGATTAACTACAAGATTTTTATAATTCGGATTCGGATCGATTGGCAGTGTAACTAATCGTGCCTATCTCTGATACATTGCACACTCATACATAAATTGTGTGGCACGGTGGCTGATTGGTTAGAGCAGTCAGCCCGTAACGTTCAGTTTGCGCTGAGTGAGCGGGTTCGATCCTCGTTCGAGGCGTCAGTCACTGTGCAGAGACCTTGAGCAAGACCTTTGCACACAACTACTCTGCAGTACAACTGCAATTGTGCCCATCGAGGTGTGTGCACTTCTGTGCAAAAAATGTTGGAAGAAAGGCGATATCAAATTTCGAGAATTTTAATTTCAATTTCAAGTGCTTGCATAAAGCATACATCAGAGACATTATTATCGATCGTTCCATCTGTTCCTAGATTAGAGATGGTTACTTTGTGCACTACTTTGCACCGGTTGGTTTACATCCGATCGAACGAAACATCATTTTCATTCTCGACTCGAGCTCTTCCATGAGCGGAACCAAACAGACTAAGCTCAACGAAGCCATGTCGGCCATCTTGGACAGCCTTCGACCGTCAGATATGTTCAACATTATCTTCTACTCGACGTCCGTACGATACTGGAACCGTGAAGAGGGGGTT